>CM070730.1:24665342-25148587 GCA_036346275.1 Otatea glauca | reverse complement strand
ATAAGCCTAAGAGTTATGCAACACATCATCGCACACTCAAAGCAATCAAGGAACAACCAAATCAACCTATACACACAAAACTACCGTCTATAAGGCGACATTCTAGCTTAAGAAGACGTGACTCCCACACATGAGTCTCAACTAGCTACTCGAAATATTGGGTCTTCTAGTTTCAGGAACACTGCATCGATCCTCCCTTCCTTGAGCTTGATGATTCCTGTCTTCACGATCTTAAGGTTCGCAACGAGACACCTAGTACTTTCTCCTTAAGTGTGAGACATCGTTAACTACTTAGAACAACGTAAGTAAGATTTTTATTTAAACCAGTGAGGAAAGAAGAATAATTTTTTTAGCAAAAGGGGAAAGAATGGAAGAATAAGATAAGTCAAGAACTTATTATTCTTTCAAGTTAAATTTTCACTTTTAGAAAATACTTTTGAAGCTCCTAAGGAACGGCCAAACTATCTAGGGTCAAGACATACAGTCAGTATGGCTCTGATACCACCTCTGTTGGGCCCCGAATATGCAAATCCGGACCCTCTGTGTATTCAGCACTAGTCCAGGATCACGCTAGTGCACATAGTCTCAACATAGATGAAATATCACAATCATACATAGCAAAAAAAAATAAAAGACATCATATATTAAATACAACTAGTTACATGACCTTATGGTCAACTTACATGATTATGTCTTATAAGGCTGAACAACAATTTAAGCAGCAGCGGAAAGAAACGTAGATGACCCCTCAGTATACCACAGGCAACTGACAAGGCTCGCACCTTAGATGCTCGTCCCTTCGCAATACTTCTCCTCCATGAATGGCGTAGTCTCTTCTTCTTCTGAAGTGGTTGTTGTGGGGTGAGTACATAAAGCACTCAACAAGTCGTGCGTAGAATGCAATTCTAACATAGCTATATGCAAGGCTTATTCCAAAGAAATGGCTAACATGGCTACTTTGCAATAAGCAGCATTTGTAAATGAATACAGTATATAAATTGGAAAGACAGTAAAACAAATAACTGTATTAGATAGATTCAACATTTCTCAAGTAAACCAAGTTTCCAATCCTATGTCAAGTTCCAACCTTTCATGGCAATCCTGCCATCCCATTCCAAGTTTTCATTTCAAAAGTCTAACGCTTAACTGTAATTCCCGAGCTTTGCTCAATATCGTGAGCACGGCTATTCGAATAGGTTTACACTCTGCAGAGGTTGTGCACTTTACCCACACGACGTGATATTCTCTTTGTGCCTGGCCATTAGCACACTTCCTTTGGTGTGCCAGCAGAGAAATCACAGCAAAGCCTTTTAGGAACCTCTACCTTATCCAAAGAACCTCTCCGGTATTGCCTTCACTATTACTCCTCTCACGCGGAGCCGAAGTATAGGACAGGCCAACACCGTTGGATGGGCACCAAGCCGTAGCACAGGTACGCTCCCCCACACAGATACACTTCCGTGTACTGTCACCCCGTGGTATCAGAGGAAAGATATCAGAACTCTAATCAACAAGGTCTGTCCCATACCAGACATGTGGTCGCATGATTGTCTCGGGTCAAAGGCTTGCAAGGTTAAGTCCTTAAGATGATCGAGGCAAGACTTCCACATACCCCCTGCCCATCGGGCCCACCTTGGCATTCTCGCCCCTTGCCACTTGCCCCAATCTAAATCATAACCACCCTAGTTGGTTACCAAGCACCACGTGCCATCAGCAATTTAACCTCGTTGCGTGACATCCTCTCGCCACCACAACTCAATCTCATCGTATGACCACACATGACACACAAGTTCATAACATAGTTCCATATTCCATTAGTCAAGATTATTTATCAAAAACTAAAGTACATGTGATGACGTGGCATGGCTAAGCAACTAATGCGGTCTAACCATCCCATGTTGATTATTATTACTAACCAACTATAATGAACCAATCTAGGGTGACAATATATCATGGTATACAAATGGCAAGGTAGGGTATAGATCAATTGGGTATAATAGCTAAGTCCCAAATTTAATTGAAGACATTTGTACATGTCAAATAATATGCAATAAAGTAAAACAATATAGCAGTTTTTTGTAATCGTAGGTTCAACATGATTAAAGCACAACTTGCCTGGCACTTGCTATAAACTGCTCTTTACTCTTTTTAATTGATCTTCGGCTTCCTCAACCTTTGGCTCTTCAATCGAATGCTTCGACTTCCTCGTCCTTCAGCTACTTCGGGTAACTTCTAGACGACACGTCTAACGACAAAGAAGCACAAATACAACAAAACTCAAAAGCAATTCAAATAAACTCCAATTTAATATTAGATTGGTACTGAATGGAAGGGATTGAATTTAGGAACTTAGATTTGATCGAAGATCGGATGAAAGAGAACAGACTTTCAGAAGATTTATCGAGAAGGTTACGACTGATAATTACGGAAAGACGGAGTATATTCGAGGGGATATCCTTCGAGATTAATTAACTCGATTGGACAGATATTGACATATAGGCTCTTGATCTAGATCGGGTCCATAAAGATATGTTAGTTCATGATGAACTAAACTGATGCTCAATATTGACTTTTGTTGACTAAACAAATACACAGTCAAACAAAAGAAAGATAGACTAATGGAATAGATATGGCACCAGGATATGACATATGGCCAATGGTCTATCGACCAAGTTCACGAATGAATTCTGGGTTAATGGCAGATTAGATTTTCAGGGATAAGATGAGGACGAATGGAATCGACATTCAGCGCGATCCGATCTGGGGTTCAGTCATACATCAAAGAAGAGACTTGACGATAACACGGCGATGACGATATGTAGTAAGACAGTATAAATATCTTACTACGGTGGACACAACGAGGAAAACCGCATAATGGCAGCGCGGCTCACGATGAACTCAGTCCATCGAACCGGTCTTAAGTTACGTTTTGGTCCGGCTTTGCAGATGATAGAAAGATAAATCCAGACTCACAAGGAATGGGGTTAGATCACGATAGGACGATAGAAAGGATAATGACATCGTGCTACGCTCTTGCTTTGGAATGCGTATCACGATGATAGCGGCGAGCAAAGCGTTAACGGCGAGCGTTAACGAAGAAGCGTTAGCGGCGGGCGTTAGCGATGGAGCGTTAATGGCGAGGCGTTAGCGATGGAATGTTAACGACGAGCGTTAATGATGGGCGTTAGCGGCGTGACTTTAACGACGGGCGTTAACGGCGGAACATTGCGATGGGGCGTTAGCGGCGGGGCGTTAACGACGGGCGTTAGCGATGAAGGTGAAGAGTTGACGGAACACTTATGAGATTATAAGGTGGCAACCCTCGGTTGAAAGATAGGGCAGCGAGGTCATTACATGGCTCAAATTTGGTTTGAGATCTGCGGGGTACACATATCGTGGCCTTAGCGACAAATTGGACCAAGGGTTAAGTCGGGTTTGAGCGAAGCGATTCAAGGATGAATATACTTGGCATAGGGTAGGATGGTAGGGTTGGCTCTGCGATTAAAGGTTACCAAAGATGGCGAACGAAATGCGCACCGACCACGAAGGACTAGGCCAAAATCGTCGGGTAGATTCTAGAACATGGCTTTGGCGACAACCGGGATCAATGAACTTCAGCGGTGGGCAAAACAGGAGATAATGATCTTACGGACACAATGACATAGCCACGACAAACCAAAATGGTTGGCGGCACAAGGCACGCCTTGGCGGTGGCAAAAAGCGTGATAACGAATATTAAACTTTTTGGAGGATGAAAAAGCAAAGGGAAAGTAAGCACCACGTAGAACGCGGCGACACGAACTCAACGGTATATCCGGACTTGGAAGCAACCCAACGAACAGATCACAAACTGTCGACGAACGACTGCCGGAGCCAATAAATCAAACGATCATAACTATTAAAATAATAGATGGAACCTAACCAAATTATACAGAGAGCTATCTGGGATCATTTGGCACAATATGATGTGAACGGATCTTAGTTTTACCTTCTGGATCAATGGGGAGCAGCGGCGAAGTTTTACGCCATTGGGCAGCGATCGATCGGGAGGATTGATTTTTCTGCACAAATCCCCCAGGCCAAACCTTGAGTTAGGGTGAGCACCGTGTAGAGGACATCAAGAGGAGTATACAAAAAAAATTTCACGGTCAAACTCGCAAAAACCGAGGAGAACGGGCAGCAGCAAGATTTGAGATTAGAACGGCCGTAACTTTTGATTCCGCGGATGGAACTGCACCAAATTTGGTGGAGAGATAAATCTGACCATAAGGCACGATATTACGTGAGCGGATTTCAGAAACACTCAATGGAACGACATGGAACGCGATGCCAATATCAGCCAACTATGGCGGCGCACCGGAAACACATGACGGAGGATTTTAGAGTTTGGGAGGTGCTCTGGGCATTAGGGCTGCGTGGGAGGGGTCTTAGGACATTTATATAGGCTGAGGAGTCGTGCCGTACACGGAAACACGAAGAAAAACCGGATTTGGATTGAAAACGGATTGGATCGAACACCTGGCGTACAATGAACAGTACCGGGTGACGTGGCTCATTGTGGTGCGTCGGATCTGGATCAGAGGGCTGCAGCTGGGCGATGACGTGGTCGGCTCATAAGATGACACGTCGATTTAGCCCAATTTCCGAAATAAAATAATCCAGAAATTAAAATAATTCGTTTAAAGCAATAAACATACCAGAAAAATTCTAAAAAAATTCTAGAAAATATTTTGAGACATTTGGAGCTTGAATAAAATATTTTTAACCAAACTTTATTTAAACTTTTACAGTATTTAATTAGATTTAACAAGAGGCTTAATTTAAATTAATTTCCAAATGAATAGCAAACGTACTCCGAAAAATATCAAAAAATTACAGAAAATTCATTGAAGCACAATGAACTAAAATAAAACTAAATATATTTTAATTGAAGTTTATATTAGTCAAATTAAATTATTTTAGCATTAGAAAATTTCAGATTAAGCTTTATTAAAGCGAGAAAATCAGCGGGGATTTTTGGAAAGATGAACTAAACAAAAGATTTTTGAAAACCCAAATTTTGGGATGTTACAACGGGTCCTTGGGACACGCCTTGTTTAGGCCCGTGCAGTCGACACACATTCTCCATTGCCCATTTTTCTTTTTTACAAGGACTGGGTTAGCCAGCCACTCGGGGTGGCGAACTTCTTTGACAAACCCTGCGGCCAAAAGTTTGGCGATCTCTTTCCCTATGATCATGCGCTTCTCCTTGTCAAAACGGCACAGGCGTTGGGCGACCGGCTTTGAGCCTGGTCGGATGTCAAGGAGTGCTCGGCGACTTCCCTTGGGACTCCTGGCATGTTGGCGGGCCTCCATGCGAAGATGTCTCGGTTAGCGCGGAGGAAGTCGACGAGCGCGCTTTCCTATTTGGCAGGGAGCGCGGCTCCAACCCACACGGTCTTGGCCGGATCCTCAGGGTCGATCGCGACCACCTTCGTATCCACGGCGGTCTTGAAGGAACCAAGCCCCGACTTGCCGGAGTCGGGGGCGGACTCGGCGTTTTCCCTCTGGAGGTTCGCGAGTTCGGCGGACGCAATGACCGCCGACGCTAGCTTGCAACTGCTTCGCTCGCAGTTGTAGGCAAGCTGAAAAGATGAGGCCACGGTGATTACCCCCCGTGGCCCAGGCATCTTCAGCTTGAGGTAGGTGTAGCTGGGGATCGCCATGAACTTGGCGTAGCACGGCCTCCCCAGGATGGCGTGGTAGGGCCGGAAAATCCACAACCTCAAGGTGAGGTTTCGGTCGAAAATTGTCCCCCAAAAGTTTGCAGGCGGTCGACTGCCGAGTGGGTGGACCTGCTGGCCCGGGATGACGCCGTGGAAAGGTGCCTTGCTCGGACAGAGACTCGAGCGGGGGACCCCCATGACGTCAAGCGTCTCAACATACAGGATGTTGAGACCGTTGCCGCCGTCCATGAGCACCTTAGTCAGGCGCTTTGTTCCCATGATAGGGTCGACCACCAGCGGATATCTCCCTGGCTGCGGAGTGTGGTCGGGGTGGTCGATCCGATCAAAGGTGATCGGATATTCCGACCAACGAAGGTATTGCAGAACGGCGGGAGTTGCCGTGTGGACCTCGCGGAAGGCGAGCTTGAGCCGCCGCTTCTCGGCGTAGCATGCTGGTCCGCCAAAGATCATCAGGCAGCCGTCGGGTTCTGGGAACTCGACGTCAGCCCTCTTTTCTTCGGCCCATGTGCCGGGTCTTGCTTCTTTCCCTTACCCCGCGACGTTGTGGGGGTACCGGAGAGGAAGCGCTTCAGGACTTCACAGTCTCGATATTTGTGCTTGACGGGGAACCCGTGGTTCGGACACGGGCTCTCCATCAGTTTTTCGAAGTGGTCGGCGCGGCGGCTGTCGCGCTTTGCGCTGGCGAGGTAGTCGGCGGCCGCGACGGCGGCCTCTCGTACTTTTGCTTCCCTTGCTGCTTCCGCTTGTCGGAGCGGTCAGGAGGGGACCCGGCTTGAGCGCTGGGCTCTTGCTTGCCCTTCCCTCTCTCGAAGATGGCCCCCATAGCCTCTTCGCCAGAGACGTGGTTGGTGGCGATGTCCAGGAGCTCTTTGGTGGTTCTTGGCTTGACGCAGCCCAGCTTGTGCACCAAGGCCTTGCAGGAGGTGCCGTAGATGAACGCCCCGACAATATCGACGTCGGAGATGTCTGGGAGCTCATTGCATTGTCGGAAGAAGCGCCGGATGTAGTCCCAGAGAGTCTCTCCCGACTGCTGCTTGCAGCTCTTCAGGTCCTAGGAATTTCCGGGGCGCTTGTAGGTGCCCTGGAAGTTTCCGACGAAGAGGCTCTTCAAGTCGGCCCAGTTCCTGATAGTCTTCGCGGGCAAGTACTCGAGCCAGGCTCGAGCTGAGTCCATAAGGTAAATGGGGAGGTATTGGATGATGAAGAGGTCATCCGTAGCTCCTTCCGCCTGGCATGCGAGCCGGTAATCTTCCAGCCAGACACTGGGGTTTGTTGCACCAGTGTACTTGGCTATGTTGATTGGTGCCCGGAACCAGGCAGGGAAATCCGCGTAGTGGATCCCCTGACAAAAGGCCCGTGGTCCTGGACCATCGGGGCTCGGGCTGCGGTCATCGCGGCGACCGCTGTCTACGACTCGTGATCGTCCGCTTCGTCCGCCACTTTTTTTCGCGCCTCGATGGAAGCGCGGACGTCGTAGTCATTGCCGAGACGCTGGTGCACGAGGGTGCGCAAGGCCTAGGGTTGTTCGTGCTGTGCCGCCATCTTTGCGGACCGGCCGGTTCGGAAGGCGGCGGCGGGCGGCGGAGGAGGCACGAGTGGTGGGGCGGAGCCCTACATGTGCCGCGCAAAGACGTTCCACCGCTTCTCGGAGGTTACGCACGTCGCCTTGGCCTCCGAGTCGTCCGGCTCGAGAATGCCACGGAGCAGCATCATGGTTGCAGCCACGTTTTGGCCTGCGTGCGGGAAGAACGGAAGGCCGTCGGATTCCTCCACCAGCTGATGGTGAACCTGACGCGCGCGTGCACACACGGCGCCAGGCACGAGTGGGGGCTCGGGCTGACTCTGCTCTAGGTCGGCCTAGAGTTTGTCGAGCTCGACCCTTCGGGCCTCCAGTTCCTCACGCTGTTGTTGGAGCTCGACGCGATGAGCTTGGGTGCGTTCAGCGCGCTCGCGCTGATATTCCTATTCCTGCGCTCTGGTGCGCTGGATGAGAGCTCCCGTAGTTGCGGGGGTTGTGGTCGGGTCGACCACACCCGCCATGTTGCACTCGCGAGAGTGCGGTCTGTCGGCAACACTTTCCGTGTCGAAGCTGGAGTCGTGACTGGAGGAGTCTTCCAGTAAGTCGTGGACGGAGGCCGGCATATAGCCGGTCATTGCCACGAGATGTGAGCTCACGGGGGATGACATAGTCACCCGCCCGAGTTCACGGGTGTCGTTGTCAGAGACGGCGCAGCGCTTGGTGGACTCTGGCCTCGGGGTCCGCACGGGAGCCTCGAGCCGGAGGTTGCCAAGATCGTCGAAGATGGAGTCCGGGTTCCTAGCGGATGCCTGGTCTCGAAAGGCGGCGGGGACGAGGATGAGCTCTCCCGCCGAAGTGGCGACGAAGACGAGGGAGCCGAAACGGATCCAGCTCCTTGGTGCGAAGATGTCGTCGTGGGTGAAGGAAGCCATCAAGGAAGCAAATGGGAATCCGGAGATGACGACAAGGACGCGCGAATCCCCCCACCTGGCGTGCCAACTGTCGGTGTTTCGAGCACCAGCGAGTGAATTTTTAAGTCTAAGGGGCCGCGTGTTCCCTCTCCTTGAATGGTTAGACTCAGGAGCCCAAGATGTATACTGGTTCGGGCCGAATGTCCCTACTCCAGTTCGTGTGTTGGTGCTATATTGCTTCGGGTGCAGATGACTGTATGGTTTTTACAAGCGGGAGCTGAGGGCTCGAGTAGGTGAGAGCGAAAACAGCCTATTCATGAAGATCGAGAGGAGGAAGCCCGCCCTCCCCTCCCAGAGGATCCTACCTCCCTTTATATAGCCGGAGGGGGCAGGTTACATGTGAAGTTGGGAGAGGAAAGGATGAGGTGATCTATGTTAGGAGCTCTGGTCCTTCATCTTGGCGATTGGTCAGCGTCCGCTTCACCCAACGATGGGTTGGTGGACTCATTGAGCAGAGCAGTTTGTCGTTTCATCGGAAAATAGCGCACCTGCCCTCTGCAAGCCTGTCAAGCGCTGACGTTGCCTCGGGAGGGAGCGCGTCCTCACGCCGTGCGTGTCTGGACGATGAGACCGGAGCTTTACTTCGGCAACCTCCTCGCCACCTTGGGAAGGAGCCACCTGCCCCGCAGACGATCCTCTCGGTATGCGTGTCCATAGGGCACGTGGCTAACGGCCGACGGAGGCCCAACACTTGGTCCTCAACAGAAATCGCCTCAGCTTGGTCGGAGCTCATAGGGAGTTCGACCTGTGGCAGGGGTCGGACGCCCCACTAGGTCGGGGACGAGCCTGGGGCAGCTTGTTAGGTCGGGGTCGATCGTCCTTCATGGCCCCGCGGGGCCTTTGGTCGGAGCCGGGCTTGGGGCAGCCCGTTCGTCACTCCGGGCCGTTGGGGTACCCATGGTACGAGTACTCGTCACCTTGTTTCCCAGGACACATGTTAGTTCGTTGTTCTCCCTATCTGGGTGGAATGTTCCTTGGGAAGACTCGACGTACAGCTCCTAGACCCTTTGCGAGATTGCTTCGTCATCGCTATTTCTGAAGGATAAGCCCCCACAAGACATGACACTTGCCCTCACTAGCACATAGTGCTTGACTCGGTCTGGTAGTCCGGCCAATTGACTTGTACCAGTCGATTGTAGTGATTCTGCTTCCTACCTCTCCCATTGAGGGATTTTACCAATGTACCCACCCGTACCAAGTCTGTGTGGATGGATGTTCCTCCTTCCGATGTTTATGTGGTCCTCGCTGGACCTCTTTGCTGCTTCACTTTGCTTCATCGACACAAATTCATCCCAATATGGTTCTAAGTTTGGGTAGTCCCCGATGGCCGACCGGTTTTTCTTCACATAAGTAGTATTCAGCCTGGCCTTGAAGTTCCTCCATGCCGCATCCATGGTCATCAACGCATCCCGACGCACGCGGTGTTCATCTTCTTAGGGGAATTCGAAGGTTTGTTTGAGCTCCTACCATAGATCCGTTTTGATGGTATCGGGCACTTTGTGCCAATCCAAAAAGGTGATTAGCACTTTCTCCCTTACGAATACCTGCAGGTTGTTCTGTACTTTGCTACAAACTTTGGCAGTGCAATAGGGGCCCCAGCATCTGAGACCATCGAGATGGTATACCGGCCTCCGGGCTTCTTATTACTTCCTCGGCCACGAGGTCTTGCCACGGGTACGTCAGCATCGGCGACAACAGCGGTGGAGTCTTCAACAACAGTGGTGATGTCTTCAGAGGTGGTTGGGTGGAGGTTGAGGAACCTGCTAGGGTTAGGGCTCAGGCTCGGGATGGAATGCTACTCCATATCAAGCTTGGATGTGCAAACTAAAAGAGGTAAAGTATGGAACCATAAGAATTTGGCGGTTATTTGGGTTAAGTACGGAAGTTTAACTCTGAAAACTAGAAATGAGAGTAATTGAGACAATGTGTTACCTAGTGCTTTAATTAAAACTTTGTTAATTAGGAGTTAAAACTTTAATTAAAACGTTGTTAAATAGTATTGAATCCAATGCGTTATTAACACAACAGGTGACACCAAATCTTTAAGCATAAATTGGGCATTCAATAGAAAAATATTGTTGAGTCTTGAAGGGCAGAGGCTTGTATAAAGTAACAATTCATAAACCACGTACAACCTTTAAAAATAGAACCAATTGTATCTGATAGCCAAACAACCTTGGATAGCACCTTCTATAAACCACAAAATATGTCCATCTTGATGTATTCTTCTTACACACTAAACTAGCCTATCAACTAAAAGAACGGGTCTTGAGGGTCAAAATCCGCCGAAAATTTCTCTTGAGCATCAAGAAAAGGATGCCAATGCCGAGAGAGGCCGGTTGCCTTTTATAAGGGGTCGGAACCCTTCCCTCCCCCCTCCCCCTCTCTCTCCTCCCCTTTTGAGGGCCAATCGGCTCTTCCTGTGCTAGCTCCAGATTCTAACTCTACAGTCCAGAGACAGTTCGTCTCTCCTAAGAGTTTCATATGTCTATGACATGGTGTGCACTATCTAAATCTCTGCGATTTTTATCCAAATTTTGAATGATTTTCTAAAAGTTATTAGAGTCTGTTGCCATTCGCTCAAGTTGGCATTTTCCTGGTCAACTAGATAAAGAATACAAAGTTAGCCATTCGTATCGTACTTCCATAAGATCCTTTTTACTACTAAATAAAGAATACGAGTACAAATTTAGCCGACATGGAAATCTCTGTGTCCAAAAATAAAAATACAGACTATTTATGCTCATGTGTGGCTGTTTTGCAACGGAACAGACAGAGGGGCAGTAAAAGAAATAAGTTCTAGTCAATAAAAGCGTAATCATGCAGAGGCAAGTAAGGCAGTACAACACTACCACATTAAAAAGCAGATAGAGGTCACTTGAACAAGAGCTTTATTAATTTCACTGAAAATCCTTGCATATAGCTAGTGAATGCAAATCATGGGAGTGATCATCGTATGTCATTATGCACACACACACAAAAAGAAAAGTGTAGTGCAGTACTTGCAAAAAAAAACACTTTAGATTTTCGCAAAGCATTTGAAATGTCCATAATCATAAATATATCAATAGTTCAATACAAATCAACAGATTTAAATTTAATATGCTAAGCAGACGACCACTAATCGACTAAAATTCCCACCTATGGAACAAAACTAGCGTGATGTCTAGAATAAGATGTTCAGTAGCAAGTTGTAACAGCAGCATGATTTGAACCAAATATTTTCTTATTAGCCAGAAGGGCAAGCACGACAATAAGCATGATCAATCAGTATCAAAAAATATTTGTGGCGCTCACTAAGCAGGTTCAGTGCCTAATAATAACAACTATGTTGATTTATGCCTTTATGGACACTTCCCTAGCACGAAGCAACGATCAAACTTTAATAACCCTAACATCAGAAAAAGTTATTGCATCCTTCCATCAAACATAATTGGCATCAAGTTGTTCAGGACGTAGGATTCTTCATTCTCCCCTACTGTTTTAAACAAAGTTCACTAGTAGTGCATATGAAGCCCGAATTAACTCAATGCTACCAAATCAAACCATGCTCAATCCTACCAAATCAAACCGTGCTAGTTTGTTCAACTACCTAAGCAGTAATCACTACAGAGCAGAGCGATCCAACACCCAACAACACATGAAAAAAATTATGTTCCTTCGCATCAATTTAACACATTTTAATAGGTATGATCGCCAGAAGATCAAAACTTCACTATCAAGCTGCAGTCAAACTGGTCAACTCACTAAAACCCCCAGGACAGCAGTTGGACCATGAATCTTACACAAAGAGGCACAACACGTCTCCCACGTAACCACTAGCACGGCAACCAATGATCAGATCCACCATCCGACTAAAATTCACTTCAGATTTTGTAACTCCGGATCACCTGACGTCGACGCCGACGAGCTTGGGCACGACGACCTCGTTGATGTTGCGCCGGGGGTGGCGTCGGCGAGTCGTCGAAGCGCGAGTCGAGGGAGGCGGCATCGTCGGGGCGGCGGCGTCAAGGGCGGCGGCGTCGGGCGCGGCGCGGAGGCGCGTCGGCGGCGGCCGTGGCGACGTCGGGCGCGAGCGCCGTCGGGGGAGGCGACAGTGGCGACGTCAGGGCGGGAGTTTAGGGCATGTCAGAAGCGGCGGGAGTTTAGGGTTTAGGGCACTCGGTGAGAAGAGTGATTGTATCGACTTTTATATATGGGGCATATTATTAGTGGCGGTTCTTTACAAGAACTGCCACTGATACCATTATCTGTGGCGGTTCTTCACAAGAACCGCCACTGATACACTTATCTGTGGCGGTTCGTATAAAAAACCGCCACTAATACATATATTATCTGTGGCGGTTCTTTATACGAACCGCCACAGATAAGTGTATCAGTGGCGATTCTTGTGAAGAACCGCTACTGATAATTGTATCAGTGGCGATTCTTGTGAAGAACTGCCACTTATATATAAATGACCCTATATAATCCTAATATATTAATGACCTTATGTAATCCTAATAAATATTATATACCCTTTATAATCCTACTAAATATTATATACCCTATATAATCCTAATATAGTAATGACCATATATAATTCTAATATAGTAATATACCCTATATAATCTTAATATAGTAATGACCATATATAATTCTAATATAGTAATATACCCTATATAATCCTAATATATTAATGACCTTATATAATCCTACTAAATATTATATACCCTATATAACCCTACTAAATATTATATACCCTATATAATCCTAATATAGTAATGACCATATATAATTATAATACAGTAATATACCCTATATAATCCTAATATATTAATGACCCACATTTCCATTACTCCACACAAATGCATAACACCACATTTCCATTACTCCATACAAATGCATATTTTTTACATCACATTTCCATTACTCCTATATAGCTAATTATTTTCTTTCACAATTTGCCCTTCTTCATGATCGTCGCGATGATAGGTAGCTTCCTGAGTGGTTTCTTCCTCGAGCCTGATGTTGCCATCTGCGAAAGGAGGCAACTCATCAAACTAGTTGTACTCATCCTCATCCACGATATTCTCAACTCCGACGATCCTTCTTTTTCCCTGAAGAACTACATGGCGCTTCTTATCTGCCAGGTCGATTACATAGAAAACTTGTGCTACTTGCTTTGCAAGTACGAATGGTTCGTCTCTGTATCCGACATGCTCGATGTCCAAAGTAGTGAAGCCGTACTTGTCCACCTTGACACCCTTTCGGAGTTGTACCTAACGAAACCGAAACATCAGGATCTTAAAAATACAATAGTCGAGCTCCCAAATCTCTTCTATGAACTCATAGAAGCTACTCTTCTCACTGTCTGTGTTGTCATAGGCATCTATGCGGACACCACTATTTTGGTAAGTGCTTTTGCTATCCTGAGATCTCGTGTAAAAGGTATATCTATTTATGTCGTATCCTTGCCATGTCAAGATTGTACCTGATGGCCCTTTTGCCAACCACCTCAACATAACACTCGTTTTTTTCCCAGTCATATGCTCTTTGAACCAATGGTTGAACAAACGGTTATGCTCTTTTGTTACCCAAACCTCTGATCGTCCACGATTTTCCTCTCGTAGCTTATCCTTGTGCATGTCCATATACGAGGACACCTCAACTGACTGTTGCAAGACTGTGAAATGAGCTTTTTCGAACAATCCATGATCGTAAGAATTTTTTGATTTCCTTCCAATCGTCTCTTTCCCAGCTAGCCTACCCTCATGGCGAGATACAGGCACTCCTACCGGTTCCACCCCCTCCATGTAATCCACGCAAAACTCGATAACCTCCTCAGTTGCATAACCTACCACAATGCAGCCCTCCGGCCAAGATCGATTGCGTACATACTTCTTCAGAATACCCATGTACCTTTCAAACGGGTATATCTAATGCAAGAATACGGGGCCACATATATTTATCTCATTCACAAGGTGAACAATTAGATAAATTATTATATCGAAAAATGATGGAGGGAAATACATCTCTAACTGGCATAGTGTCTTGACCACATCATTCTGCAGTTCAGAAAGTCCGATGGGATCGATGACCTTCTGTGAAATCGTGTTGAAGAAGAAACACAATCTTATGATTGCCTCTCGGACCTTTTCAGGCAAAATACCTCTAATTGCAATAGGAAGCATTTGTGTCATCATCACATGACAATCATGAGACTTCATGCCAGTTAACTTCAAATCTTTCATCGAGACTAGTTTCTTGATGCTTGCGGAGTAACCGGACGGAACTTTCACACCACGTAAGCATTTGCAGAGGTCTGTTCTCTCTTTCTTGGATAGAGTGTAGCAAGCTGGGGGAAGGTAAAGTCAGCCTTTCCCGGTGTCTTGAGGATGTAGCTCAGCTCTGATTTTCATATCTTCTAGGTCCCTTCGTGCCTTCAGTCCGTCCTTAGTTTTGCTAGGAATATTCAGCAAAAGAACAATCAAGCTGTCACATACATTTTTCTCTACGTGCATGACGTCTATGCAGTGTTGAACTTCTCAGTCCTTCCAATAGGGCAAGTTCCAAAATATCGATCTCTTCTTCCACGTGGTCTTCTCAGTACGAGACCTTGATTTATTATTACTATCTCCCTTTCCAAGTACAACATTAATATCCTTAACCATATCATATACCTCTTCCCCACGACGAGGCCTTGGAGCTGTACCATCCTCTTTTGTCCCATCGAATTATTTCTTCATATTGCGGTAGGGGTGATTCCTGCGAAGGAACCTACGGTGATGCATGTACACAGTTTTCCTCGAGTTATTGAGCCACACACTAGCAGTTTCATCCATGCACTAGGGGCATGCTTTGGCCCCTTTTACAGTACGACCAGATAGGATACCAAGGGCAGGGAAATCATTGATGGTACAAAACAACAATGCGCGTATGATGAAGTACTCTCGCTTGTACTCATCCCATACCTTTACACCTTCGTTCCACAGTATCACAAGATCTTCCACCAATGGTTGTAGGTATACATTAATATCATTGCCAGGTTTTCTGGCCCTTGGATAAGCAGCGACATTATAATGTACTTTTGTTTCATACACAACCAAGGAGGATGGTTGTAGATACAGAGAGTCATGGGCCAAGTGCTATGAATACTACTCATGTTACCGAAATGATTCATTCCATCCGAACTCAACCCAAACCTTATATTCCTCGGATCATTCCCGAAGTCCTTCCTAAAGAGCCTATCGATGGTTCTCCACTGGGCAGAATCAGCAGGGTGTCTCAGCTTTCCATCCCTTTTACGCTCTTTTGAGTGTCATCGTATCAATTGGGCATGCTTTTTGTTTCCAAATAAATGCTTCAACCGAGGTATTACTGGTAAATACCACACCATTTTAGCGAAAGCTCCTTTCTTCACCACGGTGCCCTCGCTGCCATGGCCTTTACGCTTGTATCGTGATGATTTGCATACCGGACATACATGCATGTCTGTATACTCTTTGAGATAGAGTATACAATCGTTTGGACATGCATGTATTCTTTCTACTTCCAATCCTAATGGACATACAACCTTCTTAGCTAAATAAGTGGTTATCGACAATACGTTTCCATTTGGAAGGATGACCGCTAAGAGATGTAAGAGCGTCGTGAAACTCTTATCGGACCAACCATTGCTTGCCTTCAATTTTAGAAGTGAAAGCACGGTGTGCAACTTTGTGTATTCCTCCTTGCAACCCAGGAACAAAGGTGTGTCCGAGTCGTCCAACAAACCCTTGAATTGATTAAACTCTCTCTGACTAGTGTAGTTCCCTTCTGCATCGCGCAACATCTGAGCAAGATTATTATCATTATCAATGTCCAACCTATCCTCATCAGATCCATAACCGATGTCAACTGCCATAATGCCTTCTCCATCATCCAATACGTTATCACATTCATGTATGTTTCCCTCTTCACCGTGACTTGTCCAACGTGTATAGCCAAGTACAAAACCCCTTCGAATCAAGTGCAAGTGGATGTGCTCTTTGTTTGAAAATATTTTCTCATTCTTGCAATCAATGCATGGACAATGTATGTACTCCGTCTTCTTGTGCAACTTGTTCTCCTCAGCGGCTCTTAGAAAAGCAGATACCCCGTCGATGTAATCTCGGCTGTAACGGTTCGCATTGTACATCCATCTCTGGTCCATCTAAAATTAATTAACATATAAAAATTGATTAAAAAACTAATCTAATTACTTATCATCTAAAGGAGCTAGATAATAAATTCATCATCTAAAAATGATGAGCATCTACCAAATTAACTAAAATTTTATTTATATTAATATCCAATAATCTTAATTAAATAAAATTAATATATGCAAGATGTATATTATATGTCCACACTAATGGAACCAAATTAATAGTAATTAAAAAACTAATCTAATTACTTATCATCTAAAGGAGCTAGATAATAAATTCATCATCTAAAAATGATGAGCACCCACCTACCAAATTAACTAAAATTTCATGTATATTAATATCCAATAATCTTAAATAAATAAATTTAATATATGCAAGATGTATATGTCCGTACACTAATGGAACCAAATTAATAGTAATTAAAAAACTAATGTAAATACTTATCCTCTAAATAAGCTAGATAATAGATTCATCATCTAAAAATGATGAGCACCCACTTACCAAATTAACTAAAATTTCATTTATATTAATATCCAATAATCTTAATTAAATAAATTTAATATATGCAAGATGTATATGTCCACACTAATGGAACCAAATTAATAGTAATTAAAAAACTAATCTAATTACTTATCATCTAAAGAAGCTAGATAATAAATTCATCATATACCAAATTAATTTAAAATGCAATTTATATTAAATATATGCTTGATCATAGTTCATCATCTATAAAAGGAACACAACATCATCTAATGAACCTAGCTAGGAAATAAATTCATCAACTACAAAATGGTAAGTAAATAAAAATAAACAAAATCTAAACTTTTCATCTCATCTACATATAAACTTTAATTAAACTAGGTTTAAAAATTAAATTGCAACAAGATTAACACAAATCAAGAGAGGAGAAAAAATAACTCACCAAGGAACAACTAGAGGAAGTACAAGCACAAGAATTGGAGAAAACGAAATCTGAAAATTAGAAATTTTGGTTTGCTCTCGGGAGGAAGAAGACCAGTGCTGCTACTGACCACCTATTTATAGGTAATATTATCAGTGGCGGTTGTTAGGATAGAACCGCCACTGATAACATTATCTGTGCCAGTTCTATCCTCGAACCGCCACTGATAATGCATTATCAGTGGCGGTTCTAGGATTGAACCGCTACGGATAATCCAATAGTATCAGTGGCGGTTGGAGGATAGCACTGCCACTGATAACCTAGTTATCAGTGGCGGTTCTATCCTCCAACCGCGACTAATGATGTATTTGTTATCAGTGACGGTTCTATCCTCGAACCGCCACTGATAATGCATTATCAGTGGCGGTTCGAGGATAGAACCGCCACTGATATTCTTCCCGCCATTTTCAATATAGAACCGCCACTGATAATTATATTTGTGGTGGTTCAAAAAAAACTGCCACAAATAGACCGTCACCTATTGCAGGTTTTGGCGTAGTGTAGTCAGTGCACCGCCTATATACTACCTTCATTTATGAATAGATGATGTTTTAGAATTTTATATTTCAACCAAGCACATGTATAAATGACTAAATTAGCCTCCTTTATAATTAGCTCGCTTATTGTTCTTAGATTATATGTATTACTCTAATCCACAGTAATAATTAACATTAGAAATAATGAATGGTAGGAGTACACAAAGGAAAAAACAATTAAAAGTTGTTTTGAAATTGTATAATGATATTTATTTAGAAATAAAATTTGAAAGCTATAATAACATATATTTAGAAACAGATGGACTATATTACCAGCTTGTACATTGTAGTTGCACGTGGACATGTACATTTAGTGTACGGTATAGTTGCTGTGGTAACGTTGATCGGTATGCATATCATACATCCTGTTGAATAATGGAGGTAACTGAAAGAACAATCACAAAAACAAACATAGAATATAGGAGATATCAACTCTTTTCTTTTTATTAATTGTAGATTAATTCTTTTATACAATAGGTACTATATTTATAGCAAAACTCCTCAAAGGTTGTTTCGGAATTCACCCAACGCATCGATATTTTTACACTGCCTTTTGCAGGAGCGCTAAAAATCAGAAAGCCAAACTCGAAAAATTCAAAATTAACGAGCTTAACTTAGTCCACGTTGATACCAAACGGAACCTTATCTAACACAGAAGATGGCTGGGTAGTTAAGCTATCCTTTTTTTTTTGTGGGCAAGGAGTTGTTAAGCGAATAAATAACCAACTGATCAAATGATCGATCGATCACATGCTTGCGATGGCAGCCAAAAGTCAGCTCATAAATCAAGTGATGAAATCCGCATGAGTTCTTAATTAATCGATCACCATTTTCATGGCATGTAGGAGAAGGCAGATATGCTCCCTGACATGCAAGAGGGAAATAAGAGATTTCTCAAGGCATGTGCTGCCAACTATTCACATATATTCTTCGATGTTTCTCTCCACATTTAATTTCAGTGTTAATTAATTAAGGTCATCGCAATGTTGAGTCGTTTCATCTTGATTTCATATGTGTAGTCTGTGGATGTACACAGTGTGCTAGGCTGCTTCTGAGACGTGGAAACCGTCAATGTTCTGCTGGAGAATTGCATGGTGTTCTTGAATCTTGAACTGTGTTTTTTCTTACAGGGGAGGGGAGGAATAGGTTAGTTTTTAAATCAAAGCAAATGATTGGAGGAGGACTAGGTTGTAATTATCTATGCAAAAAACCAAATGAGAGTAGAGAAGAGAATTAGTATAGCAGAGTAATCGAGGTAGATGCGTTATTTATTTATTATTATTTTGCGAGGATATGCGTTAGTAATCGAGGTAGGTTGTAATCATGCTCAGCGGCACGTGAGATTAAATTAAGCAACGGTAGAGATCGTAAGAATTACGAAACGCGCTTTGGTTAAGCGCCATCGTAAGATTAGATCTCGGTCTCTACGTTACAAGATACACACAATTAACTATTTATTACAACGTTACAATTGAAATATGTCAGAAAGATATTCCTAACATAACAGTTATGCCAAGCCATGACAAACATAAACAGAATGTTTTAATCCATACACAACCTGTTATTAAATCGTCATCCATGACTGATGAAGAGATCTCGAAGCACAATATAAAGCAAGTTGCACGTGGATAACACCACTTACCGTACGTCCTGCCGCTACAACACATATCACAATCGCAACTAGTTGGTGCAACTGTAGATAACCTACAATGGAATATATATAATTTTTTGTCTTCTTAAAAAGCACATCGTTACGATATAATCAAATTGACCAACACAAAGCAATAGACTCAACCAAAACTTGAGCCCTCAACTCTTTTTCCAACCCAAATAGTCGGTTCCTAAACATATTATTTATGATACTAGAAGGTGAAATATTAGAAACCACTTATATAACGCGTCATACAAAACGAGCGTAATGGTGAAAAAATTTAACTGCCGATATGCGATTAACCAATAAGAAAAAACCCTGGTGAAAATCTCGCACGAAGGCTCAATTTTTAGCGCGGGAGTTTCTCTAGATTCTTTGAATCTATACCCCTTTATAATGCACGTAAGCATTCTTTTCTACGTCCACCCTAAATAGTGCATCCCACTAGAGATGGCTCAACATTCGTGTACCCAGCAAAACGTCCCCAGAAACTTGCCTCCATCAAAATTAACCTCTCAGTTCTTTCCTCAGCTTTACTCACCCACATCCAATGGCCATTATTTAGTGTGTCTAATCATCCCTGTAGCCCACAATAGACCTCCCCCACCTCCAGCATCATGAAGGAAAACGAAACAAACGTTCTGGAATCAAGGAAAAGGAAACAAACGTCCTAGAAAAGGAAAAGACCATACATTACATGCTGGGAAAAGGAAACAGGGAGACGGTATTATTTACCAGCGCTCGGGCTCGAATTTTTTACTGTATTGGCATCATCGTTATAATTTTTTTCGAATCAGGCTCTCACGGCGATCAATTTGCGATTTAGCCTCGAGCCGAAAAAATTCAACGGAGATGTGCTGAAATTTTTTTCACACGTCCAAAATTATTCAGCGGGCGGTGGGTAATTTAAGGCACGAAAAAAAAATAAAAACCAAGCCCTGCCCGGCCGTTGGATAATTTCGGGCATGGAAAAAAATTACAGTGCTTCTCGACCGCGAAAAAGATTATTCTAGCACCTCTCCGCTGATTTTTTCTGTCTCGAGGATATAATCACAAATTCATCGCCCCGAGAGTCTGATTCGAACAAAATTATAACGATGATGCCAATACAGTAAAAAATTCCTAAAAAATAATGAAAAAACAATCAAGTGGTGCCCGTCCGTTTGATAATTTTGGAAAAAAAATAAATGCTCGGTAGCCGTTGAAAAATTCAAGCGTGGGAGAAAAAATAAAAAAATATTCAAGCAGTGCTCGTCCACTGAATAATTCCGGAAAAATATAGAAAAGCAAACTGCGATGGCCGACCAGTGGATCCGCAGTGAAAAAAAGATAAAAATTAAACAGCGCTCGCCGGCCGCTGGTTCCGCGAGAAAAAATTGAAAAAAATTAAGCAGCACTCACAGACCGCTGGTTCCATGGATAAAAAAAATCAACGTTCTCCGTGCACTGAAATTAGGCTCTATGAGGCTAGATCCGTAAAAAATTCTCGAGAAGGGTCATATTAAAAAAAACACGATCACGAGGCCAGGACAGTAAAAAATTCAAGTCTGGTTTCCTTGCATGCGGATCCTTCCTGTTTATTTCCTTGTTTGATTCGCTCTCCTTCCAAATATGTAGTACGTACAGTTTTGGCCAGGACAGTAAAAAATTCAAGTCTGGTTTCCTTGCATGCGGATCCTTCCTGTTTATTTTCTTGTTTGATTCGCTCTCCTTCCAAATATATAGTACGTACAATATGATCACAAGATAAAGTTGCTGCAGGGGCTTAAAAAGACACTCGTATCTTCACATCCTTTCTTTCTTGCATGATCTCATATGCACAAGAATCCTCTAAAAAACAAACAGAATCCATGCCTTCCTTTCCCGTGTTCCTTGCGCAGGTCCCGGGAATTCCTAACTAAAGAATGCCCAAACGCCTGGACGGAGGTGCCATACCTCCCGCCAATCGGCAAGGCTGCGAAGCTTTTATGTGTGGCAACAGCGGCTGGCGACGTCGGCGTACATACATACGCACGCGTGCGGCGACGTCGGCTCTTTCATGCCTAGACAAAGGTACATATAGAACTGTCTAAGTCCAACTTAGCCTCAAGTGCTTGCTAGCTCATGAACTGATGATTGATATGTGCCAATGTTGTGCAGGAACTTGACAGGTTATTCGGTCATGAACTTCATGCACATCTGGAATGGTCAACAGTTTAATGCACGGATCTGCATGGTCGGTACTCTCTATTTTATTAATCACTTTTTATAAGGTTGTAACGTAGGTCTATGCTGATGATGCTCTACAATGTACTTACAGGGTTCACCTATCCTCAGGAAGTGTTTCTTAACTGAAATACTAAAATACAAGTGGAATAAATACGCAAAAAACATCCCTCAAGACATAAGAACAAGTCTTAAAAGCATACGGAAAACGTTTAGTGAAAAATGTTATTGAGTGTTATATCTTGTGATTATTTATTGTTATATTCATACTTATCTTCTCATTTAATTGATAAACAGGTATACTACCGTTGTAGCGTTAGCACGGACACTATACTAGTAATCAAAGGGTTCCGCGTAAAATTCATGCCTTCCAAGCATACATGATTAATTTATCGCGAACGATCACTACATTTTGATTTCGGGAACAAACTTGATCTACAGACATATGAACGAGTTCGAGTAGTGGGCCGTAAGATCAGCAGTGTTCATTGGGCCTGGGCTTAGCTATGCGAAGTTCACTTGAGCAAAAGAGGAAGGAAAAGGACAGTTCTGCAAGGCCGTCCTCGCACACAAACTAGCAACGGTGCCTCACGCGACTAAGGTTCGAAATCCCCACCAAAATTTAAAAATTTCAGTCAAGATTTCGAATTTCTCCTCAGAACAAGATTACAAATCATGATCGAATAAAAAATTTGAAATAATTTCAACTTGCTACAATAATTTCAGAAAATTCGAAGAAAATTCCGACAAATTTCGCGGAAATTTTGACCGGATTTGGGACAATACTTCTTAAAAATATCATCTTCAATGAAAATATTTTGAAAAACCAAATTTATGAAACGTTTTATAAAAATAACAAAAAAACTTTCAGATTTTTAAAAAAATGTACAAGCATGATCATGCTATGAAAAGTTTATTTTACTATCTTTAGAAGTCTAGAATTATATATAAAAATTCAAAAGAATTGACTTCATTTATTATGTATGAAAAATCAAAAATAGAAGGAATATAAATAAGAGAGTAACCGTGTCAGAATTTTATAAATTCATTCGAGTATGATCATGATCCAAAAAATTTTGCAGAGCTTAAGCATTGTCTTAGCACCCTTGTATAAAATTTTCAAAAATTCTAAATTTGTTTTGTTTGCTCAATCAAATCTATAAAAACAATACATGTACTGAGCCTCTAATCAGTAGCACTGTTAGAATTATTTAAAATTCCTAGGGCTTAATCAATATCTAAACATTTTATGAGAATATAAGCAATGCGTTAGGACCACCCACAAAATTTTTCTAAGGTGGTTTGAAATTTTTTTCATTCGATTGAAATTTACCGCGATTTCAGCAATTTTGATAAAATCTTTTACAAAATTTCAATTATTTTGACCAGATTTCAAGTTTTTTGTATCAAATATGGGACAATACCTCTTAATAATGTAATCTTCCATGAAATGTTTTTGAAAAAAAGAATTTTTTAAATGTGGTATAAAAATAACCGAAAAACTATCAAATTTTTTTAAAAATGTACAAGCTTGATCATACTTTGTAAAATTTATGGTACCATATTTAGTAGTTTAGAATCATACAAAAAAGTTTCCAAAATAATTAAGCTTCATTTGTTATCTTTGAAAAATAAAAAACAGAAGGAACATAAATGAGACACTAATATTGTCAGAATTTTATAAATTCGCTCTTGCGTGATCGTGATCTAAAATTGTTAGGAGAGCTTAAGCATTTCCTCAAAATCCTTCTCCAAAAGTTTCAAAATTTCTAAATCTGTTTTGGTTACTCAATCAAAAATTATCCCACTGTGAGGCTTTTATCATGAGTTCAGGACAGTAGTACTTTTAGAATTTTTAAAAATTCCTCAGAATTGATCATCATATAATAATTTTATGGGAATATTAGTGATGCTTCAGGACCATCTACAAAAATTTTAAAAATTTTCTAACATGGTTTGAATCACTTTTCATTCGGTTGATGTTTGTCGAAATTTCGGCAATTTCGGCCGAAATCTTGGAAATCCCGGTCATAAAAATTCCGAATTTGAATTTGGATTTTTAAATTTTCATTGGATTTTATCCGAATTCTAAAATCTCAAAAAATTTCAGATTTCAACCGCCTCCTAGATAATCCGAAAGCAAATTTTGAAACCTTACGCCCAAGTTGTATAATCGGAGCTCCCATTGAGTCCAATCGTGTCATCCAAGGACGATTCCAGTATATTTCTGCAAAAATGATAACTTATTGTAAAATGATTGAAAAAATGTTTATTTATTTAAAGAAATTAGCAATTGAAAAAAACGATTGCCTCGGTTTGTGGCCCGACCAGTCGTCGTGCCACGCGACGGCGACGCGTCCGCCTACGTCCTGGCCGACATGGCGCTTGCAGTTGTTGAGAATGCCCGCTCGGCTGTCATCTACCTGTGGCCATCGTCGCCGTCTGAATCGTGGCGACCCAAGGTGATAGCTGGCAACCGCGCGAGGCAAGGTTCTCCGGGCCGACCTCCAGAGCGGCGCCCTGTTCTGCGACCTGACAACCTTCCTCTCTGGCGGCGAGTCAGACTATGCAGATCGTCGAGAAACTAGATATTTTTCGATTTAATTTGATCCATATAAAAACATTATATAACATGATATCTAGCACGGTGATTATATAGTAAACAGCAAGTGTATAACTCAACAGAAGAATCTGCAGATTATACCTTTGAGAGGGGCAGTGCCGGTGGCACCAGAGGTGCTATTTTGCAGATCAGTCGACATGATCGCAGTTTGTCGTAGTAGTCGATCGAACTTGAAGCAGTGTAGACGGTTGTTGCAGTGCCGATTCCGACGATGTAATCGAACACAAGGAGCAGTCACGCTGTTTTCGCATTCCCCAAAAATCGTATTTGCTCTCTATCCCGCAGCAGTAACGCAAGAGAACGACGATTCCGGAGGCCTGCTCACTCTGGTTCTTGTGTACGCAGGAGACAGTCGGGAATACTTTTGGCAGCAGCGCAACAGCTGAGGATGAGGAGGAGGATGTTGTCTCTGTAGTTTACACAGGAGAGAAGGCCGCCCTTTTATAGGCACAAGGAGAGGAGGCCATCAACCATGTCAGTTACAAGTAACCGACGTTGATTATGAGCCAGCCATCAACCATGTCCGTTCATCGGTAATCGGCGGTGTTATCGGTCATAAACCGCCATGTCCGTTATCGTAATCGACGGCGTTATCGATCATAAACCGGCCACATTGATCACTGAAACGACAAAAACAAACCGCTTCCGCCCAACACGTCTGGACTGGCCTGCGCTGCGCACGTCATGTCACGTCTCGACTCGCACACGCCACGGCTCGGCTCGTCGTGCGCGCGCGTGTGGCACAATTTTTTCCTTTTTCCAACCTCACAACAGATGGACAACAGCCCAAACTATTTAAGTTGGTCAAACCTTCTCTCAACTACCCATGTGGGACTAATATCCTCATAACTCTCAGTATTGCACATGGGCCTTGAGATTTATTAGGCCAAAAACTAACAATCCCCACCAAATTCCAAGGCATATGTGAAATACTCTCAGTTCCACTGTTGTTTGATATACCAGTGTTTCGATGGAGACTGTTAAGTTGAACATCCACCTATGACAAATATTACACTCATCGACAATTGAATAATGGACTATACCTTGAATTGATAGTTTTGTGCGAACAAGTTTCACCAAAGCCCTTTACTGATACTAGACTGCTATAAGCATTCCCTCGGTTTGGAGCGTATAAGTTATACTCCTTGGCCTTTCATGAGTTTCTAGAGATTACCCAATCTCATAGACTGTGACTAGCAGTCAGGCTCATATAGGTGTATTCCTCATAAGATGTTCTGTAGGACAACATCTCTGCTTATATAAGCCACTCGGAATACATTAAGATATGATCAACCTGCCATACAGAATAGGAGAGTAATGCATCTCCAATGGAGTGGGCTATGTACTAAAGTACTCTCCTCCCAGTCAACCAATAGCTTGTTTCACCACCCTACTTCACGGGATCTCCGATCACATAGGATGAGTTACCACTAAGGTGTAACTTATGTGGGTCTCAAGCCCATCTCCCTCGATGCTTTTAGCCGTCTGGACATAGTCCCTTAGTAAAGGGATCTACCAAGTTTTTAGCCGTCTGGACATAGTCCAATGCTATCACTCCGGAGTTTCTCATTTTCCTGACAAACTTTAAACGCCTCTTTACATGCCTTGACGACTTCATGTTGTCCTTAGAACTGTTCACCTTGACAATCATCGTTTGATTATTACAGTTCATTAGGATAGCCGGTATCGGTTTTTCAACAACCGGTAAATCCATTAGGAGTTCACGAAGCCACTCAGCCTCAACAGTGGCGGTGTCTAATGCTGTGAGTTATGCTTCCATTGTTGACCTCGTTAAGATGGTCTGCTTGCAAGACTTCCATGAAACAACATCACCTCCAAGTGTGAACACATATCCACTTGTGGCTTTTATCTCATTAGCATCAAATATCCAATTAGAATCACTGTAACCCTCTAGTACCCTTGGGTACCCGGTATAGTGAATACCAAAACTCATAGTACCATGTAGATAGCGCATTACTCTTTCAAGAGCATGCCAATGATCATCTCCCGGGTTTGAGACAAACCGGCTCAGTTTGCTGACAGCAAATGAGATATCAGGCCTCGTAGCGCTAGCTAAGTACATAAGAGAACAAATTATCTGAGAATATCTCAACTGATCTCTTGTTATCCCTTTGTTTTTCCGTAGAATCACACTAGCATCATAAGGTGTTGGAGCTGACTTGTAGTCACTAAAACCAAAACGACTCAAGATCTTTTCCACATAGTAGGATTGCAAAAGTGTAACCCCACCATCACCTTCTCTCACTAGCTTTATGTTTAGGATAACATCAGCTTCTCCTAGATATTTCATCTCAAAGCTTTTGGACAAAAAGTCCTTGACTTCCTTAATCACATTAAGGCTAGTCCCAAAAATAATATGGCATCGACATATAAGCATAAAATCACTCCCTCGCCCCCACCATAGCGATAGTACACACATTTGTCAGCTTCGTTCACAACAAAGCCAGCATATGTCAAAGTCCTGTCGAACTTCTCATGCCATTGCTTAGGTGCTTGTTTAAGGCTATATAGAGATTTCAACAATTTACACACCATGCCTTCTTGACCTTTTGCTACAAACCCATCTGGCTAATCCATATAGATCTCCTCATCTAACTCTCCATTTAAGAAAGTCGTCTTAACGTCCATCTGATGAACGAGAAGACCATAAGACGTTGCCAGAAAAAGTAGCACTCGAATTGTGGTCAATCGAGCAACAGGTGAATAAGTATCGAAGAAATCCTCTCCTTTTTTCTGGGTATAACCCTTAGCCACAAGTCTTGCCTTGTACTTTTTAATTGTACCATCAGGCCTAAGCTTTTTCTTGAACACTCACTTGCACCCTACAGGTTTGCACCCATAAGGTCGTTCAACAACCTCCCAAGTTCCATTAGACATAATATAATCCATTTCACTCCGTACTGCTTCCTTCCAATAGTTAGCATCAGGAGATGAATATGCCTCTTCAATGGTTCTTGGAGTGTCATCCATTAGATATACAATGAAGTTATCACCAAAAGACTTTACAGTCCTTTGTCTCCTACTCTTACGAGGTGCTTCATTGTCTTCATCTACAAGATTCTCTTCAAGTGAAGGTTCAACGTGCATTATTGAAATGATAGGCTCAGGAGAGAAGATAGGTTCTTGGTTAGATAAGCTAGGTGTTTCTTTCATTGGAAATACGTCCTCAAAGAATGTGACATCTCTGAACTCCATTATCGTGCCCTGATATATATCGGGTACTCCAGATTTCACTATTAAAAACCTATACCCAATGTTGTGAAAGGCATACTCAAGAAAGACACAGTCTACGATCTTTGGTCCAAGCTTACGCTTCTTTGGGATTGGCACATTGACCTTAGCCAAACAACCTTAAGTTCGTAAGTAAGAGAGATTTAATCTTTTCTTTTCCCATTCCTCGAACGGGGTTATCTCTTTATTCTTTGTAGGAACTCTGTTTAGGATATGACACGCAGTCAATATAGCCTCACCCCACCATTCCTTGGAAAGTCCCATTGTTTCTAGCATGGCGTTAACCATCTCAGTTAGAGTGTGGTTCTTTCTTTCCGCAATCCCGTTAGACTACGGTGAATAGGGCGGCGTCCTCTCATGAATTATACCGTGTTCCTCACAGAATAAATTGAAATCATTTGAGAAATACTCTCCACCGCGATCGGACCTAACCCGCTTAATCTTTTTCTCAAGTTGGTTTTCTGCCTCAGCTTTATAAAGTTTAAAATAGTGAAGTGCGTCATCTTTTGATTTCAACAAATACACATAGCAATATCTAGTAGAATCATCTATTAAAGTCATGAAATATCTCTTTCCGCCTTTTGTCAATACACCGTTCATCTCGCACAGATCTGAGTGAACTAATTCTAATGGTGCCAAACTCCTCGCTCTGCTGCCTTGTGAGGCTTGCGAGTTTGCTTAGATTGCACACATACGTGGCACTTAGAACCTTTGACATAGGTAAACTTCGGGATCAAACCCATACTGGCAAGCCGCGTCATGCAACCAAGATTATTATGACAAAGTCGTGAATGCCAAACATTAGACTCATCATTACATTCATGATTCACCACATTATTACACATGTCTGATAACGAAAAGTGGAACAAACCTTTGCACTCATAGCCTTTACCAATAAAAGATCCAAATCTGGATACAACACATTTATTAGACTCAAAAACTAGCTTATAACCATCTCTACATAATAGAGATCCACTGACAAGGTTCTTATTAATCGCGGGTACATGTTGCACGTTCTTCAGTCGCACGACCTTGCTTGAATTGAACTTCAGATCAACCGTGTCGACCCCATGCACAAATGCCTGCGATCCATTACCCTTCAGCACGGAGGAAATCCTTGTGATCTGGTAAAAAGAAAACAGAGATTTGTCAGCAAATACATGTATATTGGCCCCAGTGTCAACCCATTAATCAGTGAATGACATCTTGAAAGAACAAGAGGTAATCTTATTACGCACCGGATGCTCCTCTTCAAGATACCAATGACAATGTTGACAGACTTTTTCTGCTTGTCTTTGCGCTCAGTGCATTCCTTAGCCCAGTGGCCAGGTTTGCCGCATACAAAGCAGTCTCCCTTCCCTTTATTCTTCTTCTTTTTGAAGCTAGTAGTCTGGTTGGCTTTATTCTTGTTATCAGCCTTGTTCTTATTTTTCTTTTGGGATTGAAAATTCCTTTTCTACACCAAATTGGCACTGGAATTTCCCTCATGTCCCTTTCCACAAATATCCTTTGCCCTCACCTTCTCCTCAACATCAAGAGACCCAATCAAGTCAGCGATGCTGAACTGTTGTCTCTTATGTTTTAGAGAAGTGGCAAAATCCCTCCAAGAGAGTGGCAGTTTTGCAATGATGCATCCTGCCACAAACTTGTCAAGCAATACACATAGAAAGTGCTCAAGCTCCTTTGCAAGTGACTGAATCTCATGAGCTTGTTCTACTACACGGTCATCGACCATCTTGTAGTCATGAAATTGCTCCATGACGTACAGCTCACTGCCTGCATCTGAGACCCCAAATTTGGCCTCAAGAGCATCCCATATTTGTTTAGCAGAAGATAAGATCATGTACACATCCACTAGGTTTTCTCCTAGAACGCTTATAACGGCACCTCTAAACAGATTATCGGCAGCCTCAAACACTTTCTCCTCATCAGGAGATAGTGCCCCTTCAGGCTTGCCTTGTGCCACATAATATACGTTCATGGAAGTCAACCAAAGAATCATCCTTGCACGCCAACGTTTGTAGTTAACTCCATCGAACACGTTGGGCTTCAGTGCAGCAGCGAAGCCAGTAACCGAAAAATTCCTATTATACGATTTTTGGATTGTTGAGAAACTATTCACTTTTCGGTTTAATTTAATCCACATATAAACATGACATCTAGCATGGTGATCACATAGTAAACAGCAAGTGTATAACTCAACAGAAGAGTCTGTAGATTATACCCTTGAGCGGGGCCAGTGCCAGTGGCACCAAAGGCGCTATTCTGCAGATCAGTCGACATGATCGCAGTTTGTCGTAGTAATCAATCGAACTTGAAGCAGTGTAGACAGTTGTTGCAGTGCCGATTCCGTACATCGGCAGCAGCGCAACAGCTGAGGATGAGGAGGAGGATGTTGTCTCTGTAGTTTACACAGGAGAGAAGGGCGCCCTTTTATAGGCACCAGGAGAGGAGGCCATAAACCATGTCAGTTACAAGTAACCGACGTTGATTATGAGCCAGCCATCGTTTCGTCTCGTCTCGACTCGACTCGCACACGCCACGGCTCGGCGCGCGTGTAGCACCACCTTTTCCTTTTTCCAACCCACAACAGATGGACAATAGTCCAAACTATTTAACTTGGTCAAACCTTCTCAACTACCCATGTGGGACTAATGTCCTCATAACTTCTAGTATTGCACATGGGCCTTGGGATTTATTGGGCCAAAAACTAACACAGACTACAGGTTCATCTGCCTGCCCCCAGGGCGCTCGGGGGCTAACTTACACTGTTACACACTACGCTGCAGATGGAGTATCGGAGACCAGACCATGGCTTGTGTCGGGGACTCCGTCAGGTTTGTGTCCATGGACGGCTACTTCATGTACCAATACTCCTATGACATTGATGTTAGAACATTAATATGGCCTAACATTAATTTAATTTCATAGTTACACAATGAAAACATGATAAAAAATTACGTCTACAATGAGATTACTAGCGGCCAGCAAAGATTCGATGAATACAAAATATACTAGCAGGGGCGGACCGAGGAGGGAGTCAAGGGGGCTAGGGCACACCTTACTCCTGATGAAACCATAGGTACCCCTAGCCCCCTCAGCCCACCGTGGGGCGTCACCGTGCCATGGAAGCCAAAAAAATTGGTGTTAGAGGTAAAAGGAGAAGAAAAAGATAGATTGGAGGTAGAAGAAGATCAAAAAGACTTACCGTGTTAGCACTCTCTAAATTTTTATCTTAGGTCCGCCACTGTATGCTAGTAAATAAGACACATTTACACATACTAGATAACCCAACTGATACAAACATAAACAATACTATCAGAGCATGCATTCTCATCACATATAATCACAATAGAAAAATTGTTTGGACCAACAAATACTTGGTCTGAAGCACTTACAGTGAGCTTGGTGAAGAAAAGGAAACTGCGTAGAAGTAATGTAATGATCAAAGACGAAGATGAGCAGTCGCGCAGTGCAGCACTTCCCAGAAACTTGATCGCAGGTCTCCCGTGCAGGTCGTCAAAAGCCGAAGTCAGATCAGAGACACTGCTCTCCCTCACACCCATTGCACGATGGGCGAAGGGACATAATGGCTTGAGAGCAGCAAGGACCAGAGGAAGCAAAGAGTGCCAGAAGAAGATGAAATGAGATCATTTTTTCGTCGTTGTCTTTCACACACAGAAACGTCTCCCTCATGAAGACGCAACAACCCAAAACCCGCCTCGCGAGGACTCAGATAGAACTACCATGATTCTAGGAACCGCTCCCTAGAATCTCACATCACGGGCGAACGAACTAACCGTACGAGAACGTGTCTCGCTGAATCCGTTCGTGGTGCCACTTCGGTAGTCAAGATATAAGGATGCGTTTGGTTGAACGTATGAAGGTGAATAGGATAGAATGGTACAGGATGGATAGGATGGTCCAGGAAGGTTTGGTTGGCTGAATGGGACGGTATAAGATTTTATTTGATTTCTTAAATGGGATGATCCTGAATGGTTCGAGATGGTATTTGGTTTGAGTGATTGGGCTGGGATGAGATGCTGTTTGGTTAGCAAACTGAACCATGAAATAGATGTGGTTTGTTTGGGCCGATCAGGTTGGAAACAAAACCTACCGTAATCAGGCATGCTACATGCTGGTTTCAGACTGGCTACATGTTCTGATTTCTGATGGTTGCCTTGCACCAGTCCCCATGTTGTTCTTGATAAATCCCTTGAAGATCTTATTAGAAAGAGAAAGAACACAAGCTACCTACCTAAATGTGCAGAAGCAATGAAAATATGAGACATGTTTTCCTCTCTCTTCGTTGCTGCAGCATGGAAATATATATATTGCCTGGCCTCTGGAGGTTCAGATATTGGCATCAGAGCAGTCCTCACAACGTCTTATCTAGTTCAGCACATTTGCACTGTCTCAACATGAATAGTGGATTCAATTCAACAGACATGTCATAAATGTGATCATTCCAGACTAGAGATGAAGGCTAGAGCTTTAACTATAACCAATATTTTCGTCAGAAAAACCTGCAACCAATGTCAATGTGCAAGATTGTCTTCAACCATATTCTATCCAAACGACTTCATGCATTTCAGCCATTCTACAGCAGAAGGGAACATAAAACTAGATTTCAGCGTCGACTAAAAACTCTCCAACAAAACGATAGAGCGAGCCGCTAATCCTGTCCAACCGGCACAAACATAAACTGCTATGAAGTTCTCTGAACCTGTCAGAAGTTCAGAACAAAAGGAATCATCATCCCGTCATCATGCTATCAAATCTGGCACAAACATCCGTCTTGCTGTGATGTCCCTGCTGTCTCTGCATCCACATCTGGGAATATCAACTGATCAACCACTGCAGTCACAGCCAGACAATGATGCAGTTAGACGTACAGCATGCGACAAGTAACACTACTCTTGCAGATGAAAAACAAAAAGAGCAATTTAGCAACCTAAAGATTTTCGTCAGTAAACAAGAGAAGAAGATTATCGAAAACAAGTTAAATGCCCAAGAAAATGTCCAATGAAGTAACAGTAACTCTGCAAGTAAAAAAGTTGCACAAGCTTACGGATTTTTTTCTTCCATTATATGCGTATAAAAGGCATGAAGTACAAGCATTGCTACCCTTGCAGGTAGAAAGAAGCAAGAAGTTTAGTAGCCTAACGTTCACTCTTTAGTACCCAACAGACAAGAAGGTTATCTGCAATAAGTTATTTGCTCAAGGGGATAGGGCAGGCAGCCAATGCACAAACAGTAATGTTGCAAGTAAAAGTAATGTACAGAAGCTATATTTCACACCCCCTAGTAACCATTCTCAGAACAAACTTAATTTTGATTCCATTATATGCATGTACTGGTTTCAATAATAAAGCCGGGGGTTGTTCCTCCTTGGTTGAAAAAATTATATGCATGTAAAAAAAGGTTGGATTACTTTCAGAGTTCAAACCACCATTTTTAGGTGATTCACCTCAAACTGACAACAGGCTAGATATTATTTTCATGTTGTTACTTCTACTTATCTACAACCATTCTTCAGAAAAGTCACAAGCAAACATTTTTCAAGCGCAAACACTTCAAACAGACTAAAATAAGATGAAAAATATAACTTTGCATGCAGCATTCTACTTATTCTTGCTATTCGTTCCCGTTCACAGAAAATTCAGAACTACATGAGCTATGACATGCGAATATAATGTAGTACCACATTTTCATACAGCATTATCAAGTTGTATCATGAATTTAGACACAGCGTGCTACAAAGAATTGCTAGTATTGCAGGTAAAAACAATGCAAGCTGTCTAGTAACCTAAAGTTCACTCTTTAGTAAAATGAAGTATATCTACAAACATTCTTCAGATACAAGAGAAACATATCAATCAGTTACTTTTGTTTATCTACAACACATTCTTCAGATAAAAAATTAGGTACACACCTTATCTTCATAAAATTACATACAGAAATACAACTAAGAAAAATTAATGATGTCAGCACTCTAACCTCAGAGGTTTTCCCTCGTGAGTAACCATGAAAGCTAATGCAAAGAAAGATTTAACATTTGAAGTTTTATACAGTCTTTGTCAGATCTTGCTACTTCCATTGTTACAGAAGGATAGTCAGTTTTTGTTTGATTAAATTTCCCTAGTTGTTTTGTCATCTTCTCTGAAATTTTTCTTAATAGGCTTAACTAATTTATTAGGTTCAGTACCCCACAATCTCCAGAACATCAATGGGACAATGAGCTAAGAAACTAAAAAAAACATTTTCATGAATCTCAAGAGTAGATTTCTCAAATCTCTCAAAATATCATAATTTCTACTAATGGCATCAGGATATTGGAGAACAGTTCAAGTATCAGCAAAACCAAAGAGAGATTTCTAATTGAAGTCATGGGAGCTAGTACAGTCTCTTATCAGTGTTTATTTTGCAGTGTAAGTTATCACTATTTCCTTATGCTGAAGTGTCTACACCTTGTACTATTATGTCTATTTCATGAAATCTGTTTTATCAGATAATAACTTTGTATATTTGGTTGTTGAAAAGTTAGTAAGTTTCCAGGTGGTTTGTTTTTATGTTTTCTTTGAATTAATCACCCTTCCTATAGCAAATATAGCAAGTTATGTAACCTATTACCTATGGTTTCACCATTAGCACATTATTTTTTGGTTCTTTTTGCTTTGATCTGTCTGCCAAAGTTTCAGATCAACATGCGATTTTAAGAACTTGTCTATAATCGCTCCTTATTTGAGAACATAAGGTACAAAGAAGTTTCCTCAACAATACTCCAGTACAAGAATCACTATAAAAGTGGGCGCTATCTAATCCAGACCTATGGCTGACTTGAGTCGATTGAAGAAAGTTTAATCAAAATTAACCAAACCTTTCTTATATGCTAGTGATTCGGTAATCTGATAAAAGTCGGTAACAAGTCAATGCAAAGAAAGATTTCCATGTTTTATGAGATGAGCTAGTTCATAACCCCAAGATCTAGACAAAAGAGAGAGATCTACTAGTTCATAATAACCCCAAGATTTCAGATCCAGCAATTATAACCCCAAGATTTCAGATCCAGCGATTATAACCCCAAGATTTCAGATCTGGCTAGGAGAAGAGGAGATGGAAGGGAGAAGGAGAGGCGGCACCTTGGGAGCTACGGTGCTGGCATGAGGTCACCGGGGTGGGAGACAAAGTGGATCCAATGTGTCGCAGGTTGTTGAGGCCGATGATGGCTGAGGTAGGGATCTACCCCATGACGGCGTAGTCGGAGATGTCGAGGGCCTGGGAGGCACAATGGCGAAGCAGCGAGTCGACGGTGGGAGGTGGGCTTGACAACGAAGCAGTGGGACGACGATGAAGCGTGGGGCGAGGCTTCCCAGCTGTGTGCAAGTGGGGCGAGACATCCTAGCCGCGTGCGAGTGGGCAAACAAACCGATCCTGTACAGATCGGTTCAGCCGATTTCCCTGTATTGGTTGGTACAGCATCTTTTGAGAATATTCCATAAATCTTTACCATCTCGTCCAGTACCAAATGGTTGCATTTAACCAGCCAAACGCAGGGACGAAGCCATATCCTGTACGGAATGGCTTGGTTCACCCTGATATGTCCAACCAAATGCACCCTAAGGTGATGTGGCATAGTCGGTATATGTTACAAAAGATTAAGTACACTTAGCACGTCTCGGTCGTACGTCGTTGTAAGTCACAACTCACGCGAAATACACAGGCATACATATGTACATAGTCTAACATAGCCAACCATATGTACCTTTAGTCTTACCTCCAACTCATATTAGAGTCCATATAAGAACTCCCCTTATAAGTTGGTTTCATGCCATCTAGCTAAGCAACATAGGACTAAAGTTCTATATGCTCAACTGAACGCCCCTTTGACTTCATGTATTAAATTTATTGTGAAATTAATTCCAACAATTGATGGATGCACGAAGCCTCTTGACGCGGTGATAAAGGTCCTGCACCCTGAACGATGACATGGTGCTACCTCTGCCATGCCTCTGGAGCTCGGACCGATTCAAGAACGAGGGGTTACCGCGGCGGGCGCCGGTTAAGCCCATTCTGAGCAAGCAAGAAGACGACGTCATTTACCTCTTACTTGGTGATAACTACCTAGATGAGGGATTTACTGCTGACCAGAAGGGAGTACATTCTCTGTGTGGACATGAACACAAAGACCCTATTATCCAGCCGCCGTCTCCCTTCCAACAAGCACTACTCTCACCTCCAGAATTGTTCTTGACCGCTCTTGGAATGACTACTTCGCTGAACAGCCTGATTTCCTTGGTGCCGAATTCTCTGCATATCACAATGAGGCGAAGCCGGTGTCCTCCATCGAAGTTCCCAAATACTGTCTTTGACTGAAAATGCTCGCATGGGAAGGTAAATCTTCCTCTTCTTCTTCTTCTGCCACTGCTGCTACAACTGTTACTGATACCTGAATGTTATGCGCATGCTTCTTTCAAATGAAAAATGTTTGGTTATGTATCGATTTATGAACAGTAGTAGCGTGCAGTATTCTTGACAATTGGTAGCAAATGTAATCTGCCAGAACATATTGGCTTGCCTGAATAGTAACTACTAAGAACCAACTCACTCTTTGTTAGATTTAGTGCTTGTGAGGCGTGTGCCGTGCACATAGTAACCAGGGTGCATTAGCACCCATTTGTGCCTGAACATGAAGGTTGGGGATAACAAAAGCTTGGTGTAGAAGGTTTCATTGAAAATATATTATACGTAAATATTTTGTCAAAAGGGCAACGCTTGTTTCGTCTATTGCATCCTATTGACCGAAATCATGTTAACCAAATTCTACTGATATGTTGCAGTAAGTTAAATGCCATTTTTTCTGACAACTTTTTCTAGGTTTTTGTTCGTGTGAGGTATGGCATACGTTAAGGATGCATTGGCACCATCATTGCGCCTGAACACAGGAAAGTTTTGAAATAACGAGAGCTAGCACACATAGTGATGTTTTTCCCCCTCAAGAGGCCAATGTATGTTTTGTTTATTACATCCAATCAACTTGGGGAGTATATTTGTTTATACTTATCCAATTTTTCAGAGAATTTTGTTTTGTTATTAGACTATGCACAAGAACATTACATAATCATTACTGGTTACTTCACTTTGCAGCATTAGATAAAGCTATTATCATCTCATCTACATTTGTTTGACAGCTATCGCCTTTGGTTGTTACTGAAGGGAGCAAGCTGAAAGCGGATGACGAACACTTGTATGCTGATTTCTTCAACATATCAGTGCTTTTGTGGTATATCTAACGATAAATTTCATTCTCCAATATAGTGTACAAGTGCCATTCACCCCTGTACCACTTAAGATGTCAAGCAATTTCACATTAACACTCCGAAAAGCTTGCTGAAATCACGAACCAATCCAAGGTATAGTCTAAATAAGATTACACCGTATGAAATAGTGATCCGAAGCTTATAATTGTTAAAAGAGCCGTGCTTCAATGCTTTCCTTCTCAATACAGGTTGCACAAATCTTAAAATCATGACTCTGTAGCTCCGATGCTATACTGATGCATCATACTGTCCTAATCCTGACAACCTTGCTAAGACAAGTACAAACGAGTATGATTGTGGTAACTTATAGGAAAAACACGAAAGATCTCGTTTGGAATTAAAGAATTTCACAGGGGATTCCAAATAAAAGGAGACATCCAGTAGTGAGGCATTGCATGTAGCAAAGAGCCTATATGCCCTGATCATACGCCACAGTGGCAATAGGTTGGCAAATCTAAAACCTGCTTGTGGTTTGTGTTGACATCTCTTGGTTTCTTCATATTTAAATGACCAAATGTGGTTCATAATGGTACCCAGGGGCGGAGCCAGGCCTCAGGCCACCCGGGCCTGGGCCCGAGGCCCGGCAACGAAACCCTGTTACAGTGCAAAGGCCTGGCCATTGTAAATCGCGAGATTATGTGCCTGCAGTGGTTTGGGCCCGAGGTTTTAAGCCCGGCTGGCTCCGCCCCTGATGGTACCTGATACACACCCTAGAAGACAAAAAAAGTTCTTCTTTTGTGTCTACTCCATTATTTTGGGTGGACCTACCGAATAATTTAGGATGTAAGCTGTTGCAGGTAAAGAGTGACACCACGCATGACGATTCTAAAATGAATGAAGTTATGTGAGGTCATTAATGCATTGTGTTTACGCTTTAGACTAACGCGGCAACCTCTTGTTTTCATATTGAGAAAATGCGTCCTTTTCAGCTTAAGTTTTGTGCACCTCTCAAAAATTGTTTAGTTGGGGGCTTACCAGCTTGATTGTCCTTTTTAGAAGAAGAGAAGTTCGGTGTTTGTTTAAGAAGTCACTTTCAGTGTCCTTAACAATGGGATTGGTTGGTTTGCTAATCATTCCCTAGTACAATGAAGATAAGCATTAGGCAGGGGTGGACATTGACAAATGACAACATGTCTTGTTTTTCTCCCGATTTTTAAACTACACAAAGCTAGGATTTAGCTAGCTGCTTATGGGCGGTGAACCCGGATTGGCATTTGATTCCTGGAACAATATAGGTAAATAAAAAAATTAAGGCCTCAGCTTTTAACAAAAGCTGATGATTTTGCATGGACAAATTTTAAGGTAGTGCTAGAGATGCTTATGTATATAATCTATTGCTTTGCTGCATGGTTGCTGTCAATGTCACGCCGGTACAAGTGGGATGACGTACTGTTAATGTGTCAAACACAAACCAATTATTGTGATTCCTTTGGATTTGCAAATTCTTAGAACAAACAAAAAGTACAGTGGTCCTAGGTAACAGATATGCCATATATAGTGGTGGTTGCCTAACACCTCTCCTGTGTCCAATCTGTCAGAGCAAATGATGGCAGCAAGATAGCTAATCCAATGAGCTGAACACTTTGGGTGTTGCCATATTTACAAGTGGACATGAAGGCTTTGCGGTTCATCAGTCATATTCATATCTAAACGGACAAAGAAAACTCTTGCTCATTGTACACCTGATTTCTTTTGCATCATTTTTGGTTAGCTTGGATATGAGCGCGTAATAATTCTCCTCTTGTCTTCTTCTTTTTGGAAACAGATCCTATTAGTATTCGTCGGCTGAAAAATCAGTGAACTAATTTATAATGGTTATGATTGTTTGTTGTTATAGAGATCACATGTTCAATGTGTATGTAAACGTAAAGGATCAGAGAACGACAGTGCTGTCACTTTGACAGGAGCATCCCTGCAATCACCGTGCATAGCTAAAAATGTCAAAACATGAGTGACCTTTTTCTCTCTATCTCTACGTAAGGTTCTGAAAAGGTTGGGGAGGCAGCCAGGCAGGAGATTGTGCAAACTGCACAGGGTTTTTTTAACAGATCAACTTTGCACCTTGCTTTTCTGATAGACTTGGAATCTTTTTCACTTTTTTCACTATCTTTTTTGTCTAACTTTTATTCATTTTTCCACTTTAAAGGATGTGTACAATTTGATTTCAAGATGATATGTGTAATTAAAATAGTGCACTCACTCTAGAAGAATTAAAATACTGCCCTCACCGATAATATTTCATTTTGCAATTTTGCGTTTTTTCCTTTAATAACAAGGTGCATCACATTTTTGTTGAATTTTTTAGCGTGACACTTGAACATCTTTTAGCTATAGGAGAAATTTCCGAATGCGGCCAAGTCCGTCTGGGCCTGTCTGTCATTGATATAAGGTGTAATATTCAGCTGTTGCACAGTAACTAAAACTAAGTTGTGTTGAAGCTGAAAAGAGGACATGGGTGAGCTTCAATTCTGCCACCGCCCATTGAATTTTTTGTTCACTAGTTTATGGACATTTATTATCGGTTGTACTTTTTAGATGGAAAATGTGGTTGCGAGTAAGTACGTCATCGCAAGGTCATGGATCCCCTGATGCCCACGAAGTCAACCCAACGAGTCAAGAACTGACTAGGAATTTATTTGTTTTAAGGTCATTCATGTCACATTTCCAAAGGTCAATGTTTTGTTCACATCAACATATAATATTCTTTTCACAAGAATGTGTCCATATATTATATTCGTTGACTTTGTCAGGACAAAGGGGAAGGTTTCTAGATAATATTATGCTTTGTTGGCACTGCAACCTGAGTTCAAGTCGCCTACTGCCATTGTAACTGTGAATGGATAAAGTAAAGAAAAGCAACGTCCCACAAATATTAATTTTGGCCACCACTGCTTTAAAAGATCATTCAAATATGTAACATCTCATTTTTGGCACAAAATAATTTAATATTATTATTTGAGCATTCTGTAAATTTTTGGAATTTATTTCAATTTTATTTAATATTTTTAATTAAGCTTACTATGGAAATTTTTAAATATTTTAAAAGTTTAAACAAAAAATTTTCAAAAATATTTTATTTGAGTTCCAAATGTGTTAACATATTTTTTAGAATTTTTCTGATATTTTTGCTATTTTTTTTATTTTGTTTATTTTTTTAGAATTATTTTAAATAAGAAAAGCTTTGAAAATGTTTTCAGTAGTGTTTGGAACGAAACCCTATTGGGTGCAGCCTAATTTCCCCCAGTCGGTCCAATCTGCTCCACCATAGCCCGGCCCAAATTGCAAACCCTAGAATCGAGACCGTCGATTTAGATCAGACGGCTGAAATCGGATCGGGTAACACAAGAAGTTTTGTGACCATTGGATTTTGATGAGTGGTTGAGATTGATCGGCCCGGATGGAAACCCTAACATTTAACAGCTGTCGGATTGCGCCGTGTGGATGGTTTGGACCGTGCCGCATCAGGTGTGATGGAGTCCGTCAGATTCAAGACACGTGTACGGTCCAGACTCCTTCGCGCCACCGCCACCGTCTCGAAAGTGATTTCCTTCGCCGCATTCGATATAATCTTCGGCTTGTACTTAGAAGTTGAGGCCTTTATAAGGTCATTGGAACCTGGATTAGGATTCCCCGAGTTCCACCATCTTTTTGCCCTAGCTGTTTTTCATCGAGATGTCGTGGTTCGATCTCACGAGGTCGCCGGAGGTGCTTGATGCTCGTCGTTGCTTTTTACGCGCGGATCCCTGCAGTCGCCATGTCTTGCTCGAAGCAAAGGTCATCATTGGGATCATCATGTTCATCTTGTCCAGATCCATGAGACCAAGTCGCCTTTTTGCCGCCAGAACGTCGTTTGGTGGGTCTTCGTTCTCGACTCCGGTGGAGCTCCGCCGTTGAAACCATCACTGAACCTCGCCGGTGAAACCCTAGCTTGATGCTGACGTGTCTGCCACGTGGAACACTACCACATGTGCGCCATGTCCCAGTGTTTCGGGTGTGTGTTGCCATGTGTGCTTGCATGGGCATTGCCATGTCAGAAGGGCCCAGTCCCACTGATTAGTCGGTCATGTTCCATGAGCTGAGTCTACGGTGGACTAAGCCATCTCGTGGACCTAGTCTATGAAACCTAGGGCCCACATGTCAGCCAGATAGAGTATTTTTCCGACTCAAGCGTAATGTCATAAGTATATTTTTCAGTAGAAAAATAATTCAAGAGAATCAGGTTTATACTTTTTGGTATTTTTTCTTTAATTTGTATCTTTCGAGAGCCCGATTTTCTTCATACGAGCTCCGATTGAGGCGATTCAAGTTTCTAAAAATTTATAAAATTGAGATCTATTTAATGGTGAATTTTATTTGATGTTTAGAGTTTTTCTCTATGGTTTGGTATTTATTTGCTATTTTCTCTTGATTCGCATAGATGTCGAATGTCCGGAGCGTTCGAGGGTGAAGAGTTGATTTAAGAGCAAGGTCCAAATTAGGAACACGAGAAATTCTAAGGCAAGTTGTGTTTTGATCATATTAAACCCAGTTTTGCAAATGCTATGTTGTTTTAAATTACTGCTTGATATTTTATGCTTAGAACTATTTTCAAATAATTTGGGAATTAGCTATTCTACCTAATAGAATTATTTCTACCTTGTAATTTGTATGCCATGATTATTTGTCACCCTATGATGGTTTATTATTAGTTGGTTGCTAATAGATACCAATATGGGATGGTTACATCGTGTGTAGTTGCTTAGCCATGCCACGTATAACCCATGTCTTTTGAAAGTTCAAATTAATCTTGACTAATGGAATATGAACATATTTATGAAAGGGTATATCATGTGTTGTCACACAATGATGTTGAGTTGTTGATGGCATGTGTTACATGATAATCAATTGGGTGGTAAAATGATTTTGACTAGGGCATGTGTCAAGGGCTGTGAGCCGTGGTGGGCCTTTGTGGAATTGGGTTGATATAATGACATGATGTTTTATTAGTGATTGTGAGGTGGTTTCTATGAGTGAATTGTTGGAAGTCTTGCCTCGATCAATTAACAACTTAACCTTGCAAACCTTTGAACTGAGCCAAACATGCAACCACATGTCTGGAATGGGACGGACCTAACTAAGTAAGCTGCCGAGTCTTGACATGTGATACCTCAGGTGGGATAACCAAACTGTATGTGCGGTTAAGGGGAAGTGTGTCGCCATAGCCACACATATGTCCAATGATAAGGCTTGATCCTATTCTTATGCTCTGTATGAGGGAAGGAATAGTGAGTCTGGCTTATTGAGAGAGGGCCAGTGTCTGGACGAAGTTTCTGAAAGGTTTTGTCATGATCTTCTAGCCGCACACCTAAGGAAGTGTGATATAGCGTGGCAGTATGAGATGATCATGTCATGTGGGTAAAGTGTGTAACCTCAATTAGGGACAATATTCGAGAATTACAATTAAGGGTTAGATTTTGCAAAATAAAACTTGAGAAATGGGGCTATATGCCATTGGAAAGTTTAGAAACTGTTTAGGGTTGTGTGCCAAATTTATTCTAAGAAATACCTTAAAGTTATTAATTATTGTTTTTTGTTTCACTATCATTTCAATCTATTTATTGTATTCATTTGAAAATGCTGTTTTATTGCAAAATAACCATATCAGTCGTTTAATTGGAATAAGCCTTGCATATATTTATATTAGACTTGCATCATGTGCACAACTTGTTGAGTGTTTTAAGTACTCACTCTTACCACGAAAAGATCATTAATTGAGGAGGAGTCTATACTAGATTTGGAGGATGAGGCGAATGTCTAGGGTGCAAGCCTTGTTAGTTAGCTATGGTATACTGAGAGATTTATTTACGTCTTTCTGTTCCATTGCAGTTTTAATTTGTTATTATAGTTTAGCCCTGTGTGGCATAGTCATGTAAAGTCGACCATAAGATCAGTCAACATGTTTATATTTAATATATGAAGTCTTTTATTATGTTTTCGCTATGTATGATTGTGATATTAATCTATGTTGATCCTGTGTGCACCAGCGTGATCCTGAACTAATGCGTTATATATAGAGGATCCGAATTTACATATTCGGATTCTGACAATATAGTCATTGGACTAGGATGGAAGCATCCTAGCTGCAAAAAGATGCAAAAATGTAAATAAACCACATATGGTTCTACTCCTCATGATACGAGCATCTGGTCATGGCTTACCACAAGTACTTAGAATGGGTAAAATCTAACGAGTAGCGCAAAGTAGCTAACTAGTACAGGTAGTGCTTCTAAAAATAAAATTATATCAGTCTTAAAGTAATTAGGTAATAGACAATGGCTTTTCCATTGCTGTAGCTTTTGCAAAATTTTTTGGAGACAACAATAGTGGCAAGTTTTTTTTTTTTTGGATAAATAGATTAGGAAGGACCCTAGAACAACAGTGGTCAGTGGATATGCTATCTAGCTTTCCTCCAATCCAAACTCCTAAGGACTCCCTCCCTCCCTCCTATTGGACAGCATCTAAAATATGAATGCACAAGTTGACCACTAAATACAATATGCCATTTAAGCTAGTAAAATACTGTCCTGTATACTATGTTAACAAGATTTTTTTTTGGCTGGGACAGCGGAAGGAGGCAGCTTTTATAAGATTAAGGAGCTTACAAAGAGAGTTTGACAGTACATCTGCCAAAGCTGAAATCAAAACAAAACACAAAGGCACTACTACAGAAAAGGCCACCACAGACGGTTTTCTTAACAGTCTATAAGTATGCGTTAATGATAATATAGCGCATCACAGACTGTGTATGAACCGTCTGTGAAGATAATAGGCTATCACAGATGATTTGTATCAAGAACCATCTATAATAATAGGATATCACAGACGGTTTGTATCAAGAACCATCTATGATTCACATTTTTTTCTTCCTCTTCTTGAAGAACTTCCATGATTAGTATTTGCTGTTGGAATTTTTCTTCTCCTTACATATCTCGGCAATGACATTTACAAGCCACAACTAGTAATAGATTTTGTAATTGAATATCAAAACATCCGAGATGCTTCGAGGCATGTCTTGTCTGATCAGAATTGTCTTAAAATATGAACATTTGTAGCACTTTTATCTCCTTTCTTATTCTAATGTTGATGGATTCCAAGGCAAAATCCAATTGCATCCACAGTTCGTCCCGAAAGTTTTCATGCTCTAATTTATCTTCCACTTCATCCTTATCACCGAATGAGAATACCATAGGCAGCCTATTTTCGCTCTGGTCTTGTGCAGGAATAGGATCATTTTGGTGGTTCTCTACATAAGATCGGAGTGAAAATAGACTGCCTATGGTATTCTCATTCAGGGATGAGGATGAAGTGGAAGATAAATCAGAGCATGACAACTTTCAGGATGAATTGTGGATGGAATTGGATTTTGCCTTTAAATCCATCAACATTAGAATAAGAAAGGAAACGAAAGTGCGATAAAGATTCGTACTTTAAGACGATCCTGATCAGACAAGCCGTGCCTCGAAGCATCTTGGATGTTTAGATATTAAATTAAAAAATGTATTAATGGTTGTACCTCGTAAATGTCATTACTGAAATATCTAAGGAGAAGCAAATTTCCAACAATAAATACTAATCATGGAAGTTCTTCTAGAAGAGGAAGAAAAAATGTGGATCACAATTTTCAATTCATAACAAATTTTCTATCCATCTCTTGTGCAGTAGAATATTTCTATGACAACATTTTGGTTTCAACATGTCGGGACCCGAATATGAAAATTTGGACCCTTATGTATTCTGCACTAGTCCAGAATCACGCTAGTGCACATAGTCTCAACATAGATGAATATCACAATCATACACAACGATAACATAAATAAGACTTCATCTATTTAAATATAACTTGTTGTACGGCCTTATGGTCCACCTTACATGATTACGCCACACATGGCTAAGATTAAGAAATAAATAAAGCTGCAGCGGAAATAAAATTTATTCATAGCAACCCTTCAATTTACCACAAGCAACTAACAAGGTTTGCACCCTAGTTGATCATCTCCTCATAATACTCCTCCTCGTAAGGAGGTGTAACCTCCTCTCCAACTGGTGATTTGTCGTTGCAAGGGGTGAGTACATAAAGCACTCAACAAGTTGTGCACAGAATGCAAGTCTATTATACTATATGCATACTTTATTCCAAATTAATGGCTGGATTGGTTATTTTGCAATAAAGCAGCATTTATAAAAGAATAGCATAAATAGATTGAAATGACAGTAAAACAAATAATAATAATAATAAATTTCTCAATTATTTCCCAAATAAACTGTCTCACAACCTTTAATCAAATTCCATACTTCCATAGGCATACAGCCTCCATTCCCAAGTTTATTTTATTAAAATCTAACCCTTGACCTTAATCACCGAGCATTGCTCAATACCGTGAGCATGACTATTCGAATAAGTTTGATACTCTACAGAGGTTATACACTTTACCCACAAGATATAATCGTACACCACAAAAGCGAGTGATCATAACAAAGCCTTTACAATGCTCTGTCTAAACCCAGTATTGTCTGCTGAGGTTTCAAAACTAATAGGACTGGTTACCACATTTAGGGCCCCCTTCTTGTGCCATGTGAGTCTACCTGTGCACCCAGAACCCACACCACCACGACAGTACCAAAATCTAGATATTACAAATTAATCAGCTAAGTTTGTCTCATACCAGACATGTGGTTGTATGATTAACTCAGTTCAAATGCTTTCGAGGTTAAGTCCTTAATTGACCAAGGCAAGGCTTACCAAAAATTCACCATTACCATAATACCATCCATTACCATTATAAAAAAAATGCGACCACCCAAATACCACATTGACCCATGTTGGGACCCGAATATGCAAATCCAGACCCTCTGTGTATATCGCACTAGTCCAGGATCACGCTAGTGCACACACGCTCAACATAGATGAATATCACAATCATACACAACGGAAACATGATAAAAGACTTCTTGTATTGAATAATACCTATTGAATGACTTTATGGTCGAACTTACATGGATATGCCTCGCAAGGCTACACTGTTAATAACAAATTAAATTGCAGAGAAATGAAAACATAGATAAACCCCTCAGTATACCACAGGCAACTGACAAGGCTCAACCCTAAACATTTATCTCTTTCTGATACCTCTCCTCTAGCACTGGTGTAGACTCCTCAACTGGAGGTATTGTTGTTGGCAAGGGTGAGTACTTAAAGCACTCAACAAGTTGTGCACAAAATGCAATTCTAACATAGCTATATGCAAGGCTAATTCCAATGGAATGGCTAACATGGTTATTTTGTAGTAAAATAACATTTATAAATGAGTTCAGTAAATATATTGCAAAGACAGTAAAATAAATAATATTAATAGTAATTTTCAGCATTTCCAAGTAAACATGGCATCAACCCTAAGTCAAATTCCAAACTTTCCATTAACATCCAACCTTCCCATCCATAATTTTATTTTATAAAATCTAACCATTGACTGTAATTCCCGAGCATTACTCAATACCGCGAGCATAGCTATCCGAATAGATTTTACACTCTGCAGAGGTTATGCACTTTACCCACACGACATGGTCAACTCCTGGTGCCTCCGGATTAAAAAAACTTCCTTTGGTGTGTCGGTAGAGCTCTCATGACAAAACCTTCTAGAAAATCTTTATCCCAACACTGAACCTCCCGATAAGACGTACACTATCCCTTCCCTCAATGGAGGTGAAGGTTAGGGCCGACAAACCGTTAGATTGATGTGTGACCGCAGTACACCACACCCTCTACTGTAACCACACTTCCATGTAAGCACGCTTCTGTGTGATTATCCACCTGAGGTATCACATGTAAAGATATCGGTAATCCTACTTAATTAGGTCTGTCCCATACCAGACATGTGGTTGCATGATTGACTCAGTTCAAAGGCTTGCAAGGTTAAATCCTTAAGATAACTAGGACAAGACTTCCACACACCCTCTGCCCTTCAACCCATATTTGCACACTGCCCCTTGCCACATGCCCTAATCTAAATTATTTACCACCCTAGTTGATTACCATGCACCACGTGCCATCAACAAGTCAACATCGTTTCATGATATACGTCATTGCAACTCAACATCAGTATGTGATAGCACCCGACACATCTTTCATAAATATGTTCCATATTTCATTAGTCAAAATTCACTTTTGATATTCCAAAAGACATGAGTTACACGTGGCATGGCTAAGCAAACTAAACATGGTCTAACCAACTCATGTTGATTGCTAATATTAACCAACTAATAATGAACCATCCTAGGGTGACAAATAATCATGGTGTACAAACCACAAGGTAGGGTATAGTTCAATTGGACAGATTATCTAAATCCCAATCTAACTTGAAACAGTTGTACATATAAAATATCATGCAATAATGTAAATCAATATAGCAGTTTTTGTAAATTGGGTTCAACATGATCAAAGAACAACTTGCCTTAGAAAAGCCCTTATTCTTGCTCTGGACCTTGGTCTTGAGTCAACGATTCCTCCTTGGATGCTCCGAGCACTTCGACGTCTACGCATATCGAGACGAAACACCAAATAAATACCAAAATAGAGAGCAAACAAACTCCAAAAACTAAATAAAATTCACCACTAAATAGATCCCAATTTTAAAAAATTTACCAATTTCAATCACCTCAATCGGAGCTCGTATGAGGGAGAACGGGCTCCAGAAGATTAAAAAAATCATAAAAATCAAAAAATTGGAAAATCAATAATATTCTGAATTATTTTTTAAACTAAAAATCCGGTTATTACGTCACGCTGATGTCACCATGACATCACCGCTATCCAAACTAATCGCATGTTGACACGTAGCGCGGTGCATGCACCTAGTCCACGAATCCAAGACGGTTCACTGTGGACTCGGTCCATGCCGCTTGGAATTCGGTGCGACACGTGTCAGCGCACAATTGGGGCACGGCGATAGCACAATCTGGACCGCCCATCTGGAATCTAACAGCTCGCAACAAAGCTGATGTAGCGGCACACGTGGCACTGCTGATTCGGCTGCCAATGAAGCACCACACGATGCACACGTGGCGTGATCTGGCAAACACTTCAGCTCCTGACGCTAGAGCTCCTCCAGTGGATCTGGGCGGCGAGGCTCACCGGCTTCGGCAAAGAAGACCAAGGTGTCCTTGCTTTGGTGCCTTTTCCGCAACTTGTGCACATGATTCAGGTAGATCTCGGTGCTAGGAACTCAACAGTGTCTTCGGCTTCAACGGAGACTCAGCACAGAAGGCGCATGGCATGGAAGAAGACAGCGGTGGTCCAAGTAACTCTGACGAGCACTTCCCTGCGATGGTAGCGGCTTGAGCGATGAAAATGAGGTAGCAAGGGTGGTCGAAACGGGAAATTATCACGGGGGTTGGCAATTTTATAGCGCCTCGGAAGACGTGCAAATCACGAATGCCGAGACAAACACAGCGACGATACAGTGGAGAAGTCCATTCGAGATACGCTGAAGACGATGAAATCGTGACCATCCATGTGGCATGAATCAGCGGTCCACAAGACGAGAGCAACGCGGCACAAAATGGAGCGTTCGATCGCAATCCGACGACCAAGATCTGGGCAGCTAGGGATTACAGCGGCAGTGGGCTTACGTGCTGGACAACACGGTAATGAGCTGGACCAAATCGACTTTCGGCCCAAAACTATTCATAGAGATTTTCAAAGCTTTTCAATTTAAAACAATTCCATAAAATATAATAGATCAAATAAAATAGCGAAAATTTCAGAAAAAATCTGGAAAATATATTTGGGACTTTTGAAATCCAAATAAAATATTTTTGATAAAATTTTATTTAAAAATTTCATAGATTTGAAATAATATCCGAATTTGAACATAATTTAAAATATAAAATAAATTCCAAATAAATTCCAGAAAATTCCAAAAATTCACAATTTGCACACATAACAATAATTAAACAATTTGAGCCAAATTTTTGGATGTTACAAACCTCCCCCCTAACGGAATCTCGACCCTGAGATTCAAGGCTAACTATAGAAAAAGGTTAGGAAACTTTGACTTCAGGTCCTACTCATGCTCCCAAGTAGCTTCTTCCACTGAATGATTACTCCACTGCACTCTGCAAAAGCGAGTTGACTTGTTCCTGAACACAGGGCAAGAAATCTCGGCAAGATTTCGCGAGATCTCGTTCTCCGGAGCTGGATGAAATTATGTGAGCTGGCCGAATTTAAAAATTCAAAACAATTCGTGTTGCTACAGTAATCTCAGATTTTTTCGGCGAGATTTCGCCCTTACTGTGGAATATATTAAACCAGGTATCTTTATGACTGGCCCAGTATCACCTGAGGAGAAGACAGGCCCAAGTAGAAGGCCCAAAGGTTAAGCTCCGCACCAAGCCTTGCTGCCGTGCACAAGGGGATACACCCTATAGACAGTTAATGTATATTTAGATATAAAAGATACGGTTGTAATCCGAGTCGTTAATGGGGTAGATAAAGATGTAAACTTTATCCTGTAACCAACTAGAACCCTATAACCGGTCAGGAATCCCTTAGACCGATCAGGACTCTGTAAGCCGCGCCACCCCCATTATATAAGGGAGAGGGCAGGCAACACCAGAGGCATCGAGTAATTGTCTCATCACAACACACACCGCATATCGCCCAGAGCACATTGCGCTTTGAGCAACCTTAGATCCAAGAGATCCATATAATCCCAGCACACAGGATTAGGGTATTACCTCTACCGTCGAGGGGCTGAACCTGTCTAAACCCTTTTCTTGTGTGACCTTCGAGTTTGAGATCTAGCGTCTACCCCATAAATTTATTGCCGACTACAAAAGTCGACAGTTGGCACGCCAGGTAGGGGGAGCGCTATAATCTTTTCCTATAGACTCGATGGCAGCAATCAGCGGATTCGTCGCCACCTTCATCTCCGGCCAAGCTTTTCGCTTCGGAAGCCTGAACTTCGTCCTAGATGCATGCGAAGAACTCGTTCGCCTAGACCAAAACCAGATCCAATCTGGTAAAGGTTAGGTTGATCCATCTCAGGTATGTCGCTCTGACTCGAATAGTAAACCAGTCGGCATCGCGAGGAATTGCTACGATCTTCGTGGTATCTTCGCCATAGAAGAGCAGAAGACCGATCTCTAGCGCCAGCAAGAGGTTCAAGAGGCTACGGAGGAAGATCGTCTACTCCGTAAGGGAAAGGAAGTACAGACGCGATCGCTTCGATCTCGCGGCCGCCATGTCCACGAGGACATCCTGCAGTCCAGGTTGAGAGACCAAGCTGTCTTCCACACACCGCTGCAAAACTTCGTCGCCTCCAAGACGCTTCTTGATACGCTGGATCTAATGATTGCGTCTGATAGCCTGGCAGCCCCGATCGTGGCCCAGATCAAGGCCATGGTGACGGCGGCAGCGATTTAGCAGAATCAAGAAAGGCCGGAAGGGGAAGCGCACTCTCGCTCCCACGCGGCTACTCGTGTCGCTAGCAGTTGGACTACAACCAGTCGGAATACCGGCAGTCGGCACCTCACACCATCAGTCGGAGACGCTCCCCAAATTCTCAACCGCGACCTCCGCCAAGACATCACCGCCAGACAGCAAGAGCGGGACGAGGAAGAACGACCGGACGCCACGACGACTACGAGCGTTTCGGCACCGGCCACAATCGACGAAGTGATCGAAGGTACGATGACTACGACAACCTTAGAGACCATCGTCGCCGGGGTCGGAACGACGACGATCATCGAGTCATGGACTCGCCGGGCCGAACTCCACCCCGATGCGTTGATGACAATCGCCGAGCCAGAGGCTTGCCACGCCGGTCCCCCGCCCTCATCATGATGAGAGATCCATTGACGGGATCCGAGCGTTCACTTCTCGGCTGTGCCGAGTGTTATGGCTTGGAGGATTCAATCCCAAGGGCATCATCAAGTTTGACGGGGAGCGAGATCCGGAAGCCTAGCTACAGGTCTATGCCCTGGCAGTTAAAGCAGCCGGGGGCAATCAGAATGTGATGGCGAATTATCTGACAGTCAATCTCACCCCCTCGACTCAAGCATGGATCACGGGACTTCCTGCGAACTCGGTGGACTCCTAGATCGATCTTTGCGATCAATTCATTGCGAACTTCCAGGGAACCTACGAGAGACCTGGCACTCCGTGGGACCTATACCAGCTTCACCAGAAGAAGGACGAGACGCTGAGAGATTTTATCCGGCATTTCATGCAGAAGAACACCATCAGGGACATATCTAACGCTGTGGTGGTGGCGGCCTTTCAGAAAGGGGTAAGTGATCTTGATCTAATCAAGAAAATGTTCAGGAAACCCCCGACCTCCGTGAAGGAAATGTTTGTGTTGGCCGACCGCTATGCCACAGCCTCAGACGCCCTGGCCGAGCGCCAAGAAGATCGCCCACAACAGAAGAGCAAAGGCGACAAGGCCGAGTCCTCCAAGCATAAAGACAAGAAACACAAAGGCGAGGAGCTAGTTGCGGTAACAGAACGCAACCGGCCCCGAGTCACACGGAGAGAGGCACCCGATTATAATACTGTTATGGATGCGATCTGTCCTTTCCACCCCAAGGGAAAGCACACCGCCAAGGACTGCTTCACCCTGAAGCGTTTTGCACGGGAAAGCAATAAGCAGCCGGCTCCAGAGAAGGATGAGGCGACCAAGAAGAAAGACCTTCCAAACGAGGACGATTATCAAGAGCCCGAGCAGGAGCTGAACTACAAATACGGGGGCTCCACCGGATACAAGTCCAAGCGGAAGCAAAAGCTTACCGCTCGGGAGATCAATGCGGTGGAACCGGCGACCCCCCAATATCTAAAGTGGTCTGAGGTCCCGATCACCTTCGATCGCTCAGATCACCCCAATCGAGTTCTACATCCGGGTAAGTTCCCTCTCGTGCTTGACCCTGTCATTCGCAATGTAAAGCTCAAGAAAGTATTAATTGATGGAGGAGTGGACTCAACGTCCTATTCGCCAAGACCTTCGACGACATGAACATCCCCCGCTCCGAGCTAAGGTCAAGCTCACAGCTGTTCCACGGGGTGATCCCTAGGGCGTCTTCCTTTCCACTCAGGCAGATTTCTTTGCCCGTTACTTTCGGTACCAAAGACAACTACCAGACCGAGTACATAAATTTTGAGGTAGCGGATTTCGAGATGGTGTATCATGCTATCTTGGGAAGACCCGGGCTGGCTCGGTTCATGGCTGTCCCGCACTACACCTACTTGATGATGAAGATGCCGGGACCCAAAAGCGTCATCACGATACGCGGCGACATCAAGCGATCTTTGGAATGCGACCGAGGGAATTGTGAACTTGCCGAGTTGCAGGAGGCAGCCGTCGAGCTGAAGAATGTCCAGGCAGAGGCTGCCACGTTGCAGGAAAAAGGCGACGTCCCGTCCAATAAGCAGGCCACGTCTGGGATAAAGCCTGGCGAAGGAACCAAGAGAATCATCCTCGACCCATCCGACTCGTCCAAAACGACCCTGATCGGGTTAGGGCTCGAGGATAAATAGGAAGGCACGCTCATCACCTTCCTCCAGGCTAACAAGGATATCTTTGCCTGGAAACCATCCGACATGACCGGTGTTCCAAGGGAGGTGATCGAGCATTCTCTGCACGTCGATGAAAAGGCAAAACCAACCAAGCAAAGGCTTCGGCGGTTCGCTCCAGATCGCCGGAACGCCATCAAGCAGGAGATCACCAAGCTTTTAGCTGCAGGTTTTATCAAAGAAGTGTATCATCCCAATTGGTTGGCAAACCCTGTACTAGTTCAAAAGAAGAATAAAACTTGGTGCATGTGCGTTGACTATACTGATCTCAACAAGGCATGTTCGAAGGATCCTTTCGGGTTACCTCAGATTGATCAAGTGGTTGATTCAACCGCCGGGTGCGAGATCCTGAGTTTCCTTGATGCCTACTCAGGGTACCTCCAGATTCGCCTAAAGGCGGAAGATCATATCAAGACTTCGTTCATCACGCCCTTTGGGGCATTTTGCTACACCACGATGGCAATCGGGTTGAAAAATGCTGGTGCGACATATCAACGCGCGATACAGCGGTGTTTTCACGCCCAGCTCGGATGCAATGTGGAGGCATACGTGGACGATGTCGTGGTGAAGACTCGGGAGAAGAAGGACCTTATCGCCGACCTGACCGAGACGTTCCAGAGTCTAAGGTCTTTCAGCATGAAGCTTAATCCCGAGAAGTGTGTTTTCGGAGTATCTTCGGGAAAACTGCTTGGGTTTATCGTATCCCAATGAGGCATTGAGGCCCACCCAGAGAAGATCAAGGCCATATCAAATATGGAGCCGCCGACTTGCCAAAAGGACGTCCAGAAGCTTACAGGGTGCATGGTCGCACTCAGCAGGTTTATTTCCCGACTGGGTATGCGAGGTATGCCCTTCTTTAGACTCCTCAAGAAGCAAGACAAGTTCCAATGGATGCCAGAGGCACAGCAAGCGTTTGAAGATTTGAAGACCTTCTTAACCACGCCCCCAGTCTTGGTTTCACCAATGCCAGAGAAACCTCTACTACTTTACATCACGGCAACGACTCATGTAGTCAGCGCTGCGGTCATCGTAGAAAGGGAAGAGCCGGGCCATGTGCAGAAGATCCAACAACCGGTCTACTTCGTCAGCGAAGTCCTGAGCGAATCTAAGGTGCGGTATCCGCAAGTGCAAAAATTATTATATGTTGTACTTCTTACATCTCGCAAGCTCAAGCACTACTTCCAAGAACATACTGTTTCGGTAGTCACCTCCTTCCCAATAGGAGATATCCTTTACAACCAGGAGGCCACCGGGAGAATTGCAAAGTGAGCAGTCGAACTTGGAGCTTTTGATATCCTATTCAAGCCTCGCACTGCCATCAAGTCTCAAGCACTCGCCGACTTCACGGCCGAGTGGACAGAACTTCAAAACCCGGCAGTCATCAAGGAACTCGAGTATTGGACAATGTACTTTGATGGTTCCCTCATGCTCAGCGGCGCGGGGGCTGGTATTGTGCTCATATCACCAAGTGGAGAAAGGTTGAGGTACGTTCTACAGATACTTTTTCCCGCATCGAACAACGCCGCCAAGTACGAGGCACTCATCCATGGGCTCCGCATTGCCATATCACTCGGAATCCGACGTTTGATGGTTCATGGAGATTCAAAGCTCATGATCAATCAGGTGCAAAAAGAATGGTCCTGCATCGAAGACAACATGGCTGCTTATTGCCAGGAGGTGCGCAAGATAGAAGGTAACTTTGATGGCCTGGAACTTGTTCATGTGCTCCGCCGGGACAATGAAGCGGCCGACGAATTAGCAAAAATGGGATCCTGCCGATCTACAGCGCCTGTGGGAGTATTTGTCGAAGAAATCCATAAGCCCACGATTAGCACTTGGACGAAGTCGGAAGTCCCAGCGGAGAAGAACGTAGAGGCCGAAGTCCTAGTCATTACCCCCGATTGGACAGCTCCGTATCTGGACTACTTGATGAAGGACTAGATACCCGAAGACCGTGTGCAGGCCGAACGAATAATGCACCGAAGCAAGAGCTATGTGGTGATCAGGGAAGAACTCTATCACAAGAGCTCCTCTGGTGTACTACGACGGTGCATATCAGAACAAGAAGGAAGAGATCTTCTCAAGGAAATCCACTCGGGAGTTTGTGGAAATCATGCGGCGTCATCAAACCTAGTTGGCAAGACTTATCGTCAGGGATTTTTCTGGCTGACTGCCGTCACTGATGCAGAGGACAGCATCCGGACATGCGAAGGATGTCAGTTCTTTGCGCGACAGAGGAATAAACCGGCACAGGAACTACAAACTATCCCCATCACCTGGCCGTTTGCGGTCTGGGGGCTCGACATGGTGGGACCTTTGAAGAAGGCTCAAGACGGTTATACTCATCTCTTCGTGGCCGTCGATAAATTCACCAAATGGATTGAGGCCAAGCCAGTCGCCACAATCACAGCTGCAAAGGCCAAAGAATTTTTCCATGAAATCGTGGTTAGATTCGGTGTACGAAACCGAATCATCACGGATAATGGCACCCAATTCAGAGGCAGCATATTTCAGGACTGGTGCGGCGAACTCGGCATAAAAATTTACTTCGCGTCGGTAGCACATCTCCGAAGTAATGGGCAGGTCGAGCGAGCCAATGGCATGGTGCTACAAGGCCTAAAGGCGAGGATTTTCGATCGTCTCAAACCATGAAAGAATTGCCTTCGGTACTCTGGGGGCTGCGAACCACCCCTAGTAGAGCAACCGGGCAGTCACCTTTCTTCCTGGTGTATGGTTCAGAGGTGGTCCTCCCCACCGAGTTAGAATTTGGATCCCTGCGGGTTCGGAGCTATGAAGAAGTCGCTTCGTAAGAGAGCCAGCAAGAAGACCTCGACCGACTGGAAGAAGCCAAGGACGTCGCAACAATTCAGTCAGCAAAATATCTTCAGGGCTTACGTCGCTATCACGGACGCAATGTAAGGAGCCGCGTGTTCTCCAAAGGAGATCTGGTCCTTAGAAAGAATCAGAAGTGCGAGCATATGCTCTCCCCAAGCTGGGAAGGCCCTTACGTCATTGATGAGGTGATACGCCCTGGGGCTTATAAGCTAAAGCGTGAAGACGGCACAACTATCACCAACACTTGGAACATAGAACAGCTACGTCGTTTTTTCACTTGAACTTTGTAATTCAATAGTTCCTTTATGAATGAATGTTCGCTCTTGAAGCTATTTTCGTTTAATTTTCTTGTGTTTTATGCGTCTGAGTGTTTTGCTCCTATGATTTTAAGACTCTGAAACATGCGACATGAACCATGCCTCAGAGCCTGGGGGCTGGACTAGTCGGACATGATACGTCAGAAAATCACTCAGATGTCCTCATTAAGCATAATAGCATTTCTAAAAAAGAAGACTTGTAGGGCCAAAGAAACATTTTTGTATGTTTAGTTTACAGCTCCAGAGTTTCTACAACAGCCGTAGAGGCATCCTTGACTTCCTCCCAGAGCTCGGTGGCCCGATCTTCGTCCACGTTGCAGGCGTAGCCCTCTTTAATAGCTTCAAGATCCACTTGGGGATAGAGCGACTTGGTGATCGCCAGAGCCTGGCTAGCACCGTTGGTCGCCGTTTCCTTCAGGAGTATCTTGAGCTCCTTGGGGGCTTCCTGCAGCTGGGAGATAACCTGGTCCCTGCTGAGCGGCCTCTCGCCTCCGGGATGAAGCAAGCTCAATAATGGCTCCGGGGCTTCACAAAGCTTTGTACAAGACGCTTCGAGGGCTTTGACCTTCTCATTAAAAACGGCGTATTGTGCTCGCGTCTTGAACTTATAGTCTGTAAGCAAAACAAGAAATACCAAGAAGACGTTGGAGGCAAGGGAGGGTCAAGCTGTCGAGCATACCTTCTAGCTCCTTCTCTGACTTCAATTTGGAGGTCTCCGAGACCTTGAGTTGTTCTTGAAGCTTCGCGACAGTGGAATCCCGAGCTGATACGAAGATAAAGAATTCGCCTACCCGAGCACATACCTGCTTCTTCGTCAATGTTTCAGGCAGTTCTTGGGTCGGATCGTCCTTTCCTTCAAATGCGTACCCCAGATGAACTCGCTCCTTCAGTGGCTGTACCCGGCGAGCAACAAAATGAAGAGCCAGGCCGACACTTGTCAGGCCGTCTTCTTTCAACTTCTCAATCAACGCCAGAAGATCATACACTTGGTCCATGTCGGCATCATTGCGGGCGGATACCTAGGAAAGGGACACCTTAGGCCGGCGCCCGACAAAGGAGGGAAGAGCATGTTTAAGATTGGCACAATAGAACCATTCTCGGTGCCAGCCTTTGTTGGAGGTTTTGAAGGGAATGGCAAAGTAATTTTTCTTTAAGCCCTCCTGCAACTGAAATCCGGCTCCCCCAATCACCTTGGGGTCACTCTTTGAGGGATAGGGCTTCAGAAGGTAAAAATGACGAAAAAGACTGAAATGAGGGCGGATGCCCAAGAAGGCCTCGCAAAGATGAACAAAAAGGGAGATCTGAAGGATGGAGTTGGGATTCAAGTTCACCAACTCGATTTCGTAGAAGAAAAGAAGGCCGCGAAGAAAGGCGCAGGCAGGAAGGCTCAGCCCGCGCTGGAAGAATGATTCAAAGACTATGACCTCTTCGGAGCGGGGGGTTGGGATGGATTCACCTACGACCGGTCGCGCAGAGATCAAAGTAAGGGCCAGAAGAACCCCGTCATTCACCATGAATTGAAGCCATCCCTCCGTCGTGATCGAAGTGGTCCAATCTTGCGACGAGGAGGTGTCTTTGGAGAAGGGAGAAGACATTTTTGGAGGAAAACATCAACAGCGGCGCAGGGATGCGATCGCAACAGCAGTTAACCCTAGCGGCGGAGAAGGCAGAGAGACAAAGGAAGCAGAAGAGGCAGGAATGCGCGATGGGAAAAATGAATCGTCAGCTTAGTCTTTAAAGGGGGGAAAATCAGGTTTTCGCCAAGACGGCAGGAAAAAGATTGCGGAACCCCTAGCCCTACTCTATGCTTCGTAATGATTCGCTAGCCTGGTGTCTTGACATACAGAGGCAGTTATGGTTTGACCAAGTCATGTTTGGGACACGTTGCTCCCCACGATGGGATGTTTAACCACTTATCAGACTAAGCGAGACGTGGGTGTCCTCCAGTCCGGATTAAAAATATCTTCTTGTGATATGCCCCATGTTGGGTCGCTAGGTGGTTACTGCATGACGGAATCATATATCACAAGTTGAGCCTAAACGGGCACGAATCCAATGGTACGCCCCATGAGTGTCAAAAAGTTGTGCGTCGTAATAAACGAGTACGGATACCGTTCGGATGAACCTCGATATGTCCCAAGTCGGACCAGAGTTGTATCCAACGCCAGTCGGATGCAGGTATCACTCGGCCATGAACTGAGAAAATCCCGATACGCTCCAAGTTGAGCCTAAGCTATATCCTACACCAGTCGGATATGGGTATCACTCAGCCAAGAGCCACGTAATCATGACGCACTCCAAATTGAGCCTAAGCTATATCCTGCATCAGTCGGGTAAGGGCATCACTCGGTCATGAGCCAAGAAAACCTTGATATGTCCCAATACGGGCCAGAGCTGTATCCTACTCTAGTCAGATACGGGTATCATTCGGCCAAGAGCCACGTAAGCATGATACGCTCCAAGCCAAGCCTAGGCTATATCCAACCGCAGTTGGATATGGGAACCACTCGGCCAAGAGCCGCGCAAATCCTAATATGTCCCAAGTCGGACCTAAGATGTATCCTGCGATGGATGGATGCGAATGTCACTTGACCAAGGAACCAAGCAAGCTTCGATATGCCCCAAGTTGGGTTCTAGCTACGTCTAAACGACAATCATGGAAAAATGCTTGGAAAAGGTACTTCTTTATTATATATGCAAAGTTCACCAGGCATTATGCCTGGGAAAGTATTACATTTACAGGGCCCTAAACTTCTCCCCGGCGCATGCGGCCGAGCACCTCCACAAGAGCCTCCCTAGCCCTGTAAAGGACGGGGAAGATCTCCAAGAAGGTGTCGAGGGCGGCCGCCTTATCCTCCGCCCGCTCAGCCATCGCAATGTCGAAGAGGGCCCATATCTCAGCAATCGAAGGGCTCTGGGTGGCCATGTAGTCCCTCGTAAAGGAGATGAAGTCTGGCATAAGAAAGTGGAGAACTAAGCGTGAGAAGATAAATTCTGAAAGCTCTGGTTCGCCTTTTATAGCTGATACGGAAAGAATGAAATAAATGTATCAGAAGCTGAGGAGACTTGGCGTTAATATAGTTTCGGAAGCCAAAGAGGTTTTCGGAAATTGGGTTTACACAGAAAATCAAAGCAGTCTTGAAGACTGTCTAGTACTGATCCACGAAGAGAATTAAGGTTTCGCTTCGAACGAGAAGAGGTATCTAATCCACATCTGAAATGTGGGTTAGATTCATGAAGTCACCCACAATAAACCTGCCATACAGAAGAAGATTATAATAAAAAAACAGGGGTTATATTCGAATCCTTCATAATCCCCTTGCTGCAAAGAAAAGCGCTCAAATCAAAAGAGAAATCAGTCGGAGGTTTACGCTGGAAGCTAGAGATGTTGATACAGAATCAAGGTCCGGATAAAAATATAGCAATCGGATCATGAATCACTGGGGGACTACTGTGGAATATATGAAACCAGGTATCTTCATGACCGGCCCAGTATCACCTGAGGAGAAGACAGGCCCAAGTAGAAGGTCCAAAGGATAAGCTCCGTACCAAGCCTTGCTGTCATGCGCAAGGGGATACACCCTATAGACAGTTGAATGTATATTTAGATATAAAAGATACGGTTGTAATCCGAGTCGTTAATGGGGTAGATAAAGATGTAAACTCTATCCTGTAACCAAGTAGAACCATGTAACCGATCAGGAATCCCTTAAACCGATCAGGACTCTGTAAGCCGCGCCACCCCCATTATATAAGGGAGAGGGCGGGCAACACCAGAGGCATCGAGCAATCGTCTCATCACAACACACACCGCATATCGCCCAGAGCACATTGCGCTTTGAGCAACCTTAGATCCAAGAGATCCATATAATCCCAGCACACAGGATTAGGGTATTACCTCCACCGTCGAGGGCCTGAATCTGTCTAAACCTTTGTCTTGTGTGACCTTCGAGTTTGAGATCTAGTGTCTGCCCCATAAATTTATTGCCGACCACAAAAGTCGACACTTATCGGCCGGTATCTCACCATTTTTGACCGGAATTTGATGTTTGACCACCGAATTTGATCGGAAATTGATCAATAACCCATAATAAAGTCATCTTCTATGAAAATTTGTCGAAAACCCGAATTTTTGAGACATTTTTTAAAAACTGTAGAAACACTGTTAGATTTTTATAAAATTATACGTGCTTTCTATTGATCTAAAAAATTTATCATGCCATTATAAGGAGTGTAGAATCATATATAAAAACTTTAAAAATAATTTAACATCATTTTTTATATTTAAAAAATAAAAAAAATGAACATAATTGGGACAGTAACATTGTCAGAATTTTATAAATTTTCTCGAGTATGATCATGATACAAAAATTTTATGTGAGCTTAATAATTTACTCAGTACCATTATATAAAATTTTTAAAAATTTTGAACATTTTTTGTTTGCTCAATAAAATCTATGTATGTATTGAACTTCATTTGTTATATTTCAAAAATCAAAAACAGAACGAACATAAATGGTACACTGTACTTGTAAGAATTTTATAACTTCACTGGAGTGTGATCATGAGTCAAAATTTTATGAGATCTTCATAATTTCCTTATAACCCTTATGCAAAATTTTCAAAAAATTTAAACATTGTTTGGTTGCTAAAGCAAATCTATGTATTGATCATTAGGTTGTTACGAGGACGTAGCACTCTCAGAATTTTTGGAACTCCTTGAAGTTTGATCATCAGGTGGAAATTTTATAGAAACATTGATGATAAATCAGGACCATCTATAAAAATTATCAAAATTTTCTAACATGGTTTGTGCCATTTTTCATTTGGTTGAAGTTTCTCGGTAAAGCTTTTATTAGCACAGTAGCACAGTCCGAATTTGTAAACATTCATGAATCTTGATCATCATCTGAAAATTTTATGGGAACATTAGTGATTCATCACAACCATGCACAAAAAATTTCAAAATTTTATAACGTGGTTTGTTTCATTTTCAATCAGTTCAAACTTGCCGATCAGCGTTTTAATATTTGAATTTTTAAAAATTCCTTAGATCTGATAATCATCTGAAATGTTTAATGGAACATCAATGATGTATCAGGAACCTAAAAATATTAAAAAAATTTAACGTCGTTCGATCCATTTTTAAATCGGTGCAATTTTGGCGAGATCTCGGCAAATCTCGCCGAGATCTCGGCAAAACCGGCCGAAATTTCGGTTTTCTCGATAGAAAAAAAAACAAATTTGAATTTTTGATTTTGTATTTCATCTGGAATTTATCCGAAATTTTTAAATCTTGCCGAGATTTCGTTCTCCGGCCATGGACGAAATTTGGAGCGAAAATGAGATTTTGAACCCTGCCTGATCTTGTGCTCCATAACATCCAAAATCCTAATTGGTTGCTCTTTGTAAGTCAAATCTTTATGTAGCTCAATTGCCTCCAATAGGGTCTGCTCTGCTGGCACTCTAAGATACTTCTTAAGCTGTGACACATAAAACACATCATGTACACCCGCCAATGATTGCTTCAGCTCTAACTGATAAGCAACCTTTCCTCAACGGCTCAAGATTTTGAACGAACCAACTTATCTCGGCACAAGCTTTCCTTTAGCGTAAAACCTTTTAACACCTTTAAGAAAGGTAACTCTGAGATACACGAAATCATCTAGATCGAAGCTCAACTCTCGTCGATGATTATCAGCATAAATCTTCTATCTCGACTAAGCTACTTTCAACTCTCTCTGATCATAGAAATCTGCTCCTCAGCTTCTGTAACATCCGAAAATTTGGTTAAAAGCAATATTATAATGTGATTTGTGCATTTTGTGGATTTTATGAATTTATTGGATTTTTCTAGAATTTATTTGAATTTATTTCAAATTATGTATATTGGCCTTTTGTGAAAACTAATTAATTATAGATAAAATTAAAATAAAGTTTAGCTAAAAATATTTTTTTAATTTCAAAATATCTCAAAGTATTTTTGACATTTTTATTGCCTAAAACTAATTAGTTTATTTAAAATAATTAATTTAATTGATAAAACCCTAGGAATCATTAAACAGTGACGGGCCAAAGCCCATCACTGTGCGGCCTTGGGTTCGGCTCGGCCTAGTCTAAATTGGAGTTTTGATCGGGGCCGTTAGATTGTTGATCGGATGGTTAAGGGTATTAAGGTTTCAATGGAACCCTAACGCTTTGTGTCCGTTAGATTGTAATCTTGCGGCTTGGATCATCCGTATTGGACCTGAGCTCTGGGCGATCCTGGGCGTTGTCCCGTGTGAGATCCGGATGTGTCCACATCATGGCACATCGTGACCCTTCATCTGCCGCGTGAGCGGTTGTGGCACGTCTTCCCCACGCCGCCGTACTCGAGCTAGATTTCTGCCGCCGCCTCTGACCTTTCCTCAGTCTTCGCCTTGTGCACGCACACCAAGGGCCTATAAAGCCTCATTAAGACCCCCCGTGAACTACCGTGAGGGAAGGTTCTCGCTCGTCGGAATTTGTCAAGTGCGCTGCCGTGAGTTTCGTCATCTCCATCGCCGCTCTATCGCGTGCAAATTCAGATCTGAGACCCTTGTAGCGATATCTTCTTGTTCCACCGAGTTTCGAAGCCGGTGAGTCACGGGAACATCGTCGTGGAAGCCTTCTTCCTCGTGTCCGGTTGCGCGCCACCGTCGCCCACACGTCTCAGTCATCGGATTACCACGCGAAGGGTTGTGATAGCGCCTCATGTCGCTCTCTCCGATCGCCAGGTGTCGCGGCCTTGTTGCGCCGTGTGTCTAATGGCGTCACCTCTAATGTCAGCATCGCCGACGGTCAACTTTCCTGTGGACCAAGACGGTAGTCCCACGTTGGTCTGTGGACCGAGTCCATAGATCCGAGCCCACCTATCAGTGACCGTGTGGTTTTCTGATTTATTTATATTCGGTAAGAATCAAGGCTGACGTCAGCTGATGTCATAAACTCAGGTTTTTCAATTTAAAGATAATTTGAGTTATTATTGATTTTCCAATTTTCTGAGTTTTAGAATTTTTGAATGTTCCAAGAGCCCGTTCTTCCTCATACGAGCTCCGATTGAGGTGATTCAAATTTCTAAAAATTTGTAAAATTAAGATCTATTCAATGGTGAATTTTATTTGATTTTTATAGATTGTTTACTCTCTGTTTTAGTGTTTATTTGGTGTTATCTCTCGTTACGCGTAGATGTTGAAGTGATCGGAGCATCCAAGGAGGAATCGTTGATTCAAGACCAAGGTCTAGTGCAAGAATAAGGGTTTTTCTAAGGCAAGTTGTGCTTTGATCATGTTGAATCCAATTTATAAAATTGCTATATTGTCTTTACACTATTGTATGTTATTTTAGATGTATAACTATTTCAAGTTAGATTGGGAATTAGTTAATCAGTCCAATTGAACTATACCCTACCTTGTCATTTGTATGCCATGATCTATTGTCACCCTAGGATGGTTCATTTTTAGTTGGTTAATATTAGCAATCAACATGGATTGGTTAGACCGTGTTTAGTTTGCTTAGCTGTGCCACATATATCTCATGTCTTTTGGAAACATCAAAAACACACTAATGGAATATGGAACATGTTTATGAAAGATGTGTCAGGTGCTGTCACACAATGATGTTGAGTTGCAATGACGTATGTCATGAAACGATGTTGACTTGTTGATGGCACGTGGTGCATGGTAATCAACTGGGGTGGTAAATAATTTAGATTGGGGCAAGTGGCAAGGGGCAGTGTGCCAAGGTGGGCCGAAGGGCAAAGGGTATGTGGAAGTCTTGCCCTAGTCATTTAAGGACTTAACCTTGTGAGCCTTTGAACTGAGTCAATTGAACTGAGTCAATCATGCAATCACATGTTCTGAAATAGGACAGACCTAACTAAGTAGGATTACCGATATCATGACATGTGATACCTCAGGTGGATATTCACACAGAAGCGTGCTTACATGGAAGTGTGGTTATAGCGGAGGATGTGGTGTCACACATCAATCCAACGGTATGTCGGTTCTAACCTTCATCTCCGATGAGGGAAGGGATAGTGTACGACATACGGGAGGTTCAGTGTTGAGATAATCATGTAAGTTTGACCGTAAGGTCAATCAATAGTTTAATATTCAATAAATAAAGTCTTTTATTATGTCTCTGCTGTGTATGATTGTGATATTCATCTATGTTGAGCCTGTGTGCACTAGCGTGACCCTGGACTAGTGCAGTATACACAGAGTGTCTGGATTTGCATATCCGGGTCCCGACGGAGGAAATCATGAGTGAGATAATTCTCCTCATGCGGTCTCAACTGCCTCAACTCATATGCAACAACCTTGCTATTCTGCATCAGTACACATCCAAGACCTTGTCTAGAAGCATCATGATATATTTCGAAACTATTCCGCACATCTGGCAACACTAACACAGGTGCTGTCGTCAGACGCTTCTTCAATTCCAGGAAACTCTTTTCGTACTCTAGCGTCCATGCAAACTTCTTCACCTTTTTCAACAACTGCGTAAGCGGTCTAACAATCGTCAAAAATCCTTCGATAAATCGACAGTAATATCCCGCCATTCCCAGAAAACTACGAATCTGGGTAACTGACTTCGATTGTTCCCAATGCAGCACTGCTTCAACTTTACTTGGGTCGACAGCAACTCCTTTTGCAGTCATCACATGACCAAAGAATTCAACCTTCTCTTTTCAAAAATCACACTTGCTAAACTTAGCATACAACTGTTGCTCACGTAGCTTTTCTAGGACTAGTCTTAAATGTTTTGCATGCTCTTCTCCAGACTTAGAGTATACCAAAATATCATCTATGAACACAACTACAAATTTGTCCAAATATTCCATAAAAACCTTATTTATCATATTCATGAAATATATAGGAGCATTGGTCAATCCAAAAGACATGAACGTAAACTCATAATGTCTGTATCGTGTAGAGAACGCAGTCTTTGGAACATCCTTAGCACAAATCTTCAGTTGATGATATCCTAATCGAAGATCTATCTTAGAGAAAACTCCAGCTCCTCTTAACTGATCAAACAAATCATCGATCCTAGATAGCGGATACTTATTCTTTATCGTCACCTCATTAAGAGCACGATAATCAATGCACATTCATAGGCTTCCATCCTTTTTTTCTGACAAACAGGACAGGGGCTCCCCATGGAGACGAACTAGGTCTCAGAAAACCTTTCTCTAGAAACTCTTCAATATGCTTCTTAATCTCTACCAATTCATCAGTAGGCATTCGATACGGTCTTTTCGCTATTGGTGTTGTACCAGGCATTAACTCAATAACAAACACAATATCCCGATCAGGTGGCATACCCGGCAAATCCTCAGGAAACACATCTAGGTATTCTCTGACAACTGGCACTTTCTCCATACTAATAGCTTTAACACTGTTAACCATTAGCTGACCATCACGAACCGTAGTCGCTTAAAACTCTACTTTTTCTCCCTTAGGGCTTTCAACTGATATTACCCTTTTTCCACAATCTAGGATAGCTTTATGCTTGGACAACCAATCCATACCAAGAATAACATCTAGGGTATGAGTACCCAACACAACAAGATTTGCTTGGAACTCTATTCCATTAATCAGCAACTTAACTCCAGACATCCTAGGTTAGACTTGAGTTCTGATCCAAGATATTGCACTAATAACATATAGTTGAGATGCATAACATCCAACCTATTTTCTTCAGTAAAAATCCGAGAAACAAAGGAATGCGAAGCTCCAGAATCAAACAGAACCATTGCAGGTATTGAGTTAACCAGAAACTTTCCCAGTACAACATTCGATGCCTCATGAGCTCCATTAGCTGTAATGCGGTTAACATAACCTCTCATTGTTGCTCGGGGCATAATTCTAGCTTGATTTGATCCACGGCTCACTCTCGGCGAAGATGTCTTTGCAGGACTACAACCAACAGTTGTAATACCTCCTTTCTTGGGACAGTTATTGGTGAAATGTCGCAACTTCTGGCAACTGTAACAACGCATAACTGAAGTCTATTGATTTCTTCCTGGTACATTGATTACTTGAGCAGGCATTTGGATATTCTGATTAGATGAACACAATGCGGGAGATGATGTCTTGGTTGCAGCCTGCGGCTGAAATTTTTCAAACTGTTGAGGGGTCACTCTCAACCTTAACTTATTTGGACGTCCACCTTGTTGAGTCATCTTGCGCTTGCGATCCTCACCGAACTCCTTAAGTTTGTCTTCCAGAATTACAGCTTTGTTGACTAACTCTTGAAAATCAGGAAAATTATGGGTAATCAAACCCTCTTGGAAACCATAATTCAATCCCTTTATGAAGCAATACTATCTTGCTTTATCTGTCGCAACATCTTCAGGAGCATAGCGTGCAAGCTGTGTAAACTTACTCAGATACTCCGCCATTGACTGACTTCCTTGCTTAAGTGCTCTAAATTCCTTTCTTCAACTCCACCATTCCTTTAGGTACGTGACATCGATGAAAAGCAGCAGTAAACTCCTCCCATGTGATCTTTTGTGGGGCTTCACGGGCAGCACAATAGTTTTCCCACAAATCAGCAGCATTTCTTTCTAACTGATGTGAGGCGTACAACACCTTCTCACTTCCTTCACATTGAGTTATTTGCAACTTCCTCTCTATGGTTGTGAGCCAATCATCCGCTTCTATAGGGCTGACATTTCCAGAGAATGTTGGCGGACGTGTCCTCATAAATCTGACAGCTTGGAATAAGGACGATATCCATTGTTGTTAGCTTGAGTTGCATTGTTGACGGCAGCTTGAGTTGTCATATTCTGCACCTGCTGCATCGTAGTCTGCATCAGCTGAGTCTAAGCAACGAGGAAAGCTCCCAAGTTCTGCACATCTACTGGTGATGATTGTTGAGAAAAACCTTCATCATTGGGACTGCTATTAGATCGGCTTCCACATCTGTTACCTCCATTGTTTCCACGAGTCTACACCATCTGCTTGATTGCTTTACAGGGTTAGGGGAGAGGGAAAACAGTATAGGTAAGAAGCAAGAATCCTAATACAGCGGAGATAGGTTTAACCCAACAACTTAAGCAATCAATATTAATAACTTGCTATGGTTGCTTACATAAGCCTAAAAGCTCTACAATACATACTACACACTCAACAATCATGAAAGAACCAATTCAACCTAAGCACTCAAAACTACCACCTACATGGGCGACACTCCTATCTTAAGTAGAAGCAACTCCCACACATAAGTCCCAACCGGCTATTATAAGCACTGGCTCTTCTTGCTTTGAGAACACTTCATTGATCCACTCCTCCTTGAGTTCGACGATTCATTCCTTCAAGATCTTCAGGGTTATCGGCAGGCACTTAGTGCTTTCTCCTAACGTGTGGAACTTCACCATCTACTAAAGATAACTCAGGTAAGATTTTTCAACTTATGAGTAGTGGATAAGAAAGAAATTGCAGCAAGGGTAAAGATTAGATGAATGAGATAAGTAAAGAACATATTATTCTTTCAAGTTAAATCTTTCCTTTAGAAAATAATTTTGAAGGTCCTATAGAGACAACCATACTATCTAGAGCCAAGACCTACAGTCATTATGTCTCTGATACCACATCTGTCGGGACCCGAATATGCAAATCCGGACCCTTTGTGTATACTAGACTAGTCCAGGATCACGCTAGTGCACACATGCTCAACATAGATGAATATCACAATCATATATAACGGAAACATAATAAAAGACTTTATTTATTGAATATTAAACTGTTGATTGACCTTACAGTCAAACTTACATGGTTATGCCTCGCAAGGCTACACTCTGAATAACAAGTTAAACTATAGCAGAATGAAAACGTAGATAAACCCCTCAGTATACCACAGGCAACCGATAAGGCTCACATCCTAAACATTCGTCTCCTCCTAGAACACTTTCTCCAAAGCTGGTGTAGACTCCTCACCAGTGATTTAGTTGTTAGCAAGGGTGAGTACTTAAAGTACTCAACAAGTTGTGCACAAATGCAATTCTAATATTCTATATGTAAGGCTTATTCCAAAGGAATGGCTAACATGACTATTTTGTAGTAAAGTAGCATTTATGAACAAGTACAATAAGTAGATTGTAAAAACAGGAAAACAAATAACAGTATTTAATAACTTTCAGCATTTTCCAAGTAAACAAGGCATCAGCCCTAAGTCAAGTTCCAAACCTTAAAACAACATCCAGCATTCTAATCCAGATTTTCATTTTATGAAATTTAAACTTATCGATTCAAGGATTACTAATAATATTTTATTATTTGAGAAATACTTGTACAACATTCGCTTATCAAACTTTTGTAAATCTATGAACAAGTTAACACTAATCAATCAAATAAATCGTCAATTGTCTCTATTAAACCCATTTACTTGGTTTCAATTGACAAAAAAAGTCATGAATTAGAAGACTCACATTTTCTATTTGTTGTTTTGGTCAGCCCACTTAGTCAGTCAGGCACTCCTTGATTCACGTTGCGCTGCCTTCCCTGTCCGCTCATCATCGCCGCAGTGGGCTGCCCGTCACCGCACACCCGCGCTCTCGCTGGATCACCAACACCCAACCTCTGCGACGCGCGTCAATCAACCTTGACTCCGTGGGTTGCCATGTCCTCATGAAGGAGAAACATTGAGCCGCACCCTCTCTCTCGCTCTATGATGTTTGCGTGCATCTAGGGTTCGAGTCTAGTTGTGTAAGCAGCAAGCGAAGTCACTAATTACCAAATTAGGCCTCCAATAAGCAGTGGTTCACCAAGTCATATGGTACATGAAGCAGCTCATCTACCTAGCAAAGCTTCTTCTTCCTCCAACCATGCCCGAGCGCGTGTAGATTCGCTGTCACTATGTTAAAAATTCAGCATCGATGCTAAAGAGGTACTTAAGGTTGAGTGGTTGGAGGGGGCTCCAGCCTTACCCTCTCCCAATCTTCCTCCATTTATCAATCTTCTTTGCGTAGACCAACCGCCTATGGTCCAGTCTTCCTCCATTTCTCAAGCCCAACACCTAACTCCCTCTCCATTCCACATGCCTCACGCTCCCTTACTTTCTCTGTGGCGGTGGCACAGGCGGCAAGGCAGCCTGACAACGACAAACAAGGACTATAGGACAGGTGCAAGCCAGCATGGAGCTGGGTAGCAGACGAGCATCGAGCAGCCCTAGCCCTTGTGGAGCACCAACTCGGGAATGGAGGGTGCGACACTGGTGATGGCTGACAATTCAAGGTGACAGTATCCGGTGAGGTAGGGTGTAGCGTGCGGCATGCTGCAGGTAGTCCTATGGCCGTCCTATGGCCGCGATGAACATCGTTGGGGATGGATGGTGTGACCACAGCGGTGACCGACGATTCAAGGTGGCAACACCCCCGTGGGGCAGGAAGTAGTGCTAAAACAACATGTAGTAGTTTTGCATTCGGCATCGACAACCTTATAGGTGAATTTCATTCTTGATTCCCAAATACGAAATCCCTATTTCACAAATTTATCAGCGTTATGTTGATTGCAACGGTGTGATTTTTGAAATGTAACATGTAGAGCATTCAAAAATGAAGAGGAAGCATGTAGATTTTAAATCCCTAAATTGTTTCAAGTGTTGTCTCTAGTAAGAACAATTTGTACTTTGTACTTTGTACTTTTGCTATTCTGAACCTTTATGTTTTACATTGGATAATATTTTTGTAACTCCGAAAACCCATTCTGAAAATCCTGGATCTGCCACTGATGATGAGTACCTTATTAAAAAATTCAATATCTTACGATTTGTTATCTATGTTTTTTAGTTTTTGTTTTATCTCATAAATCTTTTTTATTAACTCGGAATCTTCTTCACTTATGTTATGCTCCATTACATCAAACTTTCTCTTCAATTGTTTTATCTCCACCTCAAGTTTTTGTTTAGCATCCAACAACTTTTCCATGTTGTGTATCTTGTTTGTAGGCTCCATTTTATCTGTGCAATTTGTAGTGACTGGGACAAAATTTATCACTAAGAAAACATGAACAAGAAGTATCTTATATATCTCAACAAACTAAAAAAGAAGCAAACAAAAGATGTAGCAATGGCCATGGTTTTATTTTTTTCTATCCTTGCGCCCAATTTTTTGGGATGCTTTCTATAATTAGATTACCATTTGTAAATTGAATAATTTAGATGAACATCCAAATTACTCTCTCTCTATCAATGAAAAGTTAAACATCTAGATGTTTTTGGATCACTATTATAAGTATTCATTTCTGTAGTAGTGAGAAAAGTAAACCTTAGTTTATTCAGTGTTATTGTAAAGGTGGCATTTCTAAAGTGTGGTGTAACTTGAAAGCAACATTTTCTTTTTGTTCCTGGACATCTCCTTTGGAAATATCTTAGTTGTATTACTTTGCTTTCCTCCTATAATGCAATGACAGAGCTCATACCAATTGTCTCTAAAAAATATGACTGATCGGAAGGAAAATAGGTTAATGTGTAGAACTTGCCATGATGTTAAGGGTTCACCCCTAGATTTTCCCAACAAAGCTATGAATCTTAAGATAGAAACAAATTCTAACCATCTACATCAACATGGTTACGCTCATGTCTTTGTTTTTATAGTGAGGAAGCGTCGTGGTTCACATCAGTTGCAGCATTTTTACTCATAAAATGGATAACTTTGATGTCAAGTACACATCCTACATCATCACATGAGGAATCCTTGGCTCCTCTTTCTCCAATATTCCTACAAGCATTCATGTCTACCTAGATTTCTAGAACCAAATGTTATATATCTGTTTCCTAATATTCCACATCAAAGCAACAAAACCATATTTACAATTCAGGTTTTAATGTTACTCAACCAACATCTTGCTATAGATTCAACATCAGCAACTATATCTTTATGAAACATTTTAGAACTAGAAGCCCAAATAATCTTAGCAACAATATACTCAAAGAATAAATGATGAATAATGTACAAACCATATGACCGAGGGCTTGGGATAACCTTAGGGCTCAAGGAGGAGGTGGCGACGGGCTCAGGAGAAGAGGCGGCGACGAGCTTGAGGAGGCGCGTGGACTCGGGTTAGGCGGCGTCGAGGACGGGCGGCGGAGACGGGCTCTGGATGGAAGCGGAGGGTGGTGAAAGATTTCATTTGAGTGAGGAGTGCGACGGGCAAAAACCCTATAGTAATATATGTAACACGTGTTGTTATTCCACAAGGTTTGATGAATACACCGTCCGTAATAAGTTGATATTACAGATAGTTTGTCTCACGAACGGTCTGTGATACTTCACAGACGGTTTGTGAGAATATCTTGGTCACACTAGTAAAACCGTCTATAATTAGCTTTAACACAGACGATTTTTAAAAACTGTATATGATAAGACGTCTGATACATGCTTTTATGTAGTAGCGAGAGTACTATCTCTAAGCGTGGAGCTTCTGCTCAATAAGCTTAAGAAAGTTGCTGCCGTTGCGGCGACCTGGATAAATCTGCTGTCTTCCGGGTCCACATCTCTTCTTTGATCAGCCAAAACAACTCCAATGGCGTCTTGAACTCACATCGAAAAATCCTCGCGTTCGAACTCTTCCAAATCAACCAAAACACAAGGATGACGAGAGAATCAAATGCACTGAGAAGCAGCCTGGGGGCTATGTTAACAAGACAACCCTACTGGGATTCATATAATTATAATCCGCTCAATGTACAGGTCGGACAACAAGAATAAACATATCATCATTTTATTTAAAAATACGTAGGAAAGTTGCGTATCATATCATCCAAGAAAAAAAAATCAAGACAAGGACCTGGAAGGATAGTGTATCGCTATCTTCCTCCCATGGACGTACTCGCTCCTATTGGACAGTATGCTAAAATATGTTTTTTCTTTTAAGGACCGACAGGATGTTAGAATATGAAGAAATCAATAAGTTGACCACTATATACACTACTAGACAACCAAACGAGTCGTGACACACTGCGGGCGCTGCTCCTCACGCGAGCAAATCGAGAAAACGTGCGACTGCCGCTCTCTACAGGAGTAAATCGAGGAAAAACGTGAAAAGGACCTAAAAAAAATTTTGTGTTTTCCGCAAAAGGGCTTAAACGTAATGCTAGAAAAATCAAAAAGGACCTAAATGCAATGCATTTTTTTCCAAAAAAAAAGATCGAAACATATTTTTTCACATAAAAGGACCTATTTGTAATTTAGATTTTCAGTAAAAGGACCCGAGCGCAGTGCTTAAAAACGCATAAAAGATCTAGACGTAATATACTTTTTTTTTAAATAAAAGGACCTAATCGTAATTTGTTTCCAGAAAAGGACCTAATCGCATTTTTTCTTTTAAAAAGGACCCAAAATGAATTTTTTTCCCCGGCTCGGCTCGAGCCGCTAGCCGAGCCGGCTCGAGCCGAGCCGGCTCACCCACCGACTCAAATCAATAAGAGGCAAGGAACTCTGCAAGGATTATGTAAGGTAGTATTATGCCGTCTAGCCGGTAAGATACTGACTGAAATATTACGCTAGCAAAACAGTTCTTTAGATAATTAATTTGGAGGTGGTATCATACTTTCATTCTCAATATAAATTGTATAAATTTTAAAACAAATAAAAAGATAAGTAATTACTACCAATCCTTCATTGATACTTCAATATTTATATAATTTTAAAAAAGAAAAATATGAAAGCAACTCTCCTCTTGTTTCTAGAGGAGACGAACGCGGTTTCACATATAAATGAGAAATACCTCACTTTTCACGGCCTGACGAGGACAGTACGAGAAAGAAATTAATTGCGTCAACACTCAACAGCAACAGCAATTAAACTACCTACACCACCTCAAACTAAACCGTACCTGATGTTCTAAACAAAAACTAAAGTGTACCTGGTCAATAGGCCGGCAACGATACCTAGAAATTTCATACTAGGGGTTTTTGGATCTTCAAGAAATCTGCAGGGCTCCGAAAGAATGATGATGATGATGATAATGATATCTGATAAAAAGTGCATACAAAGTCTTCTCTCCTGATATAGTGGCATAATGGCTCTCATGCTCGGGATGAGGAAGAAGAAGAATAACAGTTTTCCTACCGTAGAAAAGAGTGCTGACAAAGTTTACCGTACTAAATCTTACCGATATTTGGTCACTAAATTAGCTACCAATATTTTAGCCAAAGATTGGAAAAAAATAAATTAGATAACCAAAGAATTTTACCAAAATTTAGTTACAAACTAGATACTTATCAAATGTATTCAATACTACTAAAATTTAGTAACGCAAACATTGATAATCATTGAAAGCAAATCAAACAGTGTCCGAACCATACGTTACGATACCAAAACATGCAAAAGATCACACTAATTCTGGAACTGAAGAAAAATTGCTTGGAAGCCCATATGGATAGGGTCATTATTATTTCTTTATAAAAGATGAGATTTCTATATCGTTGTCATGAAGGAGGAAAATGAAATTTCCAGCTCATTTCTTATCTAACAGGGGGCCAATTTCGTGGGCCCGCGCTCGGGCTGGGATGCTTTGCATCGCCACCTTTCTTCACCTGGTGCCATTTTAAGTGGCGGATTGCCGCACTGACCACATTTCATAAGTAGCGGAATTTGTAGTCCTTATCTATAACTAACTATATATATAATTTTGGGGAGATACGTTAGTTTGGACGCCATCCTGCCGCATGTCGTAAAATACTGTAGTTTCTACGGTACTAGCTACAGTAATTTTATTTTAGAAAAGGTGTTTTTTTTCAAACCGGCCTCCGTACTTTTATTTCTTTTCTTCAAAAAATAAATTTTGAAAAAAATAAATATTAATTTTTTTTAATCTAACTATATGTCCCGATACATGGCATTAGATTTTAATTTTTAATTTTTCTAGGGGAAAATTTTAAAAAATTTAAACGAGTAGCAGCTGGCCTAAGAGTTGTGGTCCATTAATTCACCACAGGAAATTTTAAAACACGCATTATCTCTCTTTTTTATTCTATTTAGATACCGTTTAAACGCTTTTGCCTTAATTCAGTTTGATTCAACGGTGACCAGTGAGGAATTGTCTCGTATATACCACTAATCTTAAAAATGTACGGACAGGTGGCCTGCAAGCCGCCACGTGTCCATTCACTGTAGTTTCTACCATGCACAGTACAGTTTTTTTTATTTTTTTTAAAAAAAATCTTATTAAAATTCAGCTACATTATTTTCTTTTTTTAAAATTTTTTCTCTCTCTATTAAAACTAACGGGTCGCCCGCGGCAACACGCAAGATTTTAACTAGTTTTAGTCATTTGTTGACCTAAACGAGTTGTTCTATTAAGTATGATAACTTATATTTAGTCTTTTAGGATTTAGAATTGTATGCCAGATGAATCCTAATAGGTAAGTCATAGACTAACTCATTTAAACAAGGGGCGCACGAGAGGATTACGGCTAGGTTGTTCTTTATTAATAGATTTTTATATAGGGCAAGATCCAAGTGCCTAAAATGTTCGAGAGGGTTGTAAGAGAGCAACAATCCTTTTCTCTATCATTGTGGGTGCTTCAGCGTTGTTATTTTGGTTCTCTCTATAAGATTCATCTTTTTTATCTTGAAATCGTGCACGCTTGTGTCGTATCTCATAAAACTCTTATCCCATCCGAGAGCTACTATACATAAAATGGTGTATCAAAGTGTAACAAGTAGTATTAAGGTAAGGTCAGATTAATCGGATTTGTGAGAAGATCAGTAAAGCGTTAGGTAGCACAAAATCAAGATCGATGTTGACGATGTGAAATCAAATAGAGAAATTTGATGACAAAAGAAATTTCAGCTTATGGCAATATGTGGTGATGTATGTCCTTGTCTAGAAGGGTATCGTTGCTCTTGAAGGGGATCGGAAAAGGCATCCGCTAAAAACTAAAATGTGATAGGGTAGAAGGCTATGAGTACAATCCATCTATATCTTTTCGATAAAGTAAAGTATACGGTGATCAATGAGAAGTTGAAGAAATTGTAGAAGGACTTAGAAGAATTGTATATGGCAAAGTCGTTGGCAAATCGGTGAATATTAAAGCGACAACTGTATATGTTGAGTATGGAGGAAGGTACATAGTTCATTGGATATCTCAATATCTTCAATAGGCTTATCACATAACTGATTAGTGTGGATGAGAAAAATTGAAAAGAATGATAAGGTCGTCAGACTGCCATCATCTCTACCACCATCATGAAAGCAATTGGTGATGAATATTCTCATAAGAAAAGATACTCTCAACTTCAATGATGTAGCTGCATATCTATTAGAGGCAGAACCCTTGAAAAAGCCATCGAAATCTTCATCCTTCAATGATCAAGCATTGGCTATAATAGGTATTGCAAGCAAAAACAAAAGTCATATAAAGAAAAAGGGCAAGATTAAGGGCGCACGTATATGCTAGCTATGTGACGAAGAATGTCATATGATAAAGGATTGTCCGAGTTTGAAGGAAATGAAGTGTGCATACTAATGGCAGTAGCAAAAGATGATTCAAACGTACTTGCTATCAATTAATCATGTACTTTTCATGAATGGATATTAGATTTAGGTTATTGCTTCCATATTCTGCGAGGGAGATATTTGATGTATGATCTCTATGCCCAGCATATGAAACTGTTCACTTGGCGGATTTCAGTGAGTATGCAATTACTAAGGTAAGGATAATTATATTGGAGATGTATTATGAAGCATATCGCACATTGATGGGAGTTCGGTATGTTCCCAGCTTAAAGAATAATTTAATATATGTGAAGTCAATTTAACTAGAAGTTTGTGAGGTATCACTTCGAGGTGAAGTCATGTGAGTTACTTGCAAAGGTTAAGTGATTGTGAAAGGTATCTAGAGCAATGGAGGATGTCGACTCATGAGAACATAAAAGAAGGGCAATCAATGGGAGGTCTAATAAAAATCCTGATTAGAAGAAAAAAGTGTTGTCAATGATAAGTACTCATATCTCAAAATCTAGCAAGCGCAAATACGAAGGTGTGAGCTGTTGAAAGAAAGAAGACGTGATGAGACGAACCATGCGGTACCAACGAGCAAGCAGAGCTCAGAGGCAGTACAAACCTATGGCATGAAGAACTATAGGACATAAGGTATGGTTAACCAAACTACACAAAAAATATGCTCTCGGATGGAGGGTTCAGGTGGCCAAGCAACACTAACACACATTGCGGTAATGTGTATGAGCCCTCATGATGGGAGCACTCCCAAGGGTGAAATGGAAAATAAAAAATATATAAAAACAAATAATACATAGCTGACTTTACAATGAGTTTTTAGAAGAGCACATTGACTTCAACGGATAATAGTCAGGTAGAGATTGTTAAGTATGGTGACTCATATCTAATTAATTAGGATTTTAAAATATGTGCTAGATAAATTCTATTAGGACACAAATTTATACTTTATTTCAGAGTAAGATTCCTACTTCCCTTTAGAAGAGGACTAAATAGACTATATAAACCCATAGAATGATCATGGAGAACCCAAGCCACAAACCAACTAATTCAAGGCAAGTGACTTACAAAAAGATTAAAGTCTGTGTTATTTTTTAGCAATAGATTCTTGTATAGGGTAAGGATCTAAGGGTCATAAAAGATTTGAAAGTGTTGCAAGAGAACGACAATCCCCCTGTATTCTTTTAAGGTTGTGTTTAAAGAATTTACGGTCGGTTTCGCCAAATCTTTCTTCTCGTCGTGATTGATTCAATATCATTATTTTGGTTCTCTACGAGATTTATCTTCTTCATTCTTTAGAGTGTGCACACTTACATCATATCGCACAAAACTCTTATCTGATCCGATGGCTGGTAAGCATAAGAAGGGGTATCAGAGTATAACATGTTCTATTTTGTTGTTGTTATTAGCTGTATCTTTTATTAATTAGCCGAGGATAATTTTTATTGGTACAGGATGCAGATGCAAGCTAGAATAAGTCAAGTCACCGTGCCATGCTTCGCAAAAAAAAAAGTCCCTGAGTCATGAGAGAAGATACGTCCTAGGTGATTTGTGATTCGGAACATACTAGGATCTTTTGACCAGACGCGATAGCTGTCTGTCGAGAGAGAAAAAAAAGGAGCTCTGTTTTTTAAGACTAGAGGAGCGTATCCTGTGAAAGCATTTGCAAATCGCAACACTTGCATTTCCACGTTGACATGTTCCTATGTTAAACCCTCTTATTTAAATATACATATCATTTCACTTTGATTTTCTTATAAAAACACTTGCTACCAAGAAGTATTTTAGCTCAGAATTATGCGGTTAAAATCACTTGTAGTACTTTAAACATGTGGGTTCTAACCTGTAAACAGTTAAAACAGACATGTTATCACAAGAAGGAAAATACTGCTACAAACGTGATGCGATCAATTTTTCTTATTTAACCACTTTTTAATTTATTTTTATTAATAATCTCTTTCCAACAAGTATTTTAATTTGAAAATAAGGTTAAGGAGGGGTTATTAATAAAATATTTTGAAAGGATTATTTATTAAGAAAATATTCAGGTGAAGCTCGTTGCAACAATAAAAACACAAGAGGAAAACCATCATGTTTAACATCACACACTACCTCACCTAGCAATGCTGTAGTGAGATAAAAACCACCATCAATAAAAAAAAGATTACATCTAATTTTGTTATTAAAAAAGGTAAGATTAAATTCGTCATCAAAAGTCAATTTATTTTAATTTCCAAAAAAATATTACATGTAATCTTCATTTTTTTATAAAATAATAAAATTAAAGGAAATCTACTATAGGGTCGGGCTAATCCAGAGAGGGCCAAACGAGCCATCCGGCACGACCCGTTTAAGCACGGCCTGTTTCGGTCAGCTTGTAAACGGGCCATGTCGTGCCGGCCCCAGCCTAGGCATGACCCGGTCCTTCACGGGCCGGGTCGGCCCGGTAGCCCGTTAGCGCAAAAAAAAATCAAAAAATAAGAAAAAATTAGAAAAATAGACAAAGTATAGCAAAAAATGCAGAAAAAGTATGAAAACATTTAGAAAAATAGGAGAAATTTAGAATAATTAGAAAAACTCGAAGGATGTAGAAAAACTTTTTAAATATATATATAAATTAAGAAAAAGATAAAATATGAGATAAATTCTAAAATGAGACAAATAATTTGAATTAAATAATGAGCTTTATTGATGTTTGGCTGCCTCGTTTAAAACTCTGCTAAGTAAAAACTCAACACGAGAAAACTTTGGCAAAGAAAAAAGAGTACAGCCTATAGCTCAATGATAGAAGAAAAAAGTGAAGATTACAATTATTCTTCCTCATTATCTAGATAAAGATTTTCGAATGTCTCCGCCAGCTCAGCATTTTCTGCAGTATGTTGAGCTCGTTGATTAGCTTGTTCCCAATCTTTCACAGTGAGAAGTATTTCCATCATCTCACTTGTCAGATTTGTTCTTCTCTCCTCGATTATTCTTCTGGATAGACTGAAAGCAGACTCCGAAGAAACCGTGGAGATAGGAACTGTCGGCGTTTTCGAGCGCCGGCAAGTAAATTTGTAAGTCTAGGGGGTCGCGCGTTCCACTCCCTGAATGGTTAGACTCGTGAGTCCAAGATGTATCTTGGTTGGTGAAAGTCCCTACCCGATTCGGATGGTGTATTGTATTGCTTTTGCACTATGTTTTTCTGCACGAGGCCCTAAATGACTTAGTCTCCTCGTGTTCTTATGTGTCCTCTCTTTGAATCGTTTAGTCCGCCTCCTTTTATCTGAAGGAGGGGGGGTTACATCGAGAGTTGGGAGGAAGAGCGAGGTGACCTATGTTAGGAGCTCCGGTCCTTCGCCACGTGGATTTGGTTGCCACTCGTCTTGCCCATCTTTGGGTTGGTAGCCTTGGTGGTCGGGAGGTTAGGTATTCCCGGAAATAGCGTACTTGCCCTCTGTGACCCTTGCGAATCTTGGCGTCGCGGTGCGTGGCGTTGGTCTTTGCCTCGGGAGGAGCGTGCGTTAAATCTTGTCGTGGTGATCGTTGATGGGGTGGAAGCTTTGTCTTCTGCATCACGAGATCTTCTTGGGAAGGAGCCACCGCCCTTGTATAGTCACTCGATTGACCTCATTCGAAGTGCGTGGCGGTAGGCCGATGAGGACCTGACACGCGGCCCTCGGCGTCTGCCACCTTGGTTCGGTCGGAGTCGGGAGATCCCGCCCCGCCAAGAGGGGTTCGGGAGTGCTGTCCGGTCGGATTCGCTTCCCCTGGCCGGTCGGGAGCGGATGTCTTGTGCGGTCTCGCAGGCGATTCGGTCGGTGGCGGGCCGGGCGCGGCCTGTTGGACTGGAGATATGCTTGAGGCCGCTGGCTCGTCGCTCCGGGCTGTTGGGGTATCCCTGTTATTAGTATTCGTCAGGAACTGTTAACACATCCTGTGCTAATATGGAAAGCACCGGATATGTTATCTTGTGCTCGTGCCATCACTGCAAAATGCTGAAGTCCTCCTCTTGCTGCTCTTGGTAGTTGACAGTGTCGCTGTTGAGATAGACAGCTAGCTCCCCACCACTTGATGTGTCCGCACTTGTCGTTGATGTAGTCGAACTCCTTGAGGAAGAGTCACCTGCACCCCATATCTTTCCCCATACGGTTTTCTTCTTACCTGTTGTGGGTGCTGGTGGAGGTCGCTGTATGCGAACTCCAGCAAACTTCCGATTGTACTTATTATAAACTTGAGATAAGTTAGCACAGACAGTTGAAAATAACTAAAATAATCAGTACCTACCGTATCACTTAGAAGTGAGAGAACATTAGAAAATCCTTGAACTTTAGCTCTAGGATCTAAAATAAATGCAAATGCATACAACATAGGAATTTCTTGCCAATATTTCAAAATTTTAGTTTTCATAGCATAAACAACTTCCCGCAAGATATTATCATTTTCGTGGCTCTTTAAGTGGGTAGCAATTTCTAAAATATGATGCACAATTAAAGGAGAGGTTGCGTAATAAACTCCAGATAAAGCAACAGTAGATTCAAAAAAAAGTTCTAAAAATGACAGCAAGTATTTAGCAATATACCAATGTTGCTCTGTGAGTAGCAGCTGACCATCCCGTATATGACAGTGCGTGTTAATAAAAACAGAAAATGTGCTCTCATATGGTATGAGATTCTTAAGCATCAAGTAAGTAGAGTTCCATCTAACAGGCATATCCGAACCAAACTTACGTGGACACACGTTCATTGAATACAATTAGTCTTAAATGCTTCTACTCGTTGATTAGAATAATTTAAGTAAGATATTGCAGTGCGAAAAGGTTCAAGATACTTATCTAACCTCTTCAAACCAGATTTAACTATAAGATTAATAATATGGCAAGCACAACACTGATGTAATAAGAAAGATTCAGCATAAGAATTGAAAAGCGGAGTAAGAATATTCATGGCTGAAGTATTTGCAGAAGCATTATCTAATGTTATTGCAAAAATCTTATCACTAAGACCAAAATCTTCCACGACTTTTACAATACAATCAGCAATATTTTCACCAGTGTGTGCTATATCAATTAATTTGAATCCTATAATCCTCTTTTCAAGTTGCCAATCATCGTTTACATAATGAGCAACTACACTAAGGTAATCCTCTTTAGCTCTACCACTCCATATATCAGATGTCAAAGGCACAGAAAAAGTACATGTACTAAAATTTTCTTTTAGGTTATTGCAACAATTATTATAATATTTAATCAAATCTCTAGTTGTTGTCTGTCTAGAAACTACAGAAAACCTAGGATTATGAGTGGTCCTAATATAGTTTTCAAACGCAGCTGACTCACCAAAGTTTAAAGGAAGATCTTGAGAAGCGATTAAACGACAAAGAGATTTACGAGCTACCTCAGGATTATAGTCGATTCGCATCGCACCGTCGGGGTTGTCTTTGCACCGCTGCGTCATCTCAAAGCCATCCCCGATTTTTTTCTACAGCTCTCAGCATGCCTCTTCAAGTGCCCTGTTCCACCTGAAGATTTCTTAGTTAATTTATGCTTACAATATTTACAAACAACATACCTGCTCTGGACGTCGTTTGATGTCTCAAAAATCTGGTCGAAATCTTTCCAGACTCCCGATATACTGTGTTTTGTTCTTTTTGCCCCGGTGCTTGCCGACGCAATAGCACTTGTAGAGCCTGAGGATGGCACAGCTCATGCATCTTCTTGGGCTTGATATGATGCAAGAAGCTCCTCGGGTGAAATACCGAAATCAGAAGCTGGGAACGACGAAAAATCCCTGGGCTCCATTAGGCCTGGGCATTCGGTTAATTCAATTTTTAAAAATTTCAGTTTTCGAGATTTGAAAACCGAACCAAAACCGAATAGACGTAGAAACCGAACCGAATTAACCGAACCGAATTGGTTTTTCGGTTAACCAAATTTTGAATTAGCACAACACATCAGAAATGCATTCACTTCACAAGCGTCCAGGCTGACAACGATGAGAAGCAACTAAGAAGCAATGGCAAGGGTTCAAGTAATGACAAAATACAATGTCCAGCACATCACACATACAATAAAAGATGGCCCAAGCAATGACAAAATAATTGTCATTATCCATTGATTGCATTTTTGAGGTTTTGAATCGCACAAACATGGCCCAAGTAGTACTCCTTTCTCCTTGGGAGTTACAGTTTCTGAATCTCCCTTACATATTTTCTTCTGCAGATGAATTGTGCGAACTTGATTGGCACACACGTTTCAGAATAATGAAGGAGATTTGCCAGGGTTTACGTTATCTTCATGAGGAGTTGGAAACAACTATAATTCATCTAAATTTCAAACCTGGAAATATACTGTTGGATGACAATATGATGCCAAAAATTGCTGATTTTGGTTTGTCTGGACTATTTGGTCCAGAACAAACACGAATCCACACCCAAAATGTTGTAGGAACTATGTAAGCTAGTTTTAAATTATAAAAAAATTCCAATACTTATGTTTCTCTTCAATAAACTAAATTGCATTTTTTTTATTCAGAGGATATATGGTTCCAGACTACTATAGAAGAGGAGAAATCACAACCAAGACAGATATATTCATTTTGGGTCTCCTAATCATTGAGATATTGACGGATTAAAAAGCAACCCTAATGATTGAGACTTGTCATTTAAGCGCCTCATTAAGAACAGAGTTTACAATACCGAATCGTGAGGCGGCGATGTCAAGTGGGGCCACCGCCGCTGGTTCGCGAGGTGGTTGCGGTTGGCACCGCTAGGGCCTGCGGCTGGTGCCGAGGGGAACCACCGAGGAAGCAAGGACCGAGCTGGGACTTCGGGAGCCAGGGAGGGCTGGCGTCGTCGCCGCAACCCACCGAGCCACGAGCGGCGAGGAGAACTAGGGTTGATGGCTGATGGGGAATGAAGGAAAGGAACAAGTGAATGAGGATTGAGGGGAACTGGCCAACTGGGGAGGCGTTGATGAGCCATGTGAGCCTATGAGCGAGACGCCGCCGAGAGGCCCAAACTGTGACTCTGAGAGATGGATCGGTGAATAAGAGGTTTTTCGGTTTCTGAAATTACAAAACCAAACTGCAAATCGAAAACCGAACGAAACTAAAATAAAAACCGAACCGTAAACCGAAAACCGAAAAAACCGAAATAATCGGTTTATTCGGTTTGGTTTCATTTTAAAAGTGCCCACCCCTAGGCTCCATAAAGCAAATTACAAGAAATAATTACGCTATTAATACCAAAATATGATTTAAAATACTAACAAAATGAAAAAAATAAATCACAATTATCACCTTGATTTCTTCATAGAAGCCGAAAGCCGAATTTCGGATTTTTGACAAAACTATTTTGAATTTTGCCAAATTACCACCAAGAGCAAAAGAATTTCCACGAGAGAACGAGTAGAAGAGAATGCAAGATTGCTGGTGTGGAAATGGCGGGGCAGCCACCTATTTATAGGAAAAAATTCAGATTTTTTTTTAATTTTTTAAACATCTAACAACTATAAAACGGCTACTTTTTTAACCGGGCTAAACGGGCCGTTGCCATGACAGGCCATGCCGGATCCTGTCGTAAAAGGGCCGTGCCGTGCCGCAGTGTCGGCCCAAGCACGGCATGGGCTAGTGGGCCGTGCCGATACAGCCCGTTTACGGCTCAGGCTAAGCCGTGCTCGGATCGGATTAACAGTAACGTGTCTCAGGTCGGCCCGTTTAGCCATCTCAAGGCTAATCTACTGCTCAAGATTATTCCATTAGCAGAACTGCAACCCCGCGGCATAGTCCACCACCGTCCCCTCCGACCTTGCAGTTTCTGTTGCAGCGCAGAGGTCGGTGGCAGCCGCCGCTACACACACGCACACGCACCAGTGCACCAGTACTGTCCTTCCCTTCTCGCCTCCTCTCGATCTCGAAGCCGCCCCGAAGCGGCCTCCCTAATACCGTCCAAACATCTCGGGCTTTGGTTTCACCCTCACGTACGGCAAGCTGCCGGCGCCAACGGGCAGGGTCTTGGCCCGGCCGAGTTGACCTGACCTGACGCCGCTGACTGTTCAGGATAGTAGTTTCCTGGCTCTTGTGCCTGGTGGTGTAGCGCTTCTTGTTCTGGTGAGCTTCTTTTGCCGTGAATTGGGTGGTGGTCGGATTCGGCTCGGCTCAGATCTTTTAAAGATTGCCCATTGTTGTAGCCAGGGATTGGAGGCGCGTGGAGATAGATAGGCTTCTTGCGTTCTTGCTTTGGTTGGAACCTCGTGGAGATGGGTGCTCAGTAGATTGGCCGGAGGAGGGAGCGAGAGAGAAGAGGGGAGGAGGAGAGATGGGGAATTGCATGGACACGGCGGCGCGGGTGGACAACAACACCGCCTGTGAGTGTGCCCAGCTTTCATATCCTTTTCTTTCCTAGCAGCAGTTTATACTTGCTCCGTGCTTGTCGGCTTCCTCTGGTAGTTGTGGATTTGGTAATGGCTGGCTGCTTTGGGGGTGGTTGGGTTCTTGTATCTTGTGGATTTTGTTCTTGTTTCGTTTAGAAATTTCAGATGGATGCTTTTGTGTCTGTTCTGTGAGGTGAGTGTTCCAGATGGGAGCACCTTTTCACTTTAATGGTGTTTGGGAGTATTAGTTCTTGCTACTACACTTTTGCTATTCTTGCGGTTTCTCCTTAATTTGGGTGCCCTCACTTCGTTCTTTTCCTCATTTGTTTAACTGATATTGGATAGGCGTTTGTTTCATAAGAGAGGGAAAAGAAGGAATTATTTTTCAAGAATTACTTTATATATTGATGGTTGCACACATATGGTATCGAATTAGGTTGCCTTTGTAGGTAATTGCAGCAGTAATTGGTGTGCTTATGGGCTATGGTTTTATCGTAAGTGAACAGCTCATGTTCCTTAATATGATGGAATTTGGAGAAATCTCGTGTAAGTATCCTCGTGAAATACCTGGTTGGACTAAGTACTAACCTGCCTAACATGTATAACTCAGCATCAGAGCTTAATCCAGTTGCAATTAGCATTTGTTTTTCCAACGGAAATGGAATTTTGTTCCCAGTGTGTGTTTATTTGCGAGATGGCAGTGTTTCAGTTTGACAGTTAGAAGTTAGAACTATTTGCAGCCATTGCATCTTGCTGGCTGAGCTATTTTTGTTACATAGTCATGTATCTTGACTCTTGACTGATGTATTTGCAAAAACGATCTTTGATAAGCATTGGTATTTGTCAGTAATAGTCACTGGCATCATATTGTAATTGAATTGATTCAACTTGTGCCCATTGTTCTTATGTATATTTCTCTCTTTCTTGTTGAGAGATCAGATCCATCGAAAGGAGTTAGCAAAACAAGTCTATCGTCAAACCCTTCGACTACCAAAAGTAGTTTGACTGGCTCGTCTTTGACTCTGCCTTCCTATAAAGATCGGAGTGAGCTTCCTACTCCTAGGACAGAAGGAGAAATTCTGTCATCACCGAATTTGAAGGCGTTTGCATTCAGTGATGTCAAAAATGCAACAAAGAACTTCCGGCCAGATAGTCTTATTGGGGAAGGAGGATTTGGCTATGTCTACAAAGGTTGGATGGATGAACAAACTCTTGCTCCTTCAAAGCCAGGAAGTGGCATGGTTGTGGCCGTCAAGAGGCTAAAACCAGAAGGTTTCCAGGGGCACAAAGAATGGCTGGTAGTTTTCTTAACCGTTCCAATTTTCTCAGATATATTGTTGTTTGAAATTTGTTAACTGTGGTCACACTGCTCCAGACGGAGGTTAACTACCTTGGCCAGCTTTACCACCAGAATCTTGTTAAGCTCATTGGTTACTGTTCAGATGGTGATAGCCGACTTTTGGTCTATGAGTTCATGCCTAAAGGAAGTTTGGAGAACCATCTATTCAGACGTATGTATTGATTCTACTACAACTTTTTTGTGAAATCCATAAGTTTAATAGGAAAATGTCTGGATGAGCCCTTCTACCAAAAGTCCAAAACAACACCTTGCACTATTTAAAAAATCACAATAAAATCATGGATATAATTCATATAGTTTTACGTGCTCTTGCAAAAATTCAGATTCAAAGTCATCTGCAATAATGAAGACAAAAAATAACAAGCAGCTTATGTGAATAGTACAGGTTCTATTCATGCATGCAACTTCTCTTTTTTTTTCTTCACTGCAGATGACTTTGTATCTGAATTTCTTAAAAGTGCAAAAGAAATTATACGTTCTGCATCTATAATTTTTCTGGTGATTTCTGGAACAGCGCAAAGTACTTTCTTGATCAAAATCTGCTTTCGAGTATAATATCTTAAAATTTGTCCCAAGTTCAATGAAAATTTTCCATTCTTGTAGGTGGCGCTGATCCTTTACCGTTTGGAACAAGGCTCAAAGTTGCTATTGGGGCTGCTAGGGGTTTATCGTTTTTGCATGACGCTAAAAATCAAGTTATATATCGCGATTTCAAGGCATCAAACATTCTCCTCGACTCGGTATGGATGGAAAATAGCTGCTCACTGTTATTCTGAAGAGAGTTTGAGTTTTGCAAGTTCTTTTTTTTTAAAAAAAACTTTTGTTTTGTTTCACCAATGCAGGAGTTCAATGCAAAACTTTCAGACTTTGGCTTGGCAAAAGCAGGTCCAACCGGGGATAGAACCCATGTTTCTACACAAGTCATGGGTACCCGAGGTTATGCAGCTCCAGAATATGTTGCAACAGGTTAGAAAATAACTTCAATTTTTAGTTTACATTATTCATAATCATAAGTTTGTACACGTATGGATGTACCAAACAGCCGTGTCTTATTCTGTTAGATTTGAGGTCAGCTTACGCACCATAATGTATGTCATTTCTTCAATATCGTATACTATCAACTAGAACTAGAGTCTATTTATGTGGCCTCAGCGTTCAAGATAAGCTGCTGTGTTATGTCAGGTAAAGTGCACTGTGACTTCGAGTCAGCTAAATCGCCCTTTGCCTATTATGGAGGCTTTTTTTCACGGTCCTGAATTATGTGCTCTCTCTCCCGTTTCAAGGAAGCACTTAGGGATCTTGGCACCAACTAAGAAACTTGCTATTACGGAATTCAGCACCACGGTATATATTTGATTAAAACACACTGTCTGATATGAGCACCAAGAAGTGGTTTTTATTTGCTATTTCTTGAGTGCCCTGTGTTCTGAATGAGAATGATTTCATCATCACATCACAACATTATCATTTCACGAAATGTTTCATTCCAGTTCAAGCCAACCTGTGCCAAAGGTGCACATGTCCATTCTTGAACTTTTTTTTAAGGAAAACAATAGGGAAGTCACCCACGTCATATAATTATACATTAAATAGAGAAGGTTATATGTGCAAGATCCATTCTTGAATACTAGGCATAACAGAAGATGAACTATAAAGGTGTGAATTGCACGAAACTGCTGAGCTGTATAATACATTTCGCACCATTATTTCTCATATTGTTAAAAAAATGATACAGGTCGCCTCTCTGTAAAGGCAGACGTCTACAGCTTTGGTGTTGTGCTGCTCGAGTTGTTGACAGGGAGGCGAGCCTTGGACAAATCGAAGCCAGCATCAGAACAGAACCTAGTTGACTGGACAAGGCCCTACTTGAGCGACAAGCGCAGGGTGTACCGCATCATGGACATGAAGCTGGGTGGCCAGTACCCAAAGAAAGGCGCCCACGCCATCGCGAGCATCGCCCTGCAGTGCATCTGCAACGAGGCCAAGATGCGGCCCCAGATATCTGAGGTCCTGGAAAAGCTGGAGCAGCTGCAGGACCCTAAGTATAACGTGACCTCACCGCAAGTAGACACCCGGAGGACATCGTCAGGTTCAGTCCCTAGGTCACCGATGAGGGCACGACCGTCACCGCGGCGGCTGTCGGCTTCAGCCTCCCCGTTGCCAGCGGCAGGCTCCCCAATGCTGGCTTGTAGGACCGCACAAGTGCACTAGATGCCCAACCTAGGATGGGTCGGAACGCATGTGTTGTAGCCGTTGCTGCCCCCTGTAGCTGTATATTTGGTTGTGTGCCCAATCGCTTTAGTTTTTTTCTTCCTCTTTGTGAGGGCGAATGTATCTTAGATTCTGATGTGTGTGACACGGAAGATGACTGCGCCATTCAGGGATGATCATTTTTGTTGTTTCCTTGAGCTAATGGATGCTTAGATTTGAGTGAAGATGTGCTCGTCAAATGTCAGTTCCTCGTGGTGTTTTCTTTTTGTGTTGTTGTGCATGGTTTCTAACCTGCAACGGTATGTTACCATCGTGATATGTAGGTGTTTTTCCTTGAGAAAGATGTAACCCTGTAACTTTCATGAATTGTATCCAAGCAGAGTTCGATGCAATCTAGCATCTTTCCAAGTCAAAACAGCTATCAGAGACAGGCATACAGGATTTGCTATTTGGCTTACAGAAACAAGTTAGCAGGTACAGTGATAATCCCCGGTTCAAGCACACATTTATTCTCAGAATTGTAATTCCTGTTTGGCAAGGCAAGAGTTCTGCACGATTTTCGCAGGAAATGTTTTACTTTCCGCAAGAATATGAGAATTGATTTCTCGTGTTCTAAACAGGCCTTTTGGTTCAATGGCCAAGGCCAGGAAGAATCCAATCAGAAAGAAGTAGGTCACGCAATTACAGTAGACATTTAGAATGCTCTGAACTCGGTGCCATAAGGCCCAGAACATAATAATACCACATCCAAGCCTGACTGAAACTTCATGCCGATAATCACGGGGTTACCGACGGAAGGAAGGAAGCCCTGAATGATTCATTCAGCAGCTAGTGTTCAGACCGGGGGTGAGCAGAAACTCACCTCTGCATCTGCACAGATTTGTTGAACAGAGGAGCAAACGAAATAATTAACCTAGGGTGCTCGCAGCAGGTAACTAACTTATTTGTGGTGCAGTCTATTCTTGTTTCTGAACAAAGATGGACCCTCTGGGATGATTCTCTTGCTCTGCCGCGACAGAGGTAGATGTACACAACAAGGACTTCATCGACTTCATCAGCAATTCAGCATGAACATAGCTTGCCTCATCTGGTTGCTGCGTATGCATACGCAAAGAATTCTTGGGTATATGACTATCTAGGATGATTAGTACTCCCTCCAGTCGTTAAAGAGAGTCGTTATGGCCTTGTTTCTTTGGTTCAACAAAGAGTGCCGTTGTGGATGCTTTATACAAATATGGTTAATCACCATCACTTACTCCCTGTGTTAATCACGATAATAATGGCCTTAACTCCTTTGTATTCCCAGAGCTAACAACTCATGTCATGGTGAGCTGGTGGCTCATTGAAGCCAATGAGTGTTGTTATTAAGCAATCAATTATAATTAATTATCAAAACTGTAATTTGGGATGGAGAACTCAGCAGGGCATTCCTATCACAAATATTTAACCTTGGTATGTGTAAACATATCCGAAAGGCTACTGCCCATTCCACAAGCTGCCACTCGCTGGCGTCGCGTCCGTAACCCTTGTTGGATCGCCCAGGTGAGCGCTGACGCTGGGATGAACTTCTCTGCACTAGATCACAGACATGCACACGTACTGGACACTTGAATACACACTGAGTTTGTGCTGTAATACTTGATGCTTTTCTATTCTTCTTCTCCTCTATTTATAGGAGGGAAAACGAGCTTGCATGCAAGGGAAAGAAAGCTTACAAAGGAAAGGAAGCTTACAAAGGAAAGGAATCGCAGTGATTTCTGCGTCAATCGTGAATTAAGGCATGCACGATCTAATCTTGCCATGCATGCAAAAAACATGAATGGAAAGTGCATGTGTCAAGGCTTAACTAACAAATCTCCCCCTAAGCCCTGCACACGTGCTTGATGTCGACGAGGCCGAGCTTGGACCGCAGTTGCACGAACTGATCTCGCCCAAGAGCTTTTATCAGGATGTCCGCCAGCTGAACTTTGGTGCTGATTGGCTCGACCTTCACCCTGCCTTCTTCGACGCACTCTCTGATGTAGTGGTATTTGACGTCGATGTGTTTACTGCGGTCGTGAAAGACAGGATTTTTACTCAGCTGGACCACGGACTGGTTGTCGATCTTGAGTGTGACAGCGTCGGCCTCCTCTCCCCTGAGCTCTGCAAGGAGGCGCGCCAGCCAAACCCCCTGACAAGCAGCAGTCGCGGCGGCAATATACTCAGCTTCGTAGCTAGACAAAGCCACCACCTTCTGCTTCTGGGACTGCCAGGTGATGATGTTGTCGCCGAGGAAGAACAGGACTCCGGTGGTGCTCTTGCGGCCGTCGACGTCTGCGCCATGATCGCTGTCGCTGTAGTCAAGAAGAGCAACGCCTCCTTCCTTCCTCCGGTAGTGGCAGCCATAGTGCACTGTCCCGGCGACATACCGCAGTATGCGCTTAACGGCCACTAGGTGCTCGGTGGTGGGCTTCTCCATGAACCGGGAGACAGCCCACTGCGTACGCCAAATCTGGTCTCGTGTTCACCAGGTAGCGTAGCGCTCCCACGATCCGCCTATATTCAGTAGCATCAACTGGTGGGTCGGAACTCAACTTACTGAGTTTGAGGCGTGACTCCATGGGTGTGATGCTGACATTGCAGTTTGCCAGCCCTGCTGCCTCCAAGATCTTCATCGCGTAGGCACCCTGACTGATGGTGATGCCTGCTTCGGTCTGGTTCACCTCCAGGCCAAGGTAGTAGTGGAGCAGCCCCAGATCACTCATCTGGAATGTGTTCATCATCTCCTTCTTGAACTGCTTGAGCTCGATGTTGTCACCGCCAGTGATGACGAGGTTGTCGACGTAGACGCCCACGAGTAATCGGTGTGTGCCGCTCGCGGACATACACGCGGCATGCTCGGTTCTGTTGCTATTTGGAACCCGGCGACACCGAGAGGCGTCGGCTTGGCGTACCATGCGCGCGGGGCTTGACGTAGGCCGTAGAGAGCCTTGATCAGACGCAGCACCTTCTGCTCCTTGCCGGCGACCACGAACCCCGGTGGCTGGGCGACATAGACTTCCTCCCGCAGCTCCCCGTTGAGGAAGGCCGATTTAACGTCCATGTGATGGACTGGCCAGCCCTCGCTCGCCGCGAGTGCCAACAGGAGTCGGACAGACTCGAGCCTTGCCACCGGCGCGAAAACCTCATCGTAGTCGATCCCTTGACGTTGCACGTACCCCTTTGCCACAAGCCGGGCTTTGTGCTTGATGACGATGCCCGTGGCGTCCTTCTTCGTCTTGAAGACCCATTTGAGCCCAATTGAGTGCTGGCGCGGTGGTGGGTCGACGAGCTCCCAGGTACCGTTCGACTCGATCGATGTCATTTAAATCGAGCATGGCCGTCCTCCAAAGACTCGTGCGCTTGAGCACCTTTCGAATGTGGTTGGTTCGTCGATGCTCGCCGAGAGCGGATCCTCGTCGCATCCCGCGCGCCATCCCGAGTGGTGTCGTTGGACCGAGAATGTTGTCGATGGTGCGAAGCGGGGGACGTCGTCGTCGTGTTCGGCATCGAGGCCTCCTCCACATTAGGTGGCGGTGAAGCGAACTTCGATCGGAGCTTGTCTTTGGTGCGGTGTGGGCGACCACCGCCGGGCTTGGCGCGTGTTGGTGATCGTGGCGGTGATGGCGTCGTGTATGAGTTGGAGGAGTCATAGTCCCCGCTGAGGTCTTCTGCCAAAGCGTGGTCACCACCTCAGTGGACCACGGTGGTGTACTCGATGGCGAACTCATCGCCGCCGTCCGCCGCTTGATCATCGCTCCACTCCCACCGCGCCTCTTCGTCAAAGACGACGTCGCGGCTGATGTGGACTCGCCTCGCCACCGGGTCGTAGACCCGATATGCCTTGGAGCCGGGTTCGTAGCCGACGAAGATCATTGGTCGACTGCGGTCGTCCAGCTTCTTGAGGTTGGGCTTGACAACCTTGACATGGGCGACGCATCCGAACGTGCGTAGGTGATGTACTGCCGGCGTACTCCGTTCGAGCTCGACGGGTCTTGCCGCCGGTACCCTTCATCGTCGTTCGGTTGAGGATGTACACCGCCGTGGTGATTGCCTCCCCCCAAAATTTGCCCGGGAGCCCCTTCGCCTTAAGCATGCTTCTGGCGGTCCCGACCACCGTCTGGTTCCGCCGCTCGACGACATCGTTTTCTTTGTGGTGCGACGGGCGGTCACCTCACGCCATACTCGAGCTCGGCGCGATGTCGTTGAAGTCTGCCGCCGTGAACTCTCCCCGCGATCCGCGGCGTGAGCGCGCACCGCTGCCGCTCTTGCGCTCTGCCGTCGCTTGGATGCGCTTGATGGCGTCTGGTGCGACGTCTTTGGTGGGTAGCAACACCACCCACATGAACCGGCTGTAGTCGTCGACGAGGAGGAGGAAGTAGCGGTTCCCGCTCGGTGTCGCCGGGTTGATCGGGCCACAGAGATCGCCGTGGATCAGCTCGAGTACTTCGGTGGAACGGCGTGCTTGGTGCGGAGCGGTGCGCGACGATGCTTGCCGGCGAGACAAGCCTCGCACACCGCTCCACTTGGGCGGCATGGGAAGGCCACGAACGAGGCCTTCGCGCTTCATCTTGCGCAATGCGCGGTTGACATGGCCGAACCTAGCGTGCCAAAGCCAGGCGTCCTCACCGGCACGCGAGGCAAGGCAGACTGGCCGTGCAATGTTGATGTCGAGCACGTACAGTCGACCCGCGCTCCGGTGGATCTTGGCAAGGAGGCGCCGCTGGTCATCACGTACCCGCAGTATCCCGTCCTCAATCAGGATTTGGAACCCACCTTCGTCCAGTTGACCGCAGCTAACGATGTTGGCGGTGAGGCGCGGGATGAAGTAGGTATTTGGAAGGGTCCGGTGCTCGCCGTTCTTGCATGCGAAGAGCACGGTTCCGCATCCCTCAATCCGGACCATAGATCCGTCTCCGAATCGCACAGAGCCGGTGATGCCTGTGTCGAGGTCGGAGAACGCCGCCCGGGACCCTGTCATGTGGTTGGTGGCCCCAGTGTCGAAGATCCATCGCTTGGAGTCGCGGTCCTCCTCACCGTCGAGCGCCGCGAACACCTTGCTCTCCACCAGCTCAACATGCTTAGACAGTGGCTGTGGATGAGGTGCCGCATGAGGTGCAGGTGCCCGGATTGAGGCGGCTTGGCGGCATGACTGCCGGGCACGCACGGTGAGCTCTGGTAGCGGTGGCGGCGATTTGGTGAGGATGGCACCGTCTTGGATCAAGAGGAGGTTGGGCTCGTCGTCTCGGGCTACGTGGGCCACGTGGGCCTGCTCGTCCCTCTTCCTGCTCCTGCACTCCTTGGCCCAGTGGCCAATTTTGCCACAGTAGCGACATTTGTCGCCGTTGCGGGTTGGCGCCAGGCTGGACCCTTCCCGCGCGTCCGCGTTCCTACCGCCGTGCGGTTTCCCCTTTGGACCGCGGCGCTTGCCGCGGTTGTAGGAGCTGCCGCCGGTTCGAGGGCTCTCCTGCTCCTTCTGCTTGTACCGCTCCAGCCATTGCTCCTTCGTGAGGTACAGCTTGCCCCCGCTCTGGGCTGGAGGCGGCTCGGGATCGTCCTCCGACGCCAGAAGTCGACCGGTGATCTCCTCGACGGAGAGGGTGGAGATGTCGAGCAGGGTTTCCATGGAAATAACCAATTGTTTATACCTGCCACGCGCGATGCGGAGGTACTTCTCGACGACCTTGACGGGGGCTCTGGATCGCCGAGGGTGGCGAGTTGATTGACGAGGCCCGTGATGCGCAGAGCGAAGTCCTCGACGCCCTCGCCGTCCCGGAACGTCAGGTGCTCGTACTGGCGCCGCAGTCGCTGTGTGCTCGTCTTCCGGATGCGGTCGTCGCCGATCCGCATGACTCGGAGACACTCCCACGCCTCCTTCGCGGACGGCTTGACCGCGACAGTGGAGATCATCTCCGGTGGCACTGCGCTGCAGATGGCGTCGAGCGCCATCCGGTCCTCGTGCACGTCGATGTCGTTGCCGGGATCGATGGCGCACCAGAGGTTCCGGGCCTGCAGCTTGATCTTCATCAACAAGGCCCAGTCGTTGTAGTTTGTCTTGGTCAGCGTGGGGTAGTTCACCGGCCCGCCTCCCCCTTCCTTGACCACGCGGTGCACGACCAGCCCGCGGTCGCCCCCGTCGTCTCCACCTCCTGTGGAGCGACTGCCGGAGCCAGAGGGTGGTGGCGAAGCTGTTCGTGCTCGAGGCATTTCGACGCACGATCACGCGGCCAACGCCGATAACGAGCTCTGATACCACTTGTTGGATCGCCCAGGTGAGCGCTGGCGCTGGGATGAACTCCTCTGCACTAGATCACAGACATGCACACGTACTGGACACCTGAACACACACTGAGTTTGTGCTGCAATACTTGATGCTTTTCTATTCTTCTTCTCCTCTATTTATAGGAGGGAAAACGAGCTTGCATGCAAAGGAAAGAAAGCTTACAAAGGAAAGGAAGCTTACAAAGGAAAGGAATCGCAGTGATTTCTGCGTCAATCGTGAATTAAGGCATGCACGATCTAATCTTGCCATGCATGCAAAAAACATGAATGGAAAGTGCATGTGTCAAGGCTTAACTAACAACCCTCGCACCAGAACCGCCATCCTCCATCGGCACAACTCCTCCATCCAAGGTCCATCCAGCCGCTGTCCCCCGAAGCCGAGGCGCACAACGGAGACGATGGTGGTGACATGGTCATCGCTATGTGTTCAGAGGGGTGTGTGGGCTGCGTGACTGCGTCGTGCGGTTGCAGCGACTCACGCCCAAATCAGATATGGTTCTTGTTCCGGCGGGCACGCATGCCCCGATGTGTTTGCGGCAAGCGTATAGATTGTTGTGTTCATGCGCGGAGGCTGGAGCTTCTTTTCTTTAGATTTTTGCTTAATTTAGATGATGAGAGAAGCTGCTTCCGCTGTGGATCAATTAGTTGTCATGATTGTGCTAGACAGAGCATAGAACTAGTGAAAGATCGAGTTATCATAGGATGATATATTTCTCGCTTTAAGTTCAATCTAGTATTGTGAGACAAAAGGATCAATATATGATATAAACACCTACCCAAAACCCAAACAAGAAAAGCGTTTATCTTTCTATTAATGTAAAAAAACACAATTAGAAACATAATCATAATAAGCAATACATTTAACCCAAAAGACCACGTACACATGTATACTTATGCAACCAATTTCAGCACAACCGCACAAATAAAATATATTATCAATAATGATTAAACTCTCACACATTCACTTAATCAATCATCCAACTAAAAAAATCGTTACTCAAGAGTATCAAATATATTCAACATATCTATAATATCCAAAGGGTGAAAAACAAATCAATAGGTTCAATACAACTGACATACATCAAGGTTTATATTTTTATCCTCAAACTTAGTAGAAATTACAGTCCAAATCCCGTACAATAATATTTACATTTCAGTGCTCAAAAGTTTGTAAAGGAATATAGTCTTTTATAATCCAATCCCAATTTAGTTACAAATGGTACCTGCCCACTGTTTCCTGCCCCTACCAGCCCATCCTAATTTTAAACAGTTTTTCCCCCACAGCCTTCTGCCATCTGTCCAAACAGGTGGAGGGAGGGATGGATGCATGCCCTCTACCTGCACCTCCAGCCCAACCCTGGTTTCACCCTATAATGTACATATAAAATCAGTCATTAGCATTCTAAATATGAAATTTTACCACCCCACACCTTCACCAACTGTCCTCTACTACCTTCTTCACTGTCCTCTGTTGGGAGAAGGAGAAGCAGGCCAAAAGAGGAGCAGAAGTAAAGAGACAGCCACCTGTCTCTCTCTCTCTTTCCGCTACCATTCACTCCACCTCCCACTGCAGCCAAAATGTGCCAATCATCAAAGATCTGACTACCTTGTTTTTCTTATATGCAGTAAGGATGAGTGGTAGTAGCAATTAAGTAGAGTGCATTTAAGACTGCTAAGCATGATTCTGTACAACATTAAAATGGATAGTGCAATGTGATAAGTACAATATGATATGTGAGAAAACATTAGATTTCGACAACAACATGATCTCAAACACAATATCATGACCAGTACATCAATGTTAGCATATATTCACTATGGTAATAAGCAACTTCTAATCTACTCATTCGAAAGAAATCATGCAAAATCAAGTCTATTCTCTGTCTTAAGAATGAATACACAAAACCTCAGTTACATATACAACTCTTTGTTACTAGATTACAACACATCAGCATTCATCTTGCCAGCTAGATATACATGATTCCATTAATCACAATATACAATGGCCAAATGTCTAGCTCATACACACATGATCACTAAAGAACTCAGAATGCCAGTATATGAAATCTGATGCTAGACACCTCTAGCTCACAAGCGGTTTGAACATAAATCACATCATAAAAGCAACAACTAATGTTGGTTCAATCCAAAAATGGAGCTAGTAGTATATTGAGAGATCATGTGGTGGTCTACCCATATTTGTGATGAGTAATTGACTTTGTTTGAGCTTGTGGTGCTCAAGTTTGAGTTTGCTTTGATTTTGAGCAATTTGAGTTGAGTGGTCATGGCACCCTTAAGTGGTCGTAGCACATTAATTGGTCGTGCCCTAGAATGGTCGTAGCACCCTTAAGTGGTCGTGACATCTTGAGTGGTCAGGACTTCTGAATGGTCGTAGCACCAATGAGTGGTCGTGACACCCTAGAGTGGTCGTGACCTTTGAGTGGTCGTGGAACCGGTGAATGGTTGTGGCCCCTCTGAGTGGTCACAGCCAAGAGTGGTCGTGGTCTTGAGTGGTCATAGCTAAGAGTGGTCGTGGCCTTGAGTGGTCACATCCATTAGTGGTCTTGGCCTTGAGGGTTCGTGGCTTTGACCGGTCATAGTCTTAAGTGGTCGTGGTCTAAGGTGCTCATAGTCTAAATGATCCAAGGTGGGATCTTTAGATGTTGACTGGTCAGCGATCCTTGTTAGATTATGTTGCGTGTTATTTTGAGTAATGCTATCTGATGTTTTTCTTGTCTGAGATGGTTGTAGAACTTCGAAGCTAAGTCGTGGTGAGGCGGAGGAGATTGGGACTAGGCTAGGAGAGCTGAGGTCCAGACGGTCAAGCTGATGCTGGAAGATGACTAAGGTCGAGGAGTTGCTACAAGCCTGGATGACAAGTGGATGGATGAGATGCTAACTTAATCCCTACTCAAGCGAAGAAGGATCATTGGATCAAGGGTTCGTGGGTGGAGTAGCGGATAAGTTGGTGCTAATGGTTAAATCCTATTATTTTGTTAGGTTACAGGTTAGCCCATGTATGTGTGAGGGAGTGAATCTCAACCCATAATGAGGTTTCTTGAGGGTCAATAAGATCATCTAAGGGTGGAGGTTACTCCTAGTGTGCTATAAATAGAGGGGTGGAGGGATACCTCTGTTAGTGTTATGCTCTTGAGGCAATCATTTAGATGATTGTAACATGACTATGTTTATGAATAATAATATGATTATTGGTCCAATGAATGTATATCATTGTATTGATTAACAAGTATGTGACTTGCTTATGAAGCTCTTTACTTATTGATGTAATTCGATAAATATCTCTGATCGGATATCATCGTATAGGACAACGATGAATAGATCAGCACATGTAGTGATTGATGATCATGCTTCATAGATCATGGGATATGGAGATATCATCTATACATTATGGACGCATGTTGAAGAACATGAGTTAGATAGACCCGCAATGGGACACTGCGAGAATGTTTCATTCTTATGTGTCATTAGTGTATCTCATACATAGTAGATGTATGATCCTTAGACCTGAGATTGTCATATTCCCTACATGTGTAATACTTTTCCTTGGGGCTATCAATCACTACTTCCTAACCGGATAGTTATAAAGGTAGTTTTCATGTTTACTATAAAACGTGCAGAGGGAAGTGAGCAGTCAAGATGGAATTTGCCACTCTAATGAAACGGAGATATATGATAAGGCCACTCGTGTGATATGATTAAGGAAGTGCATGGCCATGCTGTGATTGAGGAGTCAATCACAACTTATTAATATATCACGGATACGAGAGATGGATTGAATCATCAAAGGATGACATGCTTCTCGCCTTGAGTTCAATCTTCATATACTTGGCAAAGAGATTATTACATGAGTGCTTTGCAAGGAGTCGCTACCAACTATTGGATTGAAAAGGAGTTTTTCGAATCCATGTCCAAACGTACGTGAACCTACAGGGTCACACACTTAATGGGCTGGGACGCATTATTTGGATTGGATCCGTAATTAATGGATCTTGTGGGCTTAGCACGCTGATGGGCCTTGGTTTAGGGTTTCATCTCGTGGCTATATAAGGAGGGGAGGAGGGTGGGCGCAGGGTGTGCTTTCCCACGGTTTAGAAGTGATTCACCCGAAACCCTAGCCTCCTCCTCTCGCTGGCCCCTGCCGAGCGACCAGGTGCTTGCACACCGACGCACGGCGTTCCATCCCTGGACGTGTGGACTACTGCGGTGACGCTGCTGCGATTGCGGCGTGGGAGGACGATCCACGGCGAGGCGAGGACGATCCACTCCATCGACGCAACGACTGCGGCGAGGACAATCCACTACATCGACGCATGAAGGATTCCACAACTGCACGTCTAGTGGTAATCTAATCTGTGATCCTCTTCTTGTGAGTAGCTTTCTGGTTATGCAGTAGATTTTTTTTGTGCTAGTGTAGCATACCGCGTTCCTCTTCAACCTCCACATCAACTCTGTCAAAATCAAGTCTGAGAGAAGTTTTAGAGAAGGGTTCTCTAGTTTCTATATACTCCTTTGAGCTTTTCCCACCTGAAAGTGTGGCTTTGAACTATCCATCTCTAAGCAATACAAGATCCAAGTTCATCTATGTTTTGAAATTTATTTTAGTTATTGCATTTTTGCTTGGTTCTTTCTTGCAACTTGAACTTTGCTTCACCTCCTTCTACTTGCTGCGTTTCTATTAGATCTAGGACACACAAGAGGTTGAGGAATTCATCTGGAATATGTTTCGACCCAGTAAGATCCACTAGAACTTACTCTTGCTTAAGTTTTGGTCTCCTTCCTTTTTGAGTCTTTGATCTCTTTTTAGTTTCTTTCTTTCTTTCTTAATCTTATGCTACCAATGATGAATGATTGATGGATGAATCTTCTGTAGATCATATCCCAATCATCTAGGTAAGCTTTAACAAGATCTCCAAAGTTCTTCTCAAAGAAACCTATGTTTGGCTTGAAAAGGAAGGATTCGTGATAGATCTTTTCTTGCACATTTGAGGGGTGTTTCTTTAGTGTTCTTGCTTGCTGTGACATGTTGGAGATCATCTTGATCATCAAATCCCCACGAGCAAGCCTAGGGTGAAGTTTGTGAGTTTATCCCGGTCTTGATGCAACCTTCCTTCAAACAGAAAAAGGTCAGAACTTTGACCTCAATCCTTACAACTAAAGGTTGGAATAGCTTCCTGACATCAATAGGAAGGTGAATGCAAAGTTTCACGGGATTTGAATTATTCGATCCAAAGTTACGTCGATTCTTGGTTTTGAGATCATGCTAACTTTACTGTTCATCCCAATTGTACCGTTCATCCAGGAGTACTAGACTTTTGCCTAGTGCTAGCCTAGCTGAACTTTTGGTTTGCTCTTTTAGCTAGAAAAGTGGATTAAATTTTTCAGGAAAAATTTTATTTGGCTCCTATTCACCTCCCTCTAGTTGTCATTTTCGGTCCTACAATTGGTATCGAAGCCTGGTTTTGCTCTTTCTAGATCTTGACCAGTCTCAAGAGCCATGACAACGGACAAGTATTCCACCAAGCCTCTGATGTTCTCTGGGATAGATTTTCCTTTTTGAAAATCCCGGATGGAGTCATACATCACTGCCCAAGTATTTTTGATCTAGTAGAAGGTGAAGCTCCCATATAAGGTTTATGCCGATGAGAATGTCAATGCCACAAATATGATTGACATTGAGGCAAATGCTAAGTAAGGAACATTCTCATACAGGGGCTTAGCCATAGTGAGTATGACAGAATCTCTAATCTCAGGTCTGCCCATCAGATCTAGGTGACCCTCGATGCCTACCATGAGGGTACCACCCAGATCAAGACGGTGAGACAAGATCAATTCAAGCGTGACTACAACAAGTTTGAGTAGCACGTTGGAGAGTACTTAGACGAGTGCTTTGGGTGGTTCACCAGGATTTTGAGTGATCTCCGAGCTGTAGGTACCACATACTCTGACTCAGAGAATGCTCGATATTTTCTTAGTGCACTTGACCTCCCTGTTTGGGAGATGAAGGTGACCTCCATCAAGGACCACTACTACAGAACACAACATCACAGACGGTTCAAAATTGACATTTCGGATGATTTAGTGAACCGTTAATAACAAAGTGTCAGTGATAAAAGGGCACATCACAGACGGTTTGCAAACCGTTTGGGAAAATTGTTATCACAGACGATTCTAAATAAGAACCATTTGTGATGTGTAAGTCATTTCAGAAGGTTTTTATTTAGAACCATCTGTGATATATGATACACCACAGATGGTTCCACTTTGAAACCGTCTGTGATGTATGTTACACCACAGACGGTTCCACTTTGAAACCGTCTGTGATGTATGCTGTGTCATCACAAACGGTTCTTATTTAGAACCGTCTGTGATGTTGTGTTTTTACTATTTACACTTTTCTATTTACTAGCTAGCCTCAGAACATGCTATCCATGCCCTCTAAAACAAAACAAATAACAAAATTTACATCATAAGCATATTATTATGACATACATTTTAGAAATCAACTCATATTACATATTACACACTATGTATAGCGCATCCATTTCAGAAATCAACTTAGATATATTAACCAATTGAATCCATAACTACAACTCACAAATTCATAGCACAAGGTTCACAAATTAACCCAAGTGGTAACTAACAAATTCACAACTCATCAGGTTAGGCTGAGTGGCACTTGCCTTTTGGATTTATGACCTCACGTATCAAGAAGGCACAGAGTTGTCCTCGAATTCATAGCAGATCAGCCTGTTTCAACGCAGATTCAACGCATTTCCATGCTTGTCGATGGGAAGAGTAAAGTCTTGCATGTATGTAAATTGATAAGTGGAAACAATTATTGCAAGATTGACAAACCTCTAGGAAATTGGTCTTCTTTGTACCAATGAGGATTTGCATGTTGTGGCAAACGTAGAATCCACATTGGTTAGTGGCCTTTGGCTGCTAGTGGCACTACAAAAATATAATTGGTTAGTTTCGGAGGTATTATTATGGAGTGTGAAGGATAACTGCGTACTAGCGGATATCGAAAACTTATGAACGCGCTTCAGTTGCAACGAGTCCTTGTGTGGCCCTCCACGAGCTCTGTAGACATTGAGTGAGATCTCGAGTAATTTTGCGACAAGCGTCAAGTCGTGGGTGCCACCCTTTTTGGAATCAAGGTAAAATACCCGGTTCTGTCTTGGTATAAGTAGAAGTAGAACCTAGTGAAACCTACACAGGTATGTTGCCATGGTCATTCAACCTAACTTCGAGCTACGTGTAAAGTACAAATCAACAAGTATAGCAACTAGTGAAGCACTTACCCGGGTTGTGCAGTAAAAGTATGAAATTTGTTTCCCGTTGAGCTAGCAATGTGTTTTCCACGTACTCCTGAACGACTTGTTTATTTTCGTCTATGGTTTACTTGGACACCATGTGTGGGTCGAGGAAACCCATCGGTTCTTTTTTTTTGCTTCAATGATCATGTATCTATATATACAAAAGCAAGGATCGTATATATATATGACATTTATCGATATGACACGAATGTAGACAGTGATTGCACACTTACAATGTCTAACATCTGATGAGTGAGGCATCGAGAGCGTCGAGGTGGTAGAGATCGAACAAGTAGTTGAAGCCAACCACAAAGAAGCCCCCAAAAACTAGTGCAAGAAATGCTCCTCCTTGAAACTGATCGAGATATTCGATACCCGTTGTGCTACCGGCTTATTAGCATGTTCCATGCACCAATTTTTCAATCTAACGCAAGCTATTGTAAGAATCTGCTAACGCTCTACCGGTACGAACAGCTATCCTAGCTTAAATTGCCATGCCAATAGGGCCAATGGAAAGTCAGGGGTCTGCGTGGTCCACTTCGATTTGACCTTGTCGCCGCCTTGCCATCTATCTAGGTTATCTTCATAGGAGACGACTGGGCCTGAAGTGAAGTACCGGCCTGTGCCGTACGGGGCACGTTAGCCAATTTGGTGGCCTACTTCGGTGCAGCACGTGGCTCCGATAGTGCTGGTAGCTCCGACGCAGCATGTGGCTCATGTTGTGTGTATAGCTTCGGTGCTGCAGGACAATCGTCGAAAGAGATGTCCCTCTTGAGTGTTGGAAATATGCCCTAGAGGCAATCATAGAGATGATTATATTTCTATAAATATTCATAAACTATGAGATTGTTCTTTGAATAACATCATGGATATTGATTAATAAGTACGTGACTTGTTTGTGAAACTCTGTGTTCATCTTTATGATGTTCATTCTAAAAGGGGGTCCCTAGTCGATAATCATATGAGGACACATATAAGTAGACTAGCATATGTATTGGTCGATAACCATGTTTCACGAGTGATAGATATGGAGATATCAAATCAATAATATGGACATATGTTAGAGAACATGGTGTTGGACATCAACCCACTATGAGACACTGCGAGAACGTTGTTCTGTATCTGGCGCCATGATCGGAAGGTGCCAGGCGTCCGATTGAAGAGCCAAGTATGCATCGCGCCATCCAACACCGTCGGGAGGTAATTGGCCATCACGGCCTCATCCCCGCCAGCTGCTAAGATCGCGGTCGAGTAGATCGAGAGGAACTTGTCGGGGTTCTTGGTCCCGTCAAACCGCTCGATCGTAGCGGGTTTAAATCGGGCCGGCCAGAGCACCCGACGGAGGCCGACGGAGTATGCTGGACAGCCGTAGGCCAGCGCAGCGCCACGCCGAGCATGGCGGCCGCTGCTGTTGGAGCTGGAGTCGTTGTCGATGTAGCGTCCGTGTTCAGGTCGGTGGTGCAGCTCGCGTCGATTGTGACGGTCGGCACGGGCGTCGTCGGCGTGATAGCGCAGGCGATCGTGGACGTTTTGACACCTAGGCAGGACGTCCGGAGATTGGCTTCCGGACGCGCGGCTGCTCGAAAAGATGCTGTTGCCGCTTTGCCGATGTCGCGCACGTTCATGGGATGCGCTCTGAGCCTGATGATATGGAGGCGACCAGGATGGACTCTGGGCTCGTCTGTACGAAGGTGACCGGCGAGAGCACCGATGTCTGCGCGAGGAGTTGCCATTGCTCGCCAGAGAGCGAGACCCAGGGCACCGGCTTCACCCTCGCTGCGAGGCTCGACCTCATCGGCCGCCTTGTCGAGCTCTTCGACGAGAGCCCGACCGAAGAGAGCCGAACTCACCCGGGTAGGATCGACCATAACCCAGGCAATAGCTCGTAGGTGCTCCCTGTTGGTGAAGGTGCCTAGGCGGGCAGGGTTAGGCTGCTCGGTCAAAGTGGGGATCTCCCCGTGTTCCTCCCGTCGGAGAGTGGTGATAGCCTGGCTGATAGCGGCCCAAGCCAACCAATGCGCCTCCTCCGGGGTGTCCGGGTCATGATCCTCCGCTCCCTCGCTCACCCCACGGCTGTCAGCCATGAAGACTAGGCGTTCGCGCGGTGGTGGTGAGGGTGAGAACATGGATGTGGAGCTCCTGCGCTCGGGAACCACATCCGATTTCGAGCTCGCAAAATACGACATGTTGACGTTTGAAGACAAAAGCGTGGTGACGCTGAAGCAACGGAGTTCCTTCAAACAAGCGAAACTCTCGGGCCCCACGGTGGGCGCCAGCTGTCGACGATCGGGATTGCCTAACCGCAAGAAGAAGGGGGGAGTGATGTAGGAGTGGAACCCAAGATCGTGATTGCCCGAAGGGAGGAGCTCTGGTCGTCGCTAAAGGTGAGAACAAGAGAGCGGTTGACGCGAGGAATTATACTGGTTCGAGCCCCCAATACAGGTAATAGCTCTACTCCAGTCTTGCCCGGAGGCGGAAGGTAGACGATGATGTACTGTGGTTGAATACAAGAGGTGCTCGAGCCGAGATCGAGCACTGTTTCTATGTGTCGTGTCGTGTATGCGTGTCTGTCCTTTTCTTTCCCTACGTAGGGGGAAAGTCTTTATATCTCTACTGCTTAGTTCATTACAGAAAAATGGTCGGGCGAGATTCTCGGGGGAGTGGCGCCAGATCCGGACATGATGCGCATGAAGTATGGCAATAATGGCGCTGGGAACCGTTGCCCACGATTGCCTTAACTCAACCTTTTAAGGCCCCTCCTTGACTCAGTAACCGTTGGTTTCTGCAATCTGACCGAGTCCTCTGGGCCTGACCTTAATAGCGAGCTGGGTCCTTGGTCGAGTGAGCTCAGTCCTTGGTCAGGTGAGCTCGGGCCCAGCGGTCATTGCCTGTGTGGGGTAACCAGTCCCCAACAGTGATCTATAACTTGTAGTGGTTCATTGGTTACACGGTAGAAAATTTTGATTTTTCGCTAGAGTAGCCTACCCATACCGCAACATTGAGCCACTAGATGAATGTGCCAATGGCATCCCCTAGTATCACGATCTCGTCGTTTGGGGACATCTCCAGCGTGATGGTCTTGTAAATTTCATGTACACCATCTACATGGACCTTCACTTAACCCGAAGCTAACATGTGACCATACGCAATCGCCCCTCGACCGGATGGATACGCGTGCCCCCAAGTAGCCTGCAGGGGAAAGGAGTCGTTGACAAGTCTCACTTGTAGATTACTCGGAGTGGCCATCTACATAAGGGTACACAATTAGCTAACACGTTGTTAGCACCTAGATTTGGCAAGGCATAACCGATTTGTTAGGTCAAAGATGAAATTAGATATTTCTGGCCGATATCGGTTAAAAAGGGAAAAGATAAGTTACAATTGGAATTATAGCCGATATGGAGTTCAATATGGAGAGTCTTAGCCGATATCGGCTCAAAGAGTAATTTATCTCCCAGAAGTTGAGGCCGATACGTATTGTGGATCTTGAGTCGGAGAAGGATATGATCAACCTAAGTGATATTGTTCACACCAAGATTTAGCAGATGTAGCCGATTTAGGAAGATAAGGTTAAACATGGATAGTCTTAGCCAATATCAGCTCAGAGAGAAGTTAATCTTTTGGAAGTTGAGGTCGATACGAATCATGTGTTTGCAAGAATTGGAGGATACGATCGTCCTAAGTGCTATATAAGAGGTCTAGAGGTGATAAGAAAAGGTGCCTAGAGCCAATCAATCAACTCACATCTATTTTTTATTTACTTTCTATCAACTAGGAGTAACTTTTGTAACTTAGAATCTTCTGTGTAATTCGATTTTGATCAATAAAGTTGTGCATTACCAATTATTGGTCATCTTCAATTACGCCAGTTATCCCAGGTTTGTTTCCATACCGATCTTGTTGCGCATTGTCTTTTTCAGGGGAAAACATACCTTTACTTATCGTCTAATCGACTGTAATAGTCATTTAGATCCATCTAGCTGATCGTACCATCTAATCGGCTGAGACGATCATTTACCTTGGTTTAAGCTGATTATATCAGTTCGCACCTATTTATCTTGCCGATTGCAAGATCAAATCGGCTGGCACGCCACGAACGAACTTAAACCCAGTGTTTGTGTGTGTTCTAGCCGATCAATCCTTCATCATATTTTTCAGTGCCAACACACTTTCGGCACGCCTCGTGGGACGCACAATGTCTTCCTCAGGAAAATCAATTATTCTGTCCGATGTCAACTCCGATGCTATAATCGTCCCTACACTGAATGATTTAACACCAGAGCAGCGAACGAACATTGAAGACCGAAAAGCCACACTAGAAGAGATGATATTAAACTGCAATCAGAAAACTCAAAAGACCGCACTACCGACGGTCAACATGTTCGATGACAAAGACGCTGCGATGCCATCAGATAATTAGCCAGTAAGCCGATATACACCTACGTTGGCCAAAATTTCTGAGATGATTAACCAATCTGTACATCACACTCTGATCAATCAATCATCGGCTCTGGTAACTACACTTAAGCCGATGATAGCTAACAGCGTCAAAACCATAGTGCAAGAGGTTGTATCGGCAGGAACTATACTTGACCCGATGCAAACCTTGCCAACATACCCGGTCTATTCCGTAGCTCAGTACACTCAGAGCTCAAAACCAGTAGCCGATCTTAGGCTATCGGCTCCAATACCTACTTTGCTACCAACACACACAGCCGACCGTAGTTTTACTACTGGAGTCAGGCACCATCAATATTCCCCATTACCAGGCACACACCGATGGTGCCAGGTTGGACCCCCAAGCCAACTTACCACTATCGGCTCCGTTTTACATCTACCCAAAATCGGTCTCCCAGCTGATTGAACCTCCAGTACATCCACAGTACGCTAAGCCGATTCTACAGAGGAATCCGGCCCCATATAAGGTCGTAACTTACTCAGAGCCCTTTGTTTTGTTGTCAGAGTCGACAGCTAGAAAGCCAACCATTGGCTATAAACCACCTTATCAGCCTCCGTCAGCTCAGGTGCTATATCAGGCCGATTCTGCACCCGGGGGGCAACATGCTGCAGCTACATACTCGGCCTCAGCAGTGGACTGTGCAACTCTGGACTGCTTCCTAGATGACCAAGAAACAAGAGAAGTGCCAATGAATTGGCAAGTTTCAGAAGTGCTCTTCCTATCTATCCTACAGCTAGCAAAGTCTGCATTGAAAAAGGCTCTAAGGGACAGACAAGAAGAAGAAGAGTACCAAATACCATAATCAATGGTAGCTCAAAGGTACCTTAAGATGCGCTTCATTGCTTGGCGGTGAGAGGCGCGAGGAGAAGCCTGAAATCGAGTGCAAAGACACACAATAAAGTGTATATTCGGCCTCGAAGGAGTAAGGTACAGGAGGGAGCCGATCATGCTCCGGAACTCATTCTGATTAACTGGCTCACCATCCTCATTAGGCTCGAGGAGAGCAGTGGTGGTCATAGGAGACATCACCAGCTTCCCGTCAGACAGGTCGAAGCGCCTCAGGAGGTCTCGAGTGTACTTGCCTTGATGCAAGAAAGTGCCCTCCCGAGTTTGCTTGATTTAGAAGTCGAGGAAGTAGCTCAACTCGCCCATCATGCTCATCTCGAACTCTGTGCTCATCACTTCTGAAAACTGAGACACAAGAGAATGCGAAGAGCCACCAAAGATAATATCATCCACATAAATCTGGACGAGAAGAAAATGAGAATCCTGGTGTTTGATGAACGGAGTCTTGTCTACTATACCCATCTTAAAACCATGGCAGAGAAGATAGGATAGATAGGAAGAGTAATTCTAGTACTTGCCAATTTATTGGCACTTCTATAATCTCTTGGTCATCTAGGAAGCAGTTTGGAGTTACACAGTCCACCGCTGAGGCTGAGTATGTTGCAGCCGCCGGTTGCTGTAGTCAAGTACTTTAGATAAGGTCGACCTTGTAGGACTTTGGGTTAGATATAGATAGTGTTCCACTTTTTTGTGACAACACTTCTGCCATTCACATTGCCAAGAACTCAGTGCAGCATTCCTGAACCAAGCATATAGATATCTGATACCACTTCCTTAGAGACCATGTGGAGAAGGGTGATATAGTGCTCTAGTTTTTGGAGAGTGACCACCAGATTACCGATATCTTCACCAAGCCTTTAGATAGCTCTAGGTTTGTAGCTTTGATGGGAGATCTTAGAATCGTGTACCCTTACAGCATTCTTGAGGGGAGCTGGGTCTTGTATAGTATGTATTATATATTTACTTCTAGTATCACTTTTCCTTTGCATCTTTTAGGTATAATTTTCTAGAGTGTTGAGTTCACTTCACTTAGATTTTTGACATGCTTTGCATGGACCTCTCATCTTATGCTATGTGTTGCTATCATGCTTAATTAGATGTTGTCTCTTCTCTCTAGTTTTAGTTCCCTCATAGTCTTGCAGGATTAGCAGGTGTTGGGCCCATGGGTAGATAGGATCTGTGTGTACTCTCTAGCTTGGGTTTGCAGAGTTTGTTTTCCTATGTTAGTCATATGGGAAAAATAAGAGCGAGTCTGAGCCAGAGTGTTCTCTTCATCTTTTACACTACCCAGTTTTTAGTTTACCTTCTTCCTCTTCTCATTCTGTGTTTCTGGTTTTAGTGGAGTTCATTTGGAGGTTTTCTGCACCTAATTATGCTTTAACTCAACTTGAACCAAATTTGTGCTTAAAATTGATTCACTTGTTGATGGGGAGTTTCAAGAAGCTTTTCTTTCATCATGCATTGCATATGGACTTCATTTTCTGTCTTGCATGAGCTTTGTGTATTATGTAAATGAATTATCATTCATGTTATGCTCCTTGCTACTTTTTTGAGGATCATTGCTAGCTTAGTCATGTCTAAGTTCATATTATTCCATGATGCTAAGCTTGCTAAAAATTAAAATTTGAGCTTTAATGAAAACTTGATGAAACTTATAGCTTTTACTTGCTATATTTTCTCACTAGGTGCATATGCCATTCTCTGAGAAATCATGGATTTCTACTAGTCCCTAGAGTAACTTGTGTTAGTGTTATGCCCTTGAGGCAATCATTTAGATGATTGTAACATGACTATGTTTATGAATAATAATATAATTATTGGTCCAATGAATGTATATCATTGTATTGATCAACAAGTATGTGACTTGCTTATGAAGCTCTTTACTTATTGATATAATTCGATAAATATCTCTGATCGAATATCATCGTATAGGACAACGATGAATAGATCAGCACATGTAGTGATCGATGATCATACTTCATAGATCATGGGACATGAAGATATCATCTATACATTGGGACGCATGTTAAAGAACATGGGTTAGATAGACCCTCCATGGGACACTGCGAGAATGTTTCATTCTTATGTGTCATCAGTGTATCTCATACATAGTAGATGTATGATCATTAGACCTGAGCTTGTCATATTCCCTACATGTGTAATAGTTTTCCTTGGGACTATCAAACACTACTTCCTAACCGGATAGTTATAAAGGTACCTTTCATGTTTACTATAAAACATGCAGAGGGAAGTGAGCAGTCAAGATGGAATTTGCCACTCCAATGAAACGGAGATATATGATAAGGCCACTCGTGTGATATGATTAAGGAAGTGCATGGCCATGCCGTGATTGAGGAGTCAATCACAACTTATTAATATATCACGGATACGGGAGATGGATTGAATCATCAAAGGATGATATGCTTCTCGCCTTGAGTTCAATCTTCATATACTTGGCAAAGGGATTATTACATGAGTACTTTTGATAGGTTCTGTCCGATTTGATCATAGTACGTTGGGAGTTGGCATACTTTGCAAGGAGCCGCTACCAACTATTGGATTGAAAAGGAGTTTTCCGAATCCATGTCCAAACGTACGTGAACCTACAGGGTCACACACTTAATGGGCTGGGACGCATTAATTTGGATTGGATCCGTAATTAATGGACCTCGTGGGCTTAGCACGCTGATGGGCCCTGGTTTAGGGTTTCATCTCGTGGCTATATAAGGAGGGGAGGAGGGTGGGCACAGGGTGTGCTTTCCACGGTTTAGAAGTGATTCACCCAAACCCTAGCCTCCTCCTCTCGCGCCTCGCCGGCGACAGTGCTTGCACACCGACGCACGACGTTCCATCCCTGGACGTGTGGACTACCGGGTGACGCTGCTGCGACTGTGGCGTGGGAGGACAATCCACGGCGAAGCGAGGACGATCCACTCCATCGACGCAACGACTGCGGTTAGGACGATCCACTATATCGACGCGCGAAGGATTCCGCAACTGCGCGTCTAGTGGTAATCTAATCTGTGATCCCCTTCTTGCGAGTAGCTTTATGGTCATTCGGTAGATTTTTTTTTTTGCTAGTGTAGCATATCGCGTTCCTCTTCAGTGGTATCAGAGCCATCTCGTATAGATTTGTGATCTGGATGTTGCACATATGATGTGTGAGGTTAGTAGATTGGATCTATGACATGTTCAGCCGGTTGATATGATGAATTGGTGACAGCAGCCATCGATGAGATCGATCGGTTTAGGGCTTGAGGAAAGTGCAAACCGACTCAATCTTGATTTGGGTGAGTCCGTTCATGGTACGATGTTACCCTTACCGGTCGGGTTATCGCCATCAGGGTTTCTGAAACGTATCCATATGGGACCAAGCCAATCAGATTGAGTTGGATTGGGTCAATCTGGTTGATCCATGGTAAGCGCAAACCGTTTCAATATTGATTTGGGTGAGTCCGTTCATGGTACGACGTTGCCCTTACCGGTCGGGTTACCGCCATCAGGGTTTCTGAAACGTAACCATATGGGACCAAGCCAATCATATTAGATCGAATTGGATCAATCTGGTTGATCCGTGAAAATTTTGAGGGTGTTTTCCCATGACAGAAGACATACCTCTTAAAAAATTTTGAGGGTGGAACGTAACCATATGGGACCGCCGCCAGGGGCTTTGCCCCTTGGACCCCGCCAGGGGCGCTGCCCCTCAGACCCCGCCCACTGACCGGCCAACGGGACTGCCGCAAGGGGCGCTTCCCCTCAGACCTCGGAGTCGTAGGGTTGCTTTTGTTTAACTCGTTTTTGCAGGGAATTATGTGAAATAGTATGGCCTATGTGTATGTGATGCATGTAATTTCCACATAGCCTGCGTGCCGTGTCAAGCCATAAGACTATTTAAATTGTATAACGACCTGCGTGTCGACTTGTGATGCTTCAAACCCTCATGTAAAATTCATTATCAAAAGTTGTAAGGCGTTGCATCCATAATGATGAAGACGTATCAAGCAAGGTGGCTAGGTGAACAAATCAAGCAAGGTGGCAAGGTGAACAAACAAGCATGATGATGGAGATCTTAATGCTAAGGGCCATGCTATTTCACAGCTTATTTTAATTTTCTGTGGATGTGAGTTTAATCCTTGCTATTTTCTTTATGCTCATTGCATATGATGCCATGTTCTTAGTAGATATTGTTCTTCCCTATAGTTAAAATTTTAAATCAAAATGTCCATCCAATTGTTGCACCTATCAAGAATTTAGATCGTTATTGATATGACTGCCAAAGTGGTATATCAATAGCTATCTTAATAGATGATAGGGATGTGTTGGACACATCACGTATAACAATGGTAGATTTAATCAAACTATCAAAACGGTTTTGGGCTTGAGGACATAAGTGGTTGGGACTTGATTTTAGTAATGAAGGAACCTATACAAGACAATTGGTATCTAGGAAAACACACATGAGGCAGGTTTCTTAATTAGCACCCGAAAACGGGAAATGCTCCCTCCCTCATGTGAGCCCTTGGGGCAAGTTGACCTAGCCATGAGTCGAGTTGACGGAGGCATTCATTACTTGTTTTCATACTCAACAAACAAGAGTTACATAAGATGTAATTAGCAAAGGTGTTGCTTACCTATGTCATTAAATTTCTAGCAGTGATGCTAAAGCTCACTAGTGTTTGATGAATATGGATCTTGAATACTCACTATGTGTCTATAAAAGGGACATAAAATAGGAGTGTCTTTTATTAAAATGTTTAATAAAATTTTTACATAAATATAGTGCTTAGAATCTTTGCATGTATTTGTTGTAGTTCAATGGCACCTTCTCCTACTCCTGCTACACCTGGTTTTGCTTTGAGATCGGTTTTGGAAAGGGAAAAACTTAATGGAACTAATTTTGTTGATTGGTATCGCAACCTGAGAATTGTTCTCAAGCATGAAAAGAAGGACTATGTTCTAGAGAATCCAATTCCTGATGAACCAGTCGAAAATGCTCCTCGCAATTTGAAGGTTGAATACGAAAAACATGTTAATGCTTCTGTAGAGGTCAGCTGTCTCATGCTTGTCACCATGGACTCTGAGCTCCAAAAGCAATATGAGGACCAAGATGCTTACAATATGATTGTGGGCTTGAAGGGCATGTTTGGGAATCAAGTAAGAGCTGAGAGGTATGGTATCTCAAAGCTTTTATTTGCTTGTAAGCTAGTCAAGGCATCCGGCCACCCTCATGTGATCAAGATGATTGGTTACATCGGAGATTGGAAAACTTGAGTTTCCCTTAGCCTCGGTTTGGCCACGATGTTATTTTCCAGTCTCTGCCTCAGAGCTTTGAGCCATTCATTATGAATTTTCATATGAATAGCATGGAGAAGAGCCTAACCGAGCTACATGGGATGCTCAAGGCTGCCGAGGAAAGCATTAAGAAAAAACCCAATCATGTGATGATGGTTGTAAAACAACCGCATTCAAAAAGAGGAAGGCTAAGGTGGGGAACGGAAAGAGCAAGGGCAAGGGCAAGGCTCAAGATGAGATCGCAGCCTCAAAACTAAGCTTCAAAAGCTTAAAGTTGGCCCTCAACCCGATACCCAATGCTTCTATTGCAAGAAATCGGGACATTGGAACAGAATCGAAAAGTACCTAGCAGATAAGAAGAATGGAAATGTGGTTTCCACTTGGTATTAATATTATAAAATTAATCTTGCTACTTCTTCACTCACTCATGGGTATATGATACCGGTTCGGTTGCTCACATTTGCAATTCGATGTGGGGTGATAAAGAGTAGAGACTTGGCAAAAGGAGAAGTGGATCTTCGCGTGGGGAATAAAGCAAGAGTTGCTGGTCTTGCCGTTGGCACATACCCATTGTTTTTGCCTTCAGGATTAGTTTTAGAACTCAATAATTGTTATTTTGTTCCATCTTTGAGTAGAAACATTATTTCATCTTCTTGTTTGGAACATGAAGGTTATGATTTCAAAATAAAGAACTTTGTTTGTTCAATATTTTTGAATGATATGTATTATGGTCGTTGCCCCATGGTGGATGGATTGTATGTCCTTGAACTCGAAGAGAAAACTGTCTATAACATTAATGTAAAAAGGCATCGGCCTAATGATTTGGACCCTACCTTTTTATGGCATTGTCGCTTAGGTCATATAAATGAGAAGCGCATGAAGAAGCTCCATGGTGATGGACTTCTAACCTCATTTGATTTTGAATCATTTGAAACATGTGAATCTTGTTTACTTGGCAAGATGACAAAAGCCCCTTTCACAGGTTTTAGTGAGAGAGCGAGTGAGTTATTGGCCCTAGTACATACAGATGTATGTGGACCAATGAGCTCGACTGCTAGAGGTGGGTTTCAGTACTTTGTAACTTTTACCGATGACTTTAGTAGATATGGATATATCTATTTAATGAGTCATAAATCTGAAACTTTTGAAAGGTTCAAACAGTTTCAAAACAAAGTACAAAATCAACTTGGCAAATCAATAAAACACTTACGATCAGATCGTGGTGACGAATACTTGAGCCAAGAGTTTGGTGATCATCTAAAGCAATGTGGAATTGTTCCGCAACTTACTCCGCTAGGAACGCCTCATTGGAATGGCGTGTCCGAACGACGAAACCGAACTTTATTAGATATGGTTCGGTCAATGATGAGCCAAACAGATCTGCCATTATCCTTCTGGGGTTTCGCTCTAGATACAGCTGCGTTCACTTTGAATAGGGTCCCATCAAAATCCGTTGAGAAGACACCATATGAGATATGGACTGGGAGAAGACCCATGTTGTCATTTCTCAAGATATGGGGATGTGAGGCTTATGTAAAACGTTTACAATCAGATAAACTCGCACCTAAATCAGAAAAATATTTTTTTGGGGGTATCCTAAAGAAACAAAAGGATATTACTTTTACAAAAGAAACGAGAACAAAGTTTTTGTTGCTCTAAATGGTGTATTTTTGGAGAAAGAGTTTCTTTCAAAAGAAATCAGTAGGAGTGATGTGTATCTTGATGAAGTTCGAGAATCACATGAATATGTTCAAGCTACCACTGAACCTTCACAAGATGTACAAAATGTTGTACAACCTGTGGAAGAGACTCCAGCCCCACGTAGGTCGGGGAGGCCACGTCATGTACCTATAAGATATGGGAATGACATATTATTGTTGGACAATGATGAGCCCACGACTTATGAAGAAGCAATGATGGACCCAAACTCCGAAAAATGGCTTGAAGTCATGAGATCCGAAATTCAATCCATGCATGACAATCAAGTTTGGAACTTGATCGATTCTCCGATGGTGTAAAACCATTGAATGCAAATGGATTTTCAAGAAGAAGATAGACGTAGATGGAAATGTTCAGATCTATAAGGCACGGTTGGTGGCAAAGGGTTTCAAACAAGTTCAAGGAGTTGACTATGATAAAACCTTTTCACCGGTAGCCATGCTCAAGTCTGTCCGGATCATTTTAGCTATTGCTGCATATTTCGATTATGAAATATGGCAGATGGATGTCAAAACAACCTTCCTTAATGGGAATCTTTCTGAGGATATATACATGATACAACCTGAAGGTTTTGTTGATCCTAAATATGCTAAAAGGGTATGCAAGCTTCAAAGATCCATTTATGGGTTAAAGAAAGCATCTCGGAGTTGGAATATTCGTTTTAATGAAGTGGTCAAGGGTTTTGACTTTATCAAAAACGAAGAAGAGCCTTATGTTTACAAGAAGGCTAGTGGGAGCACACTTGTGTTTCTGATTTTGTATGTGGATGACATATTATTGATCGAGAATGATATTCCTATGCTTCAAGATGTTAAAACTTCATTGAAAAGGAGTTTCTCAATGAAGGACTTGGGAGAAGCATGCTATATCTTGGGCATAAAAATCTATAGAGATAGATCAAAAAGGTTAATTGGATTAAGTCAGGAAACATACATTGACAAGATATTGAAAAGGGTGTGCTTTCCACGGTTTAGAAGTGATTCACCCGAAACCCTAGCCTCCTCCTCTCGCTGCCCCTGCCGAGCGACCAGGTGCTTACACACCGACGCACAGCGTTCCATCCTCGGACGTGTGGATCATCTGCGGTGATCTTTGCTGCGATCTGCGGCGTGGGAGGACGATCCACGGCGAGACGAGGACGATCCACTCCATCGACTCAACGACTGCGGCGAGGACGATCCACTACATCGACGCACGAAGGATTCCGCAACTGCGCGTCTAGTGGTAATCTAATCTGTGATCCCCTTCTTGTGAGTAGCTTTATGGTCATGCGGTAGATTTTTTCTGTGCTAGTGTAGCATACCGCGTTCCTCTTCAACTTGGACGAAGGTAGTTTGTTTCATACTAGAATCCTTCATTTGCTCATGAATATAAGTGCTAAAAATAATCAAATGTTAACTTATATGTGCTAAGATTGATCTCAACACTATACATTCACAAGATTGTTTCTCATCGCACTTGGGATGAACTTGGAATTTATTGTGTATGACCAAGACCACTCTTTTAAGTGTTATGCTTTAGATGGTCGACTATGGTGTGAGTCAATCAATAATTGAGAAATGCAAATGGCAACAATAATGAGGAAGAGAGTAGAGCCTAGAAGGCATTTATCGATGGCTCCTAGTCGAGGATGTTCTTTGCTAGAATAAGCTCTCTACACCTCTGTCGATGCTCAAGATCTTGGGTTCCTTAATCGAACTTACGGAAATATAAATTGTGGGCTCCTAGAGAACAAAACGGAGAGAATGGGGATTGCTTCTTTATTAGCCAAGTGGCTTTAATAGAATATACAGGTTACAGAATGATCGTTGGTTGCTAATGCTAAATTACATATGCTCTAATGATAGATTTTCGATCTCGATCAGATGCCTCCAACAGCGTGGATCGGCCCCCTATTTATCCTAGATGAAGAGGCAGCAGTTATTCTCCAAAAGGGTGTCGTGTAGCCGAGAGATATCTTCCCACCAAACGGTGTCTTCTCACTGAAAGATGCCTTTTCTAGAGATAACTTCTCAGTGGTTATGTATACCTATCAGACAACTGTCAGCACAGAGACATGTGAGGGGATAACCGCTTGTCCCCGACCAATTTACTGGTCGGCAACGATTAGTGTGAAGCAAGGTTTTGACCATCTTTGACTGAACTGGTTGGAGACCTAACCGTTCGGATAAGGATGGGTTTTACGTATTGTAGGCCCATTAAAAGAGTATAGACACGAATAAACTAAGGGCCCAAACAAATGACAGGCTTTTAATCCTCGTCAGCTAGCCCCCATGTTTTGAGAAATAAAAGTTTATTACTCAAGGCTTTTCGTCTTCTATGACTCCGTAGGGTTATGCGCCAATTATTTGACCGGTTTAAGTGCTAACAATAAATATAAAATCTTTGCACTTATCTTTGTAATTGAATCGGCGTTGATCATCTTTAATGTGTAAGGTATATAAAGGGGACAAAGGACTCCTTCTGAATCAAGAAAGGATTACTTCTAAACTTCTTTAGTTGTTTGAGAGAAAAGCGGAATTATCTGAGGAAGTTTGAGGAAAATATTTGCTTCCTTTACATTTTATTTCCAAACTTTTCTTAGCTCTTCAAGCCTTTCATCTTCCGTCCGTTTGTTTCTTCCATCAGATATGATGGGGGGATGATCAAGGAAAGGAGGTGAAAAGCCTGAAGATCTAAAGAAAGTTGGGAAATACTAATCCAGTGTCAGTTACTTTTTATTTTTAAAAGGCAGTTTTTACCATTTCTTGGAAACCGAAACGATGTCCGAAACTGACATAATTTAGGTTATATAAAGGGGGTAAATCCTCTTGAATTTCTCATGCCCTTACTGCTTTCAAGTGCAGAAGTGAATTTTTTAAGTCTTTCGTGACCTCTGTGCTCTTGCCTTTAATCCCTTTCTTCTTCTCCAAATCAATGGCTATGGATAAGTCGATTCTCACCGATGGGAGGATTAAGGAACTAGAAGAACAAGGTTTGATTCCTCCTCGTGAAATGCTGCGATGGGATCCTAGTGGGGAGGACATGAAGCCAGTGCCTCAGGAGGTGCGCCTTGTCCTGTTCACTGCTTTGGTGAGGTTAGGGTTTCACCTCCCTGAGAGTGAGTTCTTGGCCGACGTGCTTGATCATTATGAGATTGTGCTGCACCACCTTCCCCTCAATCCCATTCTTATTTTGAGTGTTTTCTCGCATCTTTACGAATCTTTTCTTGGCATTCCCCCTCCAGTTCGCCTTTTTCCCTATTTATATCAATACATTAGGAATATCAAAAGTCAGGATCTCTTTGGGAGCGCTTATTTTAAGCTCCAAGATAAAATGGCTTCCCAATATCCTCCACTTCTGACCAAGGATACATGGCACGACTATCAAAAGGAGTGGTTTTACTTGGAGATCCCAGGGGGTAGCCGCCTCCGATTTACTGGAAGGCAGACCCAAATTGGACAAGGATCGAAGCAAAGAGAGAGAAAGACTCGCTGGTCCACCGAAGAGGAGAGAGACATCATCAAGATCATCAGCAAGTTGGTGCAGGGAGGATTGACGGGGCAGAAGATCGTCTTTGATTTTCTGTTCAATAAGATAAGTCCTCTGAAGAAGCGGTTCAGATTCTCGAGGATGGAAGGCAACTAGGATCCGACCAAGGACGAACCTGGAGGTAAGAACATTCTCAATTACCGACCTCTTTTCTTTTATGATTAAAGAATTTTACTGTCGTTTGTTGGCATTTCTCCTGTCAGTTCTGACCATCGAAGAGACCTGGTCAAGGGTTGCATCTATGTTGCGCATCTCTTCTGTTGGGTCTGACTGGCTGCCTTGGATAGGTAGCCATCTAGCCTGATCGGGCAAACTGATGAGTTCATCAATGAATGCATCATGGTAAGTATCGAATATCTAAACATGGGGTATGTGTCTATAAAGGATACATAAGGATATGTTCTAACAACATACAGAAATTATGGATATCACGGACCCAGTTCTATGGGATAATATATGCGCGGAAAGGATGACTCCATATTAGGAAGGACTCGATCATGTTCCCGATACAAGGAAACCAACTCGAGTACGCCTGATATCTAGGGAAGTTTGGATATGCTGCGAAGATCACGAGACGATGGACTCCACATCGGCTACGATCTGGTACTCTAAATCGACTACAACTCGACTTAAGGCGGGGTTACCCTGACTATATAGGGCCGGGGGATAGTGGTCCTCAGAAGAGAGCTTTCCAGACCAAAAGAGAAGACTTTGAGAGCTTTTATGCAGAGCAACCAGGAGTCGATGACCCAACGCTTCGTCAACCTCCATCCTTAGCTTAGCCTTAGCCTGAGTTCGATCTTCCTTGTAATTAGGACTAGACACATTGCTCTGTATTCCATCCACCATATACATATCATCCATACAGGAAGTAGGGTGTTACTCCATTGAGGGCCAAACCTGTTTACATCGTGTGCCTCCGATTTTTTTCTTGACTTTGCTAACCCGAAGTTACCCGAAAGTATAACTTTATTGTCGATTTCTAATCTTCGATAGTTGGTGCACCAGGTAGGGCCCTTCAACTGTTTTTTTGCAGATCAAGCATATTTTCGATGCGCGCTCACACCGGATTTTTCGGTGACTGCCCGTGCGACAATTTTCGCTCGGTCACCGCCATCGACCAAGCACCTACGATCGGATCTGAGATCGCCTTCAGAACCATGCTCTATCGATGGGGATCGAGCGAAGATCTAGTGCACATCGGCTTCACCGAGTCCCGTTCTTGGGATCCATACCGAGAGATAGGCTTCATCGACTTTGACCCGGTGGAGCCCAACGTCCTAATGTGCGTTGACACGGAGAGCGAAAGCGATGGCCACAGCAGCCAAGGCACCAGCATGACAGATCAATGCGTGTTCATGGCTAGAGCCAACAACGGTGCTACTGTCGCTAGTTCCTAAGAAAGGAACCCAGGGGCAGACACCGTAGAGGATCAGGGATGTCAAATCCCCCTGCATCCGCTTCAAGATCCTGCAAACGCTGTTGCTCCCAACACCACATATCATCGGCGTGATCTAGCAACTGCGGCCACAGCCGGAATCGCGGCCAATCTGTCCAGGCAACTTGACCTTGATGATCCAACGACACCCCACCCGCGAGCGTGAGATCTTCAGGGACAACAAATTCCTAGACAACACGACCACAACGGTAGGCCCGGCCGCACTCCTAGAGCAGCGTCCCATCAGAGCCTTCCAAGACGATCAAGGTAGGCGCTGACCTTGATCCCAAATAGGAACTTGAGCACATCGCCTTTCTTTGGGCAAACCGCGACGTGTTTGCATGGCAACCGTCCGACATGCCCATGGTCCCCAAAGAGGTGATCGAGCATTGACTAGCTGTGGAACCTAGTGCCAGCCCTATGGTGCAGAAGCAGCATAGATTTGTGGAAGATAGGAAGCAAGCCACACAAGAGGAGGTCGGCAAACTTCTAAAGGCTGGCTTCATCTGAGAGGTCCATCGCCCGACATGGCTGGCGATCCCTATCCTTGTCAAGAAACCCAACGGCAAGTGGAGGATGTGCATCGACTACACCGACCTCAACAAAGCTTGTCCTAAAGATCCTTTCCCACTCCCTCGCATCGACCAGATAGTGGATTCTAATGCGGGTTGTCAGCTGCTAAGTTTTCTAGATGCTTACTCAGGGTATCACCAAATTAGCATGTCTGCAGAGGATGAGAAAAAAATCGCTTTCACTACCCCCTTTGGTGTATTCTGTTATGTTAAGATGCCTTTCGGTTTAAAGTGTGCTGGTGCTACGTATCAACGCTGTATTCAAAACTGCTTGAAGTCCCAAATCGGGCGCAATGTAGAAACGTACGTCGATCATATCGTAGCCAAGTCGAAAACCAGGAGCACATTAATCAGCGACCTCGAGTAAACATTCAGCGACCTTGAGTAAACATTCAGCAACCTCAGGAAGTATCAAATGATGCTTAACCCTGAGAAGTGCGCGTTTGGCGTTCCGTCCGATAATCTTCTCGGTTTCCTGGTATCCAGTCAAGGCATCGAGGCCAACCCGCGCAAAATCGAGGCCATCGACCAGATGAGTTCTTTGCGGACGCTGAGGGAATTGAAAAAGCTCACAGGCAGCATCGCTGCCCTCAATCGACCTCTTGTACGCCACAAAGTCCTCCCAAAACTCCCTTAACTTTGAGTTCGTGTCAAAATTTAGCGTTTCATTCTTCTTCACATAGTTCTTATTCAATGTCGTCTTCCAATTCTTCCACGTTGTGCACATGATGCATAGTGTACGTTTCTTTGCAACCAGCTCGGTCCCTTAGGGGAACTGGAATACTTCTTTTAGCTTGTCCCACAGCGAGTTCTTCAGGTTATTAGGAACCACCCACTGGTCACCTCAGCAGCCAGTCCATGATCTGTAGCTGATGGGCACATCATCCCTACTAAGAACCCCGCATGCTGTCCTGTACGGTCCCAACGATGACTCGGGTATAGCAAGTTCCCCAACTGCCGAGAGCTCCACTATGTTAAAAAGTCCCTTAGGCATCTTGCTCGAACGACGACCTGCGTACTGCCTCCGTTCATCAGACGTCTGAGCCTGCAATTTGATCTTCTTATTAGTCGTCTGACCCTACAATGTTTTGGGAACCACAAATTACTAATACTTTACCTCGTCTACGTTAGTGACGTCACGTTGGTCCATGACTGTGGCGCCAGGTTGCTCCATGTCACGATGCTGTAAGTTCAGGTAGTACGTCGGGCTATGGTTCGGGCTACCCGTTCCTCCTTCGTTCATATTTAAGGGCCCAACTTCCTCTGGCACTTGTCCCAGGTCAGAGTCCATTCCTAGCAAGTTTATCAGAAATTTCAAATTAACAAAGTCATATTTGAAAGACACGTATACATCTTTCAAAAACATATACACATACAATATTAACGAAGAAAGACATAACGAGGAAATGAAGATAGACGTAACAAATGAACATAGACGTTAAAGTATATGAGCCTAAGTATAGCCGCATTGCCAGCTATACTATTTTTCTGCTTGTGATGCCGAACTTATCAATTCAAATAAATAAAATTAATACACATATTTGAAAGACACATACACATTTTTAAAGAACATATACACATATATATATTTTTTATCTTTATACACATACATCTTTCAAGGGCACATACAAATATTACAAATATTTGAAAGACACGTATACATCTTTCAAGAACATATACACATATACATCTTTTTTTTCTAACTTTATACACATTAATGGAAATGCAAAACACCAAAGGCCTTTCTGAAATTTATTCAGAACCTGATAATTGAGAAACAACAGTAACGGTAGCAATGCTATCTTCTCAGTTTTACTCCTCTATCCTGGTCTTAGAATACTGTTCTTCCATTGTTTATCATCCTGTTCTTCCCATTGGTGTAGTCTTGGTTACTACTCTTTCAAATGTGAGTTGTTCCTCTCTAGAAAAACTGCAGTGACGCAGGAACTTCCCTAGTTTCTCGTTTAAAAAAGGACTTACCAGAATCGATGCACAGGTTTTGCCCTCCATCAGCACGAATATATTGATTTTGGTTCCTTGCGACTAACTTTACCTCATATCCATAATCCAAGTATTGGTTCATACCAAGTCCTGTACATTGATGCCTTTTACACGGCACTGTGTGCAACTTTGTCCGAAATCTTACTACTGGAAATGATTCGAATCTTCAGTCTGGTGGCAAAATGACTTAAGGCTTGAAGACTAGACCTTGCATATTTCGATCTTGTAATAAGTAGACAAGTAAGCGCATCACAATTTTTTTAAAAAAAATCTACCATAAGAAGACAATTGTAATTCTTGATTTGGATTGCTACCTTTTAAGGCCATTATGAGCATAATACTCTTTTTGATAATCACCTATTTTCAACTCTCGCCCGTAGAGGTGTTTCATCACACACCTTCTAGTAGTGCATATGGGATGGAAGGAGCAGATGAAATGGTACATCTGTAGCCATGGAAGAATGTATTATGACCTAGTGACTGTTTAATTGACCTCGTTTCCCTTTCGATGATGAACATGGATGAGCACTAACAGCTCAGAAATGTTTCTGCACCATGAACAAGCTTGTGGCTAAAAAACATCGTCTTAGAATCAATTTATACACCTGACACTAAGTATTTGAGTATTGAGATCATGTCTACTACAAGGAACCGTAGTCAAAACCATTTTGTGGTAAAAATAACAATCCGTCTCCACACTAGCCCTGCAAGAAAATCAGAGCCCAGAGAACTAGAGCTCCTTGTGATTAAATCGAGTACTACACCAATGAAATCATGAACAAGCTAAATGTTTTTATGCTAAATTTCATACAATGACCTCCTCTCTCAGAACTCCCAAGCAGGTACTAAATGTTTTTTTTACGCTACACTGTGCTTACGCAAAACGGCGAGGAGGTCTGAGGCGACGGCGGTCCGAGGCGACGGCGGGAAGGTCCGAGCGACGGCGCGGAGGTACGCGAGGAGGTGGCGGGGAGGTCGAGGCGACGGCGTGGAGGTACGCGAGGAGGTGGCGGTGGAGAGGCAACGGCGCTAGGTTAGAGTGTAACTGAGAGGAGGGGCACAACTTTTGAATTTATAGGGGTGGACTATCACTATCGACTCGCCACAAAAACCGGCAATGATAGTCTATCACTGTCGGACCAGAAAGAGAGCCGGCAGTGATAGTGGCCTTATCACTGTCGGCCCACTCCACAAACTAGCAGTAATACTAGATTATCACTGTCGGGTGGAGATCCACTCGGCAGTGATAGTACTTATCACTGCCGGTTGAGACTAGCAACCAGCAGTAATAAGCCACATCACTGCCAATTTTACGAGGCAACTCGCAGTGACAAGCTGGTCTCCGGTCAATTAAGTGAAACTTTTAATTTATTTCATTTCAAAGGCTGAGTGCTTTGAGATTTTTGAAATCTTGTCAAATTTGATCCAAATTTTCTGAAATTTTTTGAGGCATACTGCAGGACATATACTATTTTATATAAATATTTCCCCTAATTTTGACCAAGTTCTAAAATTCCAAAAATCCAGATTGCTCACTATTTTAATAGTTTTAATATTTTGAAAATCAAATAATGCTTAAAAAATTCACACAAATGCAGTAGACCAACCATTACTTCAAAAATTCACACAAATGCAATCAAATTGACACAGATTCAAAGGCAGTTAAAGATTTGCACTCAAATCTTGGATCACGCTTTTCTTCAAGCTGCCAAAGAACAGAGAAAATCTGCTGAAAGAACAGAGAGAACCAGTTCCGAGCATAACCTCAATTTCCATTACTCCATATAATACATTAATTATTACATATGAGAAAATAAACATGTCGTTCGTACAAAAGAAAGCATATATTTCATTAGTACAACTAACCTACGATTCGACCTTTGTTATGATCGCGACGTATGTACGTAGCTTCCTCAATCTCTTCCATGAGACTTAGGTCAACGTCCTCTCCAAAAGGAGGAAGCTCATCGAATTGGTTGTACTCTTTTTCCTTGAATAACCATGTGGCGCTCCTTGTTAGTCGGATCAGTTATAAAGAAGATTTGTGTAATAGAATTAGTAAGTACGAATGGTTCTTCTCTATATCTGACAAGTTTCAGGTCCACGGTAGTGATACCGTACTTGTCGATATTCACGCCCCCTGGAAGTCTGACCCACTGGCACCGAAAGAGAGGGATCTTCAAAGGTCCAAAGTCAAGCTCCTAAATCTCTTCTATGAATCCGTAGTAGGTTTGCCTATTTCTATTGCTGTCATAGGCATCTATACGGATATCATTGTTTTGGTTGGTGCTCTTTTTATCTTGTGCTCTTGTATAAAACGTAAAACCATTTATGTCGTATCCTTGGAATGTCCGAATTGTAATTGACAGTCCCTGAGCTAACACTTTCAACTGAGCGCACTCTATCTCCGTATGCATCATGTGTCTACGCAACCAATCACCGAAGTTATCTCTATGCTCTCTCATGATCCAAACCTCTAACTTCCCTGGGTTTATTCTAGATAGCATGCTCTTGTGCATGTTGACATACGGGGCCACCACAACTGATTATCCCAGAACTATGAAATGTGCTTGTGTGAATGAAGCTAGATTGCTTGTACGGAGCGATTTCTCGCCTAGTGTCCCTTTCCCCTGTAGCCTCCCCTCATGCCGAGATACAGGCACACCAATCGGTTTGAGATCCATATAATCGACGCAGAACTCAATGACCTCCTTGGTTCCCCAATCATCGGCAATACAGCCTTCCGGCTGATGTCGGTTACAAACATATTTCTTTATAACCCCATGAACCTCTCGAAAGGGTACATCTGATGTAGAAACACGGGACCAAGAATCCGTATCTCTTTCACAATGTGAACAATGAGATGGACCATAATATCAAAAAAAGATGGAGGGAAGCACATCTCAAGCCTGCACAGAGTGTGAACCACGTCTTCCTGCTGCTTATTTAGTTTTAACGAATCGATGGCCTTCTATGAAATCGCGTTGAAGAATGAACACAACTTTATAATTAGGTCTCGGACTCTCTGGCAGAACACCTCTAATTGCAATTGGAAGCATCTATGTCATCATCACGTGGCAATCGTGAGACTTCATGCCAATTAATTTTAATTCTTTCATTGAGACTAGTCTCTTTATGTTGGCAGAGTAACCAGACGAAACTTTGACTCCGTGCAAGCATTCGCACGCGCTAATTTTTTCTTTCTTGCTCAGAGTGTAGCAGGCTGCGGGAGGTACTTTTTGCCTATATCCATATCTTCGTGATGCAGCTCCTTCCTGAGTTTCATATCTTCGAGGTCCATCCGTGCTTGGAGGGTATCCTTTGTTTTGCCAGGTATATCCAGTAAGATACCAAGCAAGTTGTCACATACGTTCTTCTCTATGTGCATGACATAGATTGCGTGTCGAACTGCCAAGTGCTGCCAATAAGGTAGGACCCAAAATACTGATCTCTTTTTCCACAAAGAAGCCTTATCACGGGAACTCGGGATAGATATACTGTCGGCTCCCTTTCAGTGAATAATTTTAACATCCTTTACGGCCACAAATATCTGTTTTCCAGTGTGATTCTTCGAAGCTAAGGTAGTTAGTCTCCTTTGTCCCGTCAAAAGCTCTCTTATTATTGCGGTATGCATGATCCTTGCGGAGGAACCTACGATGCTGCATATAAGCCATTTTTTGACAGTTCTTCAGCCACTGGCTAGTTGTATCATACAAACACTGGACGCATCCGTTGAAGCCTTTTGTCGTCTGGCCCGACACGTTACCAAGGGGCAGGGTAATCATTGATGGTTACAAACAACAATGCGCGTAGGATAAAGTTCTCTCTTTTATACTCATCCCATACCCGTACTCCATCGTTCCACAATATTAGAAGATCTTCAACCAATGGTTTGAGGTACACATCGATATTGTTGCCAGGTTGCTTAGGCCCTTGGATCAGTAGTGGCATCATAATTTACTTCCGCTTCATACAAAGCCAAAGAGGAAGGTTGTAGATACATAGAGTCACCAGCCAAGTGCTATGACGACTACTCATGTTGCCGAAAGGATTCATCCCATCCGTACTCAACCCGAACCTTATATTCCTCACATCATATGCAAAGTGCTTCTTATATTTTCTGTCGATGTTCCTCCATTGCACAGAATCAGCAGGGTGTCTGAGCATTCCATCCTTTTTACGCTCTTCGGCGTGCCATCGTAGCAAATTGGGCACGCCTTTTGTTCGCAAACAATCGCTTCAGACGAGGGATTATAGGGAAATACCACACCACCTTACGGGGGATCTCTTCTTCTTACGCTTCACCCCGACATCATCGTTATCGATACCATCATCGTTGCCCTTATACCGCTTTGCTTTGCAAATAGCACAGGCATCAAAGTCTGCAAACTCATTGCGACATAATATGCAATCGTTTGGACATACGTGTATTCTTTGTACTTCTAGTCCCAACGGGCAGATAACCTGCTTGGCCTGGTACGTAGTTGCAGGCAACACGTTACCCTCTGGAAGCAAGTCCCCCAAGAGACCAAACAGCTCAGTGAAGCTCTTATCGGACAAACCATTGCTTGCCTTCAACTGCAATAGTGTAAGCATGGTATGCAGCCTTTTGTGCTCCTCTTTTCAGCCCGGGTACAATGGTGTTGTAGAGTCCTCTACCAAACGTTGGAACTTTTGAAACTCTCTTTCACTCGTGAAGTCCCCTCCCCATCACGCAATATTTGATCTAGATCATCTTCGTGGCTATCAACAACGTATCTTCGACCGCCGTCATATCGTTGTCTCTGTCATCTTCACCAATGTGTTGCTCTTCATATACAATCTCATCTTTACCATACTCGGTTCAATAGGTATAGCCATCCTTGAAACCCCTTCAAAGCAAGTGTGCACGTATCGACTCTATGGTAGAAAACAACTTCTCATTTTTGCAATCAACGTATAGACAACATATATAATCCGCCAGTTTCTTCGACTTGTGCGCCGCAACCGTATTAAAAAAATAAGTCACACCATTAAAGAACTCTGGGCCGCAACGGTTCATGTCATACATCTACCTTCGGTTCATCTACAATTAATTATATCAAACAAAATTTCAGTAAATCAATAAACGATCACAAAATAATTTATTCTTTACATTAGTCATGCAGTGCTAATTAATTAAATCAATAAACATCATATAAGTATATAATTGTAAATGATTAGATTTAAAAATCCATCTAGCAATTTTGACTATATTAAAATACATCAACCTTTTCATTATTTAAATATCCATCTAGCAATTTTCACTATTTAAAATTCCACTAAATCACTAAAATGAATAAGAATTGTAATTTATTCACTAAATTAGCTAGATCTTAATTTGAGCTCTATCGACCTAAAATGTTCACACCATACAATCACTAATTATCAAAATCTAGAGCAATCTATAAACTACAATCTAACTACAAATATAATATAGATCAAGTTACTAACATTGTAGAGAAATTCGAGATGAATTTTGGTACAATTTTTCAGTAATAAGTTGCCAAAATCCTTGCCACCGAGCAAAGAAAGAGCTCCTCTTTGTTCTGCTCGGTTGGGAAAGGGAATTTTACCTATATAAAGATACTTATCACTGCCGGTTCTGCGCAGAACCGGCAGTGATAAGGATTGAGCGGGTAAATACTTATCACTTCGCGCGAGAAAATATTTATCACTGGCGATTCTGGAATAGAACCGGCAGTGAAAATGCTGATATCACTGTCGGGTAGTAACCGAACCGGCAGTGATATGTGCTACCACCAGCCGGACTTTTAAATTGACAGTGATATGTTTATTATTGCCGACTCTAGCCCAACCGACAGTAACATGTCGGCAAAGATGGTCTTTTGTTCTATAGTAGTGCTACTCTTGTAGCTAAGTACTACTATGATATATGGCGATGCAATGTTTCTTCCGAATACTACTTAGAAAAAAAAAAGGCCTTTTCTCCTCATGGATAAACAGACCTACCTCTATTTTGGCTGAAAATTTCCCATGGATTATTAGTACAAGGAAACACCAAGACAGATTACATCTGAACTCTTCGTTCCAACAAGAACAGTTGTTCTCAGATGGTTGCGATCGATGATATATTGATATCCAGTAGGATTCTTTCTACTTTCACAGTCCAAAAGAAAAAGATAATTGCGATGAACAACAAGTAGAAGTCACTGCTTTCGTTTTACCTCTAAAAAACTGGAACCAATCTTAGTTAACCAACCAACGGTGACTGTGCTTAAAGTAGGATAATAAAATAATACTCTTTTTTTGGAATACGTGCCAGTTAACCTTTCAAAATCTTGGCTAACAATATCTTTTTAAATATTTATATTAGATGTATGAAAATCGTGTATCTAGATTTGTCTCGAAAAATATATTTATAACATTATAATTTTATTGGTTGTTATAACAATATTAAAATACAAATTAATAGTCAAACTTATATTTTAAAGACCGTATCAATGTTCAAAATGAGATATATCTGTAATTAAAGGGAGTGAAATAATGGGTGGATATGGTTCTGATTTTTTTTTTAAAAAAAAAGATAATTCTTGTCAGCATACATAATTAAAACTTCCCCTCGCAAAATAGTCCAGATGGCAAAGGATCTATCTGTTTTCGGAATTGCTAATAATCATGTGCGTATTTTATGCTCCCACGCCAGGCACATTTTTGGGCTAGCTGGATGCGTCTTCGAGATTTGTGCTTTGGCGTACCCATCTAGGTTTGGAGTTTATCGGTGCAAGGACAGTGCCGACGAGACGAAGGAAGGACACACATGGGCAATGTAGGTATGAGGGAGCAGCGGATCCTCTTTCAAGGTTTCAAATCACGTTTAACATATTTGAGGTGGTCGGAATCTGAAATTTCGTTGAGATTTTATAATTTTAGATAAAATACAAAAATAATAATTCAAATCTGGTTTTTTTGCACCGAAATTTCCAAGGTTCCACCCCAGAAAGGCTGAAATCTCGGCGACATTTGCCGAGATTTCGATGAAATTAAACTGAGCGAAAAATAGTCCAAATGATGTCGAAACATTTTGAAATTTTTTGTAGAGGGTCCTGACACATTATCAATATTCTTATAAAATTTTCAAATGATTATCAAGCTTTATCAATTTTTAAAAATTCAAACAGTACTACTATCTTGATAAAATGTTGATCGACAAATTTGAACCGAATAAAAAATGGAACAAACCATATTATAAAATTCTAAATTTTTTAATGATTCTAACGCATCACTAATATTCCTATAAAATTTTTAGGTGATGATCAAGCTTTAAGAATTTTTAAAAAATTTAAAAGCCTTACCGGCAAATTTCAATCAAATGAAAAATTGTTTAAAACATGTTAGAAAATTTTGAAATTTTTTGTGGATGGTCTTGATATATCAAAAATATTTACATAAAAGTTTTAGATGATGATAAAGCTTTGATAATTTTCAAAAATTCTAACAGTGCTACGTTCTGATAAAAGTCTTATCATCAATACATAGATTTTCTTGAGCAACCAAAAAATGGTTAGAATTTTTTAAACTTTTAGAGAAGGATCGCACTCGAGAAAATTTATAAAATTATGAAAAGGTTACTGTCTCAATTATATTCATTTTGTTTTTGATTTTTCTAAAGATAACAAATGAAGTTCAATTATTTTGAATTTTTTTATGATCCTACACTTCTAACGATAGTACTATAAATTTTTCAGAGCATGATCAAGCTTGTACAATTTTATAAAAATATGATAGCGTTTCTACAAAAATTTAAAAACATCTCAAAATTTTGGTTTTTCAACAAATTTTCATGGAAAATGACTTCTTAAGTGTTATTGGGCTAAATCCAGGAAAAAAAGTCAAATTTTGGTCACATTACCTGAGATTTCAGCGAGATTTGACGAAATCTCACTGAGATTTGGAGATTATTGTCAATTTAATTTTTTTATCCGGCCAGGATTTTGGATCCCGTCCCTGGCCAGAATCCGAGATCTTGACCGAGATTTCTGAAATCCCGCCGGCTTTTGAAACTTTGACCAGAGGAGGGTGGATAGAATTTAGGGTGCACCGGATCAGCAAATCATCCAATAGTTGAAAATATGGCCTCTTTTTCAGTTGAAAATACGGACTAATTTAGGTTCCATTTAATATGCAGGAAATTTTTCCGATTCTTGTGAGAAACAAACTATTACTTATAAAATTCCTGCAAATTTTGTGAGAATGAAAACTACCGTGTAAAATGTGTGTTTCGAATAGACGTGGGCATCGTGCCGACTGCCTGGCACTGCACGGGTCTATCGGATCACGTGCCTAAACTGTGTCGTGCCATGTCGTGCCGCCACGAGTCGGCCAGCCCATCATGTCATGCCGTGCCGACCCGGCTCGCCTTTGGCAAGCCCAGCACAACCTATTTACAATTCGTGTCATGCCGATCCAGGTTCGATCCATTTGCACTATTACGATGAGATGGAATGAGCCAGAGACACACGGAGCTGAGGCAGTGGACACAAATATTACAGGAAAAAGGAACTAAATCTTATTTATTCTTGAATAGATACAGAATTACTGCCTCGTTATGAACATGAGTATAGGCATCAGAAAAAGAATTTATAGTGCTTGCGTGAGTACACGATACTCCTTAATACAAAGACTTGTACCTTGTAAGAAGTTGTTCTCTCTTTCTTGCCCGTCTCTCTCAATCTCTCTCTCGCCCGTTGCTCCCTCTCTCAGCGCTGAAGACGCACGGTCCTTTGGTAACTAGAGATTAAGTCACTCTCTCAATCTCTCTCGGTTCTCACTATCGCACGTCGCTCTCTCTCAATCTCTCTCAGTTCTCTCTCTCAATCGGCAACTTCATGACCACATACGAACAAAAGTCGGGTTCGTCGCCAAAAATCTGGCTCTGCCCCCTTTTCTCTTTTCTTTTTCTCTTCTCTTTTCTTTTCTTCCTCTCTTTCATTTTTTTTCTTTTCCTTCCCTTTTTCTTCTTTCCTTATTCCCTTTATTTTCCCTTTTTCTTCCTTGCCGAGCTTGCCCCGACTACCCCATTCGCCTCACCCTCCTCCTTCGCCCCCGACCACCTACCCCTCGTCCTAGCCTCCCCCTCCCCGGGCTCCCCTACCCCGATCATCTCTCTTTCTTCCTCCGCCTCGGCCTCCCCTACCCCGGCCGCCTCCCTCTCCTGGGCCTCCCCCTTCACTTCTCCAGCCTCCACCTCCGCCTCCCCTGCCCTTGCCCTTGCCCCTGCCTCTGCTTCATCAACCTCTTTGGCACGGCCTCCTTCCATGCCTCCTTCGTGTTCTCGACCACACGCTACCGCCTGCCGCCGTGCTCTGCCGGGTGCACTGCTTGGGCAAAAACAGGCCATGTCAGCTCGAGCACAACCCATAAGCACGCATCTTGGCCGCCTGCGTCGTGCTCGACCATGAGCCCGGCCGGCTCGATCAACGTGCCATGTCGACCCAACCGAGCGAAGCGATTCGCTGCGTGCCGTAGACTATGCTGTATATACTGTTACATAGGCTAACTAAAAAAACCTGTCCAGTGCCCACCTCTAATTCCGAACAACCGAGAGGACTTAAGATCCAAAATCTTAGTACGTGTCCAGGTCCAGGGATTCAAATTTCGTTTTGGATAAAATTTTGCCGATGACTGAAATCTGAAATTTCCACGAAATCTCGTTTTTTCGAACAAAATCCGAATGAAATTCAAAAATAAAAATTCAAATCCGGAATTTTGGACAGAATTTCAGGAGTAATATCCGAAATTTCAAGCGAAATTGTCAAAATTTTGGTAAATTTCAACTGAACAAAAAATAGTTCAAACGATGTCAAACAATTTTGAAATTTTTTTTGGAGGTTCTTGACACATTATTGATGTTCCCATAAAAATTTCAGATGACTATCAAGTCTGAGGAATGTTTAAAAATTCGAACATTGCTACTGTCTTGATAAAACGCTGACCGGCAAGTTTGAACCGAATGAAAAATGGTTCAAACCACGTTAGAAAATTTTGAAATTTTTTGTGCATGGTTATGATGCATCACTAATGTCCTCATAAAGTTTTTAGATTATTATCAGGCTTCATTAAGTTTTAAAAATTCGAACAGTGCTAATATCCTGTTAAAAGGCTTACCGACAAACTTGAGCAAAATGAAAAATGGTTCAAATCACATTAGAAAATTTTGAAATTTTTTTAATAGTCCTGATATAACATTAATGTTTATATGAAATTTTTAGATGATGATCATGCTTAAATAATTTTTAAAAATTCTGACAGTGCTACGCCCTGATAAAAGCGTGATGATCAGTACATAGATTTGCTTTAGCAATAAAAAAAGGTTTAAAATTTTTGAAAATTTTACAGAAGGGTGATAAAGAAATTCTTAAGATCTCATAAAATTTTGAATCATGATCACACTTCAGTGAATTTATAAAATTCTTACAAGGCATAATACCATTTATGTTCTTTCTCCTTTGAGTTTTGAAATATAATATAACAAATGAAGTTCAATGCTTACATAGATTTGATTGACAAAAGGAAAAAGTTTAAATTTTTTGAAAATTTTATAGAATCGTACTGAGAAAATTCTTAATCTCTCATAAAAATTTTAGATCATGATCACACTCGAGAAAATTTATAAAATTCAGACAAAGTTACTGTCCCAATTATGTTCATTCAGTTTTTTATTGTTTAAAGATAACAAATGAAGTAAAATTATTTTTTAAAATTTTCTATATGATTCTACACTACTAAAGATAGTACCCTAATTTTTTCAGATCATTATTAAGTTTGTAAAATTTTATAAAAATCTGACAGTGTTTCTTCCAAAATTTTAAAATATCTCAAAAGTTCGGTTTTTCAACAAATTTTCATAGGAGATGACTTTCTTAAGAGTTATTGGACCAAATCCGGCCCTAAAAGTTTGAAAACAGGCCAAAAATCATGAAATTTTCGAAAAATTTGGTGAAATTTCGCTGGGAAAAATGAAATTTCAGTTTACTATAATATTTTTTAAAATTTTTATTTTTTTTATCCAGCCGTTTGGATTTCATGGTATGCCGAAATTCGAAATTTCGGCGAAAATTTGTATCCTGTCCAGGTCCACCAGACCGGCCGGTAGGCGCTAGACCAGTAGCGGTTGATCGTTGACAGACGCCCGGTGTACGTCGGCCGGGCCCACACCCTTTCCTCACTCCATCGCTTTTATGCCGCCCCACTTTCTGTTTACAGAAACCAAGCTAGGGAAGATCCGACGGGCCACGCGTGGGCCCCGTCCCAGTCTCAGCACCACCTGTGCCGTACCCTTAGGGTGCGTTTGTTTGGGTGAACGAGAATGAACGGGATGAGATGATACAGGATATATTTTGATACATGCGTTGGTTAGGTGTATGGAACCATCTTGTACGGGACGGAGTGGTACAGATTCTAGGAATATTCCTCAAATATGCTGTACCATCCCGTACCTTCAAATTGGTTGAACCATCTTGTACCATCCCGTACCACTAGTGATAAAGTTTACCATACTAATCTCATCCATCCAACCAAACATCATCTCGTACCATCCCGTACCATTCCATCCAAGCAACCAAACAAAATCATGTATCATTCCATTCAGACAACCAAACACGCTCCCCGTACCATCTTATTCAGGATTATCCCATCCATCCTGTATCATCCCATCCCGTTCATCTTCGTTCACCTAACCAAACGCACCCTTAATCACGAGAGAAAAACGATTAGCAGCCGTGATTAGTAAGTAAGCAGTGGGGGGAGGGGAGCTCATCCCCTCAACCTTTATTAGCATGGCTCTCCCTGTCCCCGGACGCCAACACCACTCGCAAGAATTTTCTCCGGCGGCAGCCGCGAGAAGAGGGCAAGTTTGACAAAGCTACAGCAAGCAGAGAGAGAGAGAGAGAGAGAGAGAGAGATGGAGAACCGCAAGGAGGTATGTATGAACAGCTTCTTCCTCCCATTCCGTCCCGTCGTTCCTCCCCCGAACTAGCGAGGAATCGTCGTTTCCTCGGTTTCTTAAGTAATTTTCGCCTGGACTCCGGAGTGGTTTTTCTGTTCCTCGTCGCTACATACTTCACCTGGGAAATGAAGTAGACTAGTGCGATTTTTGTGTGGGTGTGTATGTGTTGTACAGCAACCGAGGATTCACATGAACACGGACCCGCAAGAAGGGGGAGCAGGAGGTTCTCTTTCCGTCCAGAATCCTTGCTTAATCCGATAAGAAGAAGATGCAAAAGTTTTAGTTAATCTTTGGCCGTCCCTAGTCTGACAGTTGTGTTCACGGAAAAGTGGAGCAGAAATCACACGGGGGCGCGCAGATTTTGCTTTCTTTAGCTAAACCGCCAAGAAACCAAGCAGTTCTTGGCAATGGCTGCTTGGCCACCTAGGTTTGATTTGCTCGGAGGATTCATGGATAGATCAGTCCTGAGAAGGTGTCGATGGCCGGTTTCTTGCAGGAGCAGCAGGGGGGAGCGGTGGGGTGGATGACGGTGCCGGCGTTCGGGGAGTGGGACATGAAGAACGGCGCCGTGCCGGACTACTCCATGGACTTCTCCAAGATCCGCGAGATGCGCAAACAGAACAAGCGCGAGCTCTCCCGGGCTAGCCTCGGCGGCGACGACGACCTCCTCGCCCAGCAGCAGAAGGCGGCGGGGCAGCCGCAGGCGCAGGTCCAGCCCGCCAAGGCCAACTTCGCCCCCGCCGACGACGACGACCGCCGCCGGACGCTCCATGCCGCACACGACGACTCACCCACGGTAACCCTTTTTTAACGCTAGCATGCATGGCTTGCGAGTTGCGAGTTGCTAGATTGTTTACCTTACCTCCATTGTTGGTAGTGTCTTTCACCTTGTCTTGATTGTCTCATCGAAATTTGAATGGTCGAGTAATGGTGGGTGCGAAATTGAAGTGAAATATTGATTGAAGGGTACCAAGTTTGCTCTAGAGAATTGGAATTTCGCACCTGAATTTAGGATGAACCTTGGAAAAGTTTTATCAGAAAATCGCGGTGAAATGGGATGTGTATGCTGTTTGAACCACACCATAGAAAGACGATGCTGGGTTAGTGAGTTGGTAAAGGGGAGAGTAACACCTAGACGACACCGATTGTTCTAGGGTCTGCTTAATTTTATAGAAATGAGTAACATAGAATATATTCATCAATTCATGTAATTTTTGTATGGTAGTGCGCAGGCCCATCTGAGTATCATCGCATCCATAGAATTGTCATGATCAGCAATTTAGTACCAGTGTAGCGACCTATTGTGATGAGGGAGACAGGGAGGTTGGGCGGATCAGATGAGGCCATTGCAGATAGCACAGGATAATGCATCCAATTATGCGCATGCAATGGACAGTAGTAGTGCTTGTCACAACTTGGATGATAAGTATAGGCCCATAAGTTTTTTCACAGCCTCCAAATCTGCATTCCTCTTCATTGTTAGCTGTACTGATCTATGGGCAACGTCATTGTCCATTAGAGAGGTGAGAAAGCTATCAGGGGTAAATAATTAGATTTATAGTGGTACTTGAAGGCGTACAATGTTGTCATCCATCAGTGGCAGGTTTGAGTAGCTTCAGCATGACGTTATCCCAATTGCATTTAGAGCTGGTTCATCGGAGAGCAGAAGTGTTAAGGAGAGCACTACTGAGTGTATGAACATTTCTTTTGTTGTGAAACTGTAACATCTGTTGATATGTGGGTTTACATGTGTGAGGAGAATTCAAGGGGTTTGCCCGTTAGATGATGGTGCCATTATCATTTGGAGAGCTGGTCCACTGGGGACCTAGCAGGGCATTCCAATGAATATAGGTAGCCTTTCATGTGCACAATTTTAGCCTATCTTATCGGTCTGTGTTACGACATTCATAGTAAAATTACATTTGTATGTGCAGCCCTGCTGAGCTCAAAAATGAGGTGAACAAATCAATTAGAGAATAAGTAGCCGTAAGGCTAAATATGTGGAGAGATTGTGACTGACAGGTGGTTATAGAAGTATTCTTTTAGGGGAAGCTAGTGTTTAGTTGACCGTGATTACATGCAGCTGGGCTGTGGCATCTTGATGTCGTTGGTTTACTATTCTATGGATGTCCTACCTGATGAAGAATCAAGCAGGGATTAACTACTCATAAAGTTGATGTTAATATATCAGACAGTTATCTTTGTGTCATCGTTTGACGTTTGAGCTAAGACTTTCGGCCATGTACACTAGCAGGATGAATTGTTCAACTTTTCCTTTTCTCTGCATCATATATTCGGTTGCATATGATTGACCATCGGTAGTGATGTACTTTATTTTGCGTCATGCTCATAGTTGTACACAGTGTTACACGGACACCCGCGTCTAATTTTCTTTGCTGAATCGGACACCTCGAATCCGAGTCGGATTTTGACACCTGTGTCCGATTCCGAGTAGCATTTCCCGTGCTATAGTTGACCAATGTTATTATACACTTACTTATGACTCCATTCCATTACTATTGATGCAGGGAAGGAAGAAGTTCCTTAGCTATTTCCAGTGCTGTATCAGATCCTGATGAGTTGTGAACCCTGCCTGTGTCACAGCACATAACTCCTGCGCAGATAGCTTTTAGGTTTCTTGGGTATTGTAAAGTTGGCTTAATGTGTAGTCTCCTCCTGTTCTGTAATCCTGCTGCTCTGTTGAGAGAGAGAGAAAAAGGACAAAATGTGAGGGATGGAAAGCACAATTTTTCATGCTATTTCTTGCAAACGGTTTGCAACTTCTAGTGCAAATTGTTCAACTTTGGAGGAAGGGTTGAATCTGAAGGTGCATGATTGATTTGGATTGTTGGTTGGAGAACAAAATCTGCACCTGTTATGATATCTTGGTTTGATATTGAATGATTGTCACTGTTCTCTCTGTTCTAGTAGTGTTTGTTTTTGTTGTGGAACCTTGTATGCATCTCTGTCCAGCGTACTGACCCTGGAGTCGCTGCCTGCCGTAGAAGCAACGTCTTCTTTGACAACTCTTTCCACGTGAAAAAAAAAAAGGAATAAGAAGAGCTTGCTTGTCCATTATCACAAGATTTCCTTGTGAGTGCCCGCAAGAAAGGGACTTGAGCTGGAATTTGGAAGCCTGAAGATAATATTGCAGTGTGTGTGGTCGTCGCATCTGTTCTCAGTTTTCAGTGTATTTTCCATTGTGTTCCGCTTCCGGCACATGCCAACGGAAGTAGGCAGAAAATGAGACTATGGGTAGTGTACTACTGTTTACAAATACTAGTTGTTTCAAATAAAACAAAATACTAGTCGAAGGTACATCAACTTGGTAATGTACAGGTTTTAATAATACTACTACTGATCTTTGGAACTTGTTGGTGGAATATATGATCTGATCTGCAGGACATCTGATGTGAACAGCAGTAGTAAACAAATCTTCTCGTATTCAGGCCTTCAGGGTATGAGCAGGTCTGGTCTGAAGAATATTTAAACATATTGTTGAGCACAGTGGCTCATATACGATCTTTTAGGATTCGGAAAGATATGCTATAAAGGGTTCTAGATAATGTTCTAGATAAATCTTAGTGAGATTATGATTCCTACTTTTCTTTAGAAAAGAACTATGGCATTATATAAACCTAAAGGATGGTTATGGAAAACCAAAAACAACTAAGAAGCTACAAACCAACTCATCCAAAACGAAAGGTGCACGAGAGGATTAAATACTAGTTATTAGTTGGCACTAGATTTTTGTACAGGGCAAGGATCGAAGGTTCGAGAGGTTGTGAGAGAGCAGCAATTCCTTATACTTTTTTGAGGTTGTGGCTGCTTCAATGTCTTTATTTTGGTTCTCTCTATAAGATTCATCGTCTTCATTCTTAAAATCATGCACAATCGTGTCATATCTTATAAAATTCTCGTCCGATCCGAAGCTACCACGCATAGAAAAGGGTACCCAAGTGTAACACAAATCTTGCATGAAGATCAACGTACCACCATCATGGCCAAATAGAGTTATAAGCATATAGAAACCAACAGCTCTCCCCTGTTTTTCTACCCAGATCAATCCTGATCGTTGATTCTCCATCCAATGGCAAGCTCTCATTCATCTGGCAATGTTTTGGTGGATCGGATGCAGAAGGTTCAGGGTGAAGTTGTAGTCAGCAACTGTTGACAGAAAAGGACCTGCAGGTAGGTGGTAGGTAGGAGGGATCCATGGCATCTGAAACCGGGCGCTTGGTACCCTGAAAGTGAGGAAAGGCTAGGGCATCATGTGCCGTGTTTCGTGGTGCAAGTGGAAACTAGATAGGAGCAAAGGTCTCTCTCTCGCACAGCTGAATGATGGAGCAATTGTTGTGTCTAGTGTACCAGTATATCTGTTGTCTTCTCGAACTGCTGGTGTGGGCACCTCCCATCCTTTTCAAGAACCTGAGCCCAAAACAAACACAGACGTAAGGGGAAATGGAGCATGAGGAGGGCTCTGCGCAGTGACCATGCTTCCCAATTAGAGGTGGGCATCGGGTCGGGCTTTTTTGGACGGCCCGAGGCACGTAGGGCACGGCATGGCCCAAAGCCTAACCCGGTACGAAGACAGATGGGCCGTGTCGGCACGGCACAGTTACCCGTGGCGTACCGAGCCTGCCAATCGGGCACGGTGGGGAAAGGGGAAGGCGGAGGGGGCACATGTACTTGGTCGGAGGGGGAACGGGAGGGTGCCCCGCCATAGCCACCGTGCCTACCGAAGTAATTACTGCGCCCCACCATAGCTGCCGTGCCCGCCGTAGCCACCGCCACACCACCGACGCCATGGCCGCCACGTCGTAGGGGGCAGCGAGGGGAGGTTAGGGGAGGTGAGGGGGCTGCGAGGGGGCGGAGGGAGGCGGGGAGGTGAGGGGGAGGCCGAGGGGCGGCACGGGGCGAAGGGAGGTGAGAGGGAGACCGAGAGCCGGAGGGGGAAGGAAGAGGAAGAGATAGGATCCGGTGCGGAGGGAGAGGGAAGCTAGGGATCCGGTACGGAGGGGGAGGCTGGAGGCGGAGGGGGGCGGGGGATCCGGCATGGAGGGGGAGGCTAAAGGTGGAGGGAGGCGGGGGATCCGGCGCAGAGGAGGAGGCCGGAGGTGGAGGGAATCGGAGGGAGGTGGGGGAGGAAGAGGAAGAACCGAAGAAAGAAGAAGGTAGGGGCAAGCTTGCTCGCCTAGGAAAAGAAAAGGGAAAAGGGAAAGAAAGAAAGAAAGAAAGAAGGGAAAAAAGAGAAGAAGAGAAAAAAGAAAAGGAAAAGAAAAGAAGGGAAGAAAAGAAAAAAGAGAGAAAAAGAAAAGAAAAGGAGAAAAATGAAAGAGAGAAAGAGAAAAAAAAGAAAAGGAGGGGATAGAGCTGGATTTCCATTGCTCGGGAGGTGGGCGAGAGAGAGAGAAAGAGAGAGGTGGCCGAATGGGGGGAATAAGTTTGAATGAGCACCTATAGATCCCCATCATTGGGACCTTCGTTCGTCCTTTTACATCTTCGATTGTATTCATATGTTTGTTGTAAGCAATATATTGACAGTGGCATGGCTCTTTGCCACATCGATCCACACTCACAAAATCGCATCGCAGGCTTGAATGGATTTCGTGCATTTATGTTGTTGAGTGGCTCACGATGGATTTATGCATTCTCGGCGCTCATGGTTAAGAGAGCGAGAGAGATTGAGAGAGACGAACCAGAGAGAGAACTGAGAGAGATTGAGAGACGGACGTGAGAGAGAGATTAAGAGAGGGCGATGGGCGAAAGAGAGATTGAGAGAGACGGGCAACAAGCGAGAGAGAGAGAGAGGGAGAGCTGAGAGAGGAAGCAAAGAGTGAGAGAGAGATTGAGAGAGACAAACGAGAAAGAGCAGCTTCTTGCAAGGTACAAGTCTTTGTACTAAGAAGCATCTCATATATGGGCCAACAAAAAGAAGGTCGTGCCCCTCTCTAACCTCTCTCCTAACCACCTAAGGACTCTTTCCCTCTTTGATATGAAGCACACAAAGGGAGTACTACTCCAATATATCGGGTGGAGAAGAGCCTCTCGGTGTAACTCCTGTCGAAGGTTAGAGATTGACAATAAAATTTATACTTTGGATACCTTCGGGTGAGCAAAGTCAAGCACGAAATCAGGAACACCAGATGTAGACAGGTTTGGACCCCCTGGCGGAGTAATACCCTACTCCTGTATGGATGATGTATGGAGTCGATGAACAAAGTACAGAACAATATGTCTAGCCCTAGTTACAATGTGGATTGCACCTAGGCTAAGGCTATGCTATGCTAGAGGATGACAAAACAGGCTTAATCGGCTCTTAGGCTCTCTATGCTATAAAACTTCTTGCTTGGTGGCTAATTGCTTCAAAATCGCTCTACCTCCTTCGCTTTCCTCTACCTCTTCCCTTGAGGACCCCTACCCCCGGCCTTATATAGTCGGGGTAGCCCGGTTTCAAGTCAAGTTATAGTCGGTCTAGAGTACTAAATCGTAGCCGATGCGAAGTCCATCGTCGCATGATCTTCGCAGCGTATCCAAACTTCCCTATATATCAGACGTACTCAATTCGATTTCCTCGTAATGGGAACATAATCGAGTCCTTCCTAATATGGAGTCATCCTTTTCACGCATATCTTATCCCATAGAACTGGGCCCGTGATATCCGGAATCTCTGCATATCGTTAGGACATATCCTTCACGTATCCTCTGTGGACACATACCCTATGTTTAGATATTTGACAGTAGCCCCCAAACTCTGTTCAGCAGAGGGTCTGCTTAAGCGCTTGGTCGATTACTGCTAAAGCCTTGCTTGGTCGAGTAATGCCTTGCCTGCTTGTAGCTGAATGATTCGAGTAGATTAGGAATCGCTAAGTATCGAGTAGTGATGTGCTAGGTCGAGCGCCTTGCCATCAGCCCGTATCGAGTCCTCAGGATAACCGCAAGTTACTCGATGTCGACTTATCGACTCGACTCTAATCAAATTTAGAAATTCAAAAATCTAAATGTTGGGCAAATGAGCATTTATTGCTCTCGTCTGCAGCACTAAGATTGGTGAAGCGCCATCATTCCGCCTTTTGCGCCGATCGAGATGTCGTGCCATGGGGAATGAACCGTTCGCTTGGAGAGAGGATTTTGATCTATAAATTCCCATACCTGGAACTGTAGCCATTCCCCTCCTTTTTTCCTCTAGCCTTACTCTCGAAGCCTCCATCACGCTCCTGAAGCCCTAGCGCCACCACCTTTAGGGAATTCACCCCACATCTCTCTCAATGGCCTCTGCCCCTTCAACCAGCGTCGAAGTCGCTGTGTCGCAGGAGAAGAAAACCGAGGCGGCCTTCGAGGATGAGGCCCTTGAAAAGGTATGACAGAAGTCGATCATGACGGAGAAGCGTCTCGCTGACTTGGAGAAGGACGACTTTGTACCTCCGCAGGAGTTCTTCCACTGGAGGCCGTCTCAAGGTGAACTCTATCCCAATCCCGCGAATAAGGATGAGACCGTCGTTTTTGAGGCCTTCTTCCGCTTCGGGTTAAGCTTTCCCCCCTCTCAATTTCTTCGACAAGTTCTTGATTTGTATCAAATCCAGCTTTTTCACCTGAGCCCCAATTCAATCACAATGCTCGGCATGTTCTTCCACCTTTGTGAGGCTTTCCTGGGCATCAACCTGAGTCTCAACCTGTTCCGCCACTTCTATAGCTTGAAGAGGGCGATGAAGAACGATGTTGTTGGGGGTGCCAGTTTCCACCTCCGCAGTGGTGCGTCTAGTTCGTATATTCCTGTTCCTGTTACTTCCTCTTGGCAGTCAGACTAGAAAAAACGGTGGTTTTACATCACCTCTTCGGACACCGTGAACCGCCCTCTAACTTATCGACCACTTCTCCCCAATTCGATTGACCTCTGGACGAAAGTCCCTCCTTCGACCGCCCGCAACGCTTATTACATCTGGAAGATCGAGGAGATGAGGGAGATCGGGCTGACTGGGTGGCACATCACCAGAGATTTCATCATGCGCCGATCGAGTCAACTTAAGTGCCGGGACCACTTGGCTTGGGACTACTCCAGGGTCGATGAAGCCACCAGGGACAATCCTGGAAGTAAGTACCTGTAATACTTTTGTTTTCCTTACCTTAGTCGATAAGTAGCGAACTGACTTGCTTTTTTCCAGATCTACCAGACTCGGACATCTCCTCTAGGCTGAGCAAGATGTCTTCGCATCGCTCGTTCATCTGTTGTCTGCTTTGACCTAACATCTCCTCAGGAGGCCAAGTTCGACGATAATGTTAGTGAACCAATTGAGGAAGTCATTGGCCTGGATGACGACGTCCCTGCTGACTTCAAACCTTCTTTGGATGATCCAGCGCCTATCATTGACCCAAACGGAGGCGAAACGGCTCAAGAGATGGCTGAATCTCCTAAAGTGAGGAGTTCGGTGTCTCCAGCACTCCGCCGACCTGTCAAACGGGCTCGAACTTTGTCAGCACATCCGTCTGACCAGGTATCCTTTAATCGCTTGCTTGGATGCTATGAGATCACTCCTGATATAATTCAACAAATTCTGGATAATCAACGAGCCCCCTGGAGGGTCGATACACAGAGTTCGATGACTCCTCCGCAGACGTCTTCTCGAGAGGGATCTCCATCGACCAGACCAGTCGAATAGGTATCATTGCTATCGAGCAATGTCTCCTGTATTAGCGAACCTCCGCTCACAGCAACTGCTTGCTTTGTAGATTACCCCGTCGGCCACTGACCTGTCGGCATCGTGTCCTCCACCGGCCGCACCAATTGAGAAGACAACCGCTGGAGTTAAGCCGATCCTGACGAATGTGCATGCGAAAATCCGACTGGCGAGGTGAGTTATCCTCCCTTTCTCCTCATAAACTCCCTCTTTGAGTTCGTTAGAGGTGTTTAGACAAATAGCCCCTCTTATTTTTTTGCAAAAAGGGTGCACCCAGTGGTGCTACGGACAAAGCTATCGTGGCGACATCGTCCTCCTTCGGCATGGCTGGCACCATCGCGGTTCCTCATCCGGAGGATCCTGCTAAGCACACCAGCAAATCTGCAATGGTGACCGCCCAAGACCATTCAACTTCTTCAACGCCTCGGGTGTTCTGGTCCGTTCTGAAACCCTAAATCGAGGTGTGTGGACATGAAACCCCCAGTCCTACCTTCCACTCTTCTCCTCGCTCTGTCTTTGACGCTTCTAGCTTCATATCACAGCATGCGGCCAACACCTTGCGTGCGGCCAAAACCTTCTGCGATCAAGCCCACCAGCAGACCGAGCGGCTCATGGGTTCCCACAATCAAATATTGAAAATGAAGAATGCCGAGCTGGAATCACTTAGGGCCCAACTGAAGGCTACTCAGCCGAGGTCAGCAAAACGGAAGAGGAGCCGACGATCAAAAACTATTGCAGAGCCGTGACCGGCCAAGCCAAACCGACGGACAAGGCAGAGGCGGACAAGAAGATAGTCGAGGTTGAAAATGCTGCAGCAGATGCGGCATTTGTCACTGTGCAGTCGAAGACACTCGAGCACATTACCTCCTTGGCTCGTCTTGTGACCTCGTACATGCTTGGCATGGTGAAGAGCCATCATCTGGACCTGGACTTCTCAGGAATGGATGAAGGATTCGCGTGTGAGGCGACTGAAGCTGCCGACCACATCGAGTCCTTCGCAGACCTTGCCGAGAGGTTCGTGGACGGATTGGAGCTATCACTTGGCGATGATAACGCCAACCAAGGTCCTTTGGCCTAACCATGCCGATGTAAAGATCGACACTTTTCTTGTTACCGTGGTCTTTAATGACAGTACCAATTAATCTGCTTGTCCATCATGCTTTGTCTACTATTTCCTTGTCGATGAAATAGAGTAGCACGAGAAGGTGCAAACCTGATTTTAGCACTCATAGACCCTCAGTAAGCGGCTTCGTGGCTGAACACATGCCTATTTATATCTGCACACAATGCTAGAAAAGACTTTTATTAAATGACTTAGCCCTCGAGCGTACACTCGGAGAGGCCATATACGACATAAACGCTATATACATTGAGCAGAACACTACACGACGTTTGCAAGCCTTTATCGACCATGTGACTTAGACTCTGTAGCAAACAAGAACTTGCCGAGTAACGCATGTAGAATTGACTAGAGGTCTCGTCTCCCGCCGGCCGCTGAGCGTTAGATGTCTGACAATCTGATGCTCGTATGCGCGCAGGATAGAATTACTCATTGTCAGATTCAGGCATGACCACACTTTAGTTTTGTTTACTGATATGCTAAGTGTGCAATTGAGTAAATGCGTGCAAAAAATCGCATGTTCCAAAGATAAAGAGAAGACTGAGCCTACTATGCCCTACTCAATAATTGTATTGACTGGAAAACAGAGAGCAAATAAGGTATAAGGTTACCTGTAGCTCCCAACTCCTTACTCGATGATGTGTCATTGGGTAGGGAGTAGAGTGACGAAAGCACAATATCTTGATGTAGCCCTCGACTCTTTGCACGATAGCTGGATCGAGCCAAAAGAGTGAGGCGTTAGCATCACCGATACCTGTTGCGACTCCAAACCTCTTATTCAATAGATACATCGACCCGAGAGTGGAACCAGATAACGAAAAAATCGAGCGATGTAGCCCCTGACCGTCTACTCGATGAATGCATCAAGCAGATGGTAGAGCATATGCGTCGATAAAATGCATGATGTAGCCCCCGCCCCTCCACTCGATGGCTATATCGAGGAGAAGGTAGAGCATAAGTATCAATTGCAACCCTTACACACAGAAGCATGAGCCCTCGAGCATATTGGTCGAAGTAGAATCCAAACAGACGAAGTATATGAACAACATAACTTCATTGTAGCGATTGAACTCTGTTACAGTTTTTCGCGTCTTTCAGCTCCCACGTGTCGCACCATAAAGTGGCGTCTCTTCGGTTTGCGCACTTGTGTGGAAGCGCGACTGTCGTCTCGTGGATTGGGACCGACGCTAATCTAGACAGATTGTGGCTACAGTGTGACTTGTTCCCTAAGCTATAAATAGACGGGACCTGTAGTCGCCTGTCACAACTCATATTTTCTCTTGTCCTTTGCTCACATCGCCTTAGTCCTTCCACCGCATCCATGGCTTCTCCTCCATCGTCGCCTTCCTCTTTGATCATCCTTAGCGAATCCCCTCTCCCTACGCCGCTAGCCGTAGTTTCTCTGGGGAGTATCATCGTCTCCTCCGATGAGGAGGACGAAATTGATTGGGAGACTATTGAGAAGAAGGTTTGGCCAGAAGAGGAGGACGAAGTCACCAGCAAGCTGAGGGTCGTCGCTGAAGGAGACGATGCCACCTCTGCTCCCTTCGCGAGAGCAGATGCCACCGTCAACACACGAGGAGAAGAAGGTGAAGCCGCTGGCGTCGGGGATGGTGGTGAAGCTCAAGACAACTTCATCGGCCCGGCGCTTGCTCGCCCTCCAAGCCATTACGGTGTCGAAGGTCTTCTTTCCGATCAATTGGTCTATCCGGTGGGAGCCTGACCCTTGCTCACCCTCCAAGCCATCACGGCGTTCAGAGGCCCTCGTCAGCGAAGAAATCGCCTTCTCCATCGATAAGCGGCTGGGTTTTCACCGCCTCTTCCAGCCCACACTCAGGGCGCAGATATATCCCCAGGACCCTACTGTTTAATTACCCGAGGGCGCTGGAAAGGCAACGAGACGCGTCCGAGGACGAGCAGGAGCAGTCTACCTATCTTACTATGTGATAATGTAAACTTTTGTTAGTATAATATAATGGAGCTTATACTTACCTAAATACTTGTCGCAATGCAATGTCTTCTTCATTCACGTATGAAATTTTCTCAACTGGTCGATATTCCATGAGTTTTTAAGTATCACCCCTTGCGATGTCGATAGCCGTACAGATCTTGGTCGAGTCACTTCGACCACCACATAGCGACCTTCCCACTTAGGTGATATCTTATTGCGATTATCTTGCTTATGCACCTTTCGTAGTACTAAGTCTCCTGTGGCGAGTGCTCTATCCTGGATTTTTTGGCCATGATATCTACGTAAGGCTGTTAACTCAGTTGGAAACACGGCTTCTGCTCCGTAGACCAAGAAAAATGGCGTTTCACCAGTGGCTCGACTAGTCAAAGTATGAACAGCCCATAGCACTGAGGGGAGTTCCTTCGCCCACCGGGTTGAGTAAGCCTTGAGCCTATCGAACACGTAGGTCTTGATCCCCTGCAAGATTAAGCTATTGGCTCGTTCGATCTGACTGTTACTTTGAGGATGAGCCACGAAGGTGAAGCAGAGTTTGATACCCAATTCTTCGCAAAAGACTATAAAAGCATTGCTTTTGAACTGGCTACCATTGTTTGTGATTACTCGATTAGGGATGCCAAATTGAGTAACAATGCTTCTCATGAATTTGTTAGCTAATTTTGAGGTGATGTTCCTGACGGGTTCGGCCTCGATCCACTTAGTGAACGTGTCGATAGCTACGGATAGAAATTTGTAACCTCCTTAGGCTCTTGGGAACGGTCCCAAGATATCCAAGCCCCAGACGGAGAAGGGCCAAGACAGAGGAATGGTTTGTAGTGCTTGGGTTGGTCGGGTGGTTTGCTTACCGTAGAATTAGTAGCTCTCGCACTTTTTCACCAGCTTGCAAGCATCCTAGAGGGCAGTCTGCTAATAGAACCCTTGTCGAAAAATTTTTCCAACCAAGGTGCGATAGGACGCATGGTTACCGCAGATGCCTCTATGGACATCGAGCAATATTTTATTGCACTCTTCCTGAGTGATGCACTTCATCAAGATTCCGTTACTCCCCTTTCGGTAGAGCTTGCTGTCTACCAATGCGTATAGCTTGGACTTACGTGCAATTTTCTCTGCTGCGGCATCATCGTCAGGGAGCTCTTGACCTTCAAGATAGGCTTGGAATGGACTCATCCAAGTTGGCTCGCGTTCGAGTAGTGCAGCTTCCATGTCCGCATTTACGCCACGATTCGACCAGTGGCGATCGAGTTAGGCAAAGATCATTTCTCGTATGAGGGAAACAGACGGTTTAAGGAGTTTCTCGACGAAGACTCCTGTTGGCGTGGGCGAATGAGACTAAGCGAGCCTAGCAAGTTCGTCAGCTGCAGAATTTTCACATATCTTGATTGCCTTACCTCGAGCTCTTCAAACTTGTGCTCCAACTTGCGAACCTCGTTCAGATACGCCGCCATGTTTCCGTCTGAGCACTGGTACTCCTTCTGCACTTGGTTTACAACTAGCTGTGAGTCCCCTTTCACGAGTAGTCGTCTGATGCCTAGTGACACGGCTATGCGAAGTTCGTTGACCAGTCCCTCGTATTCTGCAACATTGTTTGAAGCTTGAAAATCGAGTTGGATAATGTATTTTAAATCCTCACATGTCAGGGATTTGAGCACGATGACAGCCCCCGAGCCTTGAAGTGTGAGTGACCCATCGAAGAACATAGCCCAATGGTCATCGACCACCTCGCGCTCCTTTTCTTCGACGTGTGTCCATTCTGCGATTAAGTTTGCCAAGGTGCCTGACTTGATGCTGGTACGCGATGCGAAGTCGACCTCAAACTCGTTGAGTTCGACTGCCCATTGCACAATTCGAACTGTTGCTTCTCGGTTAAGTAGCACCTCCTTGAGCGGATATGTTGTCATCACTGTAATTTTGTGCGCTTGGAAGTAATGTCGTAACTTTCGGGAAGTCATCAAGACAGCGTACAGTATCTTCTGTATCTACGGGTATCGTAACTTGGCGTCGTGCAAGACTTCACTTACGTAGTAGACAGGCTTCTGGACTTTAGTCTTTTTATCGGGGCAATCCCGTTAAAGAGCTTCTCTTTTTCATTAGGTGAGGTTAAGACTGATGGAGACGATAGTACCTTTTCAGATCTCGAAAAGCCTCTTCTACCTCCTTGGTCCACTCGAAGTTGTCCTGCATCTTGAGCAATTTGAAGAAATGCAGTCCTCATTCACCCATCCGAGAGATGAATCGGCTAAGGGTAGTGATACAGCCCATAAGTTTTTGCACCTCCCTTAAAGTCCGCAGAGAACGCATCTGATCGAAGGCCTCAATTTTGCATGGGTTAGCCTCGACGCCTCGACTGGACACCAGGAACCCGAGAAGTTTGCTGGACGGGATGCCGAACGTGCACTTTTCAGGGTTAAGCATCATTCCATACTTCCTGAGGTTGTCGAACGTCTCCTCGAGGTCGCTGATGAAGGTGCTTCCTGTTTTCGACTTGACTACGATATCATCGACATACGCTTCAACATTGCGCCCAATTTAGGACTTCAAACAATTTTGAATGCAGCGTTGATACGTGACACCAGTACATTTTAAACCGAAAGGCATTTTAACGTAATAGAACACACCAATAGGAGTAGTAAAAGCCATTTTATCCTCATCCTCTATGGCCATGCTAATTTGGTGATACCCCGAGTAGGCATCTAGAAAACTTAGCAATTCACAGCCCGCAGTTGAATCCACAATTTGGTCGATGCGGGGAAGAGGAAAAGAGTCTTTAGGACAAGCCTTGTTGAGGTCGGTGTAGTTGACGCACATTCTTCACTTGCCATTGAGTTTCTTGACGAGGACCGAGTTCGCCAGCCACGTCGGGTGGCAGACCTCTCAAATGAAGCCAGCCTTCAAGAGTTTGCCGACCTCCTCTTGTATGGTTTGCTTCCTTTCTTCAGCAAATCTTCGCTGCTTTTGTACCACGGGTTTGGCGCTAGGCTCCATAGCTAGTCGATGCTCGATCACCTCTCTGGGGACTCCGGGCATATCGAACGGTTGCCATGCAAACACATCGCGGTTTGCCTGAAGAAATGTGATGGGCTTGAGTTCCTATTTGGGGTCAAGGTTGGTACCTACCTTGATCGTCTTGGAGGGCTCTGACGGGTCGATGGGCACCATCTTAATGCCTTCATCGGTCTGCTCACCCTTCTTGCCATCGTTGACTAAGTCTTTGGCAGCACTGTTGGACGTAGAAGCCTCGTTGATGCCCTTGGACTTCTGGCTCTTAGCTTCCTCATCGCCTGTGCTGGCTGCCGACCCAAATAGATGCTTGGTCATCTCTAGGCTCTTCTTGTCGCACCTCACTGTAGCGCATTGGTCTCCTTTGATTGTGAGGACTCCTTTTGGTGTAGGGATCTTGATGATCAGGTACGCATAGTGTACCACGGCCATGAACTTAGCGAGCATGGGGCGGCTTAAGATGACGTTGTAGGCAGTCTCAAAATCTGCCACATCGAAGAGGATTCTCTCGATGCATAAATTGTCATGCTTGACGAACGTGACTGGCAGCTCGATCTGGCCAAGCGGTATAGAAGATGATCACGGGGTTATTCCATGGAACGGCTCTGCTCCATCCCTGATTTCCGCCCGAGATATCCCCATGTTATCTATGGTCTTGGCGAAGATAAGGTTCAGTGAGCTACCACCATCAATCAAGGTTCGTGCGACCTTAATATTGATAAAGGTAGGCTCGACTACTATGGGGTATCGATCCGGATGTGGGACCACAGCTGGGTGATCTAATTGGTCAAAAGTAATCGGTACTTCTGACCACTTGAGGAATCTGGGGAGGGCTGGCGTAGCCAGGTTGACCTCCCTTTCGACAGCCTTGTATTGTCTCTTGGACTCATACGTTGCGGATCCTCCGAAGATGTGCGCCAGCTTGTGGTCGGCCCCGCGGTATTCAAGTTCGTCATCCTGGGACTTCTGTTTGGCCTGTTCGACTTCATGCTTAGCGAGTGCAGCCTTGATCTTTTCCTAGATCTTCTTGTTGATTACCTAGCAATCATCGAAATCGTGCTTGTCCGTTCGATGGATCGGGCAGTACTTGCCCCCTCCACGATTCTGGCCCTTGTTGTCGCCCATATTATGTGCCTTGACACGCTCGACCGCGACCACGGTGGAGTCGTCTTTGCGCTTCTCCCCGCGGTTCTTGTTTCTTCTTGCCCCTTGCTTGGATGACTCAGGTTTGTTGTCGCTTGACCCGGGGTTGTCGATGTGGTCACGAGCTTTGGCACGTATGGCGTATTTGTCTGCCAACTCGAAGAGTTTCATGGGAGTTCAGATTTTTTGAGTAGCCAGCTTCCCCTTCAATTCCTTATCCCTAACTCCGTTCTCGAAGGCAACGATTACGGCTTCATCCGAGATGTCTGAAATCGAGTTACGCTTGTCACTAAAGCGTCAAATGAAGTCGCACAATGACTCGCTCGCCTTCTGAACCACCCTATACAAGTCGCTGCGAGTTCCAAGGCATTCATAGGTGTCCTAGAAATTGGCGATGAACTGGGCCCATAACTCTGCCCATGAGGATATCGACTGAGGCGGGAGGTAGAGCAACCAAGACTTAGCCGCACCATCGAGAGTGGTAAGTAGGTAGTTGGCCATCACCCTATCATCACCACCAGCTGCCCTCATTACTGTGGTATAAATATGTAGCCATTCGACTAGGTTGATCTTACCCGAGTACTTCTCAATGGGGCCTGGTTTGAACTTGTCAGGCCACCTAACGGTACGAAGCTCGGGAGCGAAGGCCTTACATCCTTTGACATCGTCTTCGGGGGTCACATGCCGTGGACCTCAGCGAGGAGAACGCCTTCGACGCGTGGGGGAACGACCCTTAGAGAGCAGAGAGTCGCCCCACCGGGCCCAGCGCACAGGAGATCAGCCCCTGGACGGAGGAGACTCGTTCCCCCACCGCTCGCGGTCTTCTCGTTCGCGCTCCTCCTGTCGATCGCGAAGAACGTCACACAAGTCTCGTTGATCATGAGGGGTTCGATTTCAGAGATCTTCGGGACGCCCTCGATGGAGTTTGGAGCGTACTATTCTGGAAACTCTCTTGTTAGAGCTAGCTACCATCGATCCGGCTACTCGATGATGGCGGAATGGTCCTGACCGCTGGCTTTTGGGTCCCTACTGGCTAGGATGCGTTAGCCTCGAGTTAGCGGCTCGGGCGGTTTGTGCTTGCGCTGCATCGAGCAGCGTCTTCATCTGGTCGAACACCAGAGTCATCGAGTTACTCGGATCCAGTGGTGGAAGAGATTTCAACAAAGATGTGAGTGCATCGACGCTGGCTTCGTGGGCATCAAGACGCCATTGTTATAGCTCGTGGGGACGCCGCCGTCGAGCGAAATCGCACTCTCTCGCAGACCGTGCGCCGTGGGATCGTGGCCTCTGAAACTTCGATGCCCGCGGGTGGGGCGCAGTCGGATCATTGAGGTCAAGCTGTCTCGATAGATTGATCGCAATTCCTGTTGCAGCGGTTGGGCCACGTCGGTGATCTGTGGTGTTTGGCTCCATAGTGTTTGCTGCCTCCCGGACTGTAGTCGTCATTGCTGCAGGAGCTTGAAGCGTATGCAGAGGATTTTGGGGTCCCTCGCCTCCCACGGTGTCTGCTCCTGAGTTCTTGTCTTGAGGACGTTCGGCAGTAACCCGTGGTTGGCTCCAGTCATGAACACGCATCGATCCATTTGACTGCTGCCCTGACTGCTGCAAGCGTCACTTTCGGTCTCGCTCTTTGTGTCGAAGCACATCAAGATGCTAGGCTCTATCGGGTCAAAGTCGATGAAACCCACTTCTCGGCATGGATCTCGAGAGCGGGATTCGATCAAGCCGATGAATAGTAGATTTTCACTTGGCCCCCATCGATAAAAGCATCGCTCCAAAAGCAATCTCAGATCCAATTAGAGGTGCCTGGTTGATGGTAGCGACCGAACGGCCACCGGAAGACCAGCTGTGGGATCGCGTTGAAGACATGCTTGTCCTGCAAAAAACAACTGAAGGCCCCTACCTAGCGCGCCAACTGTCGAAGGTTGGAGATCGATAATAAAATTTATACTTCAGGTACCTTCGGGTGAGCAGAATCAAGCACGAAATCAGGAACACCAGATGTAGACAGGTTCGAGCCCCCTGACGGAGTAAAACCCTACTCCTGTATGGATAATGTATGGAGTCGATGAACAAAGTATAGAACAATGTGTCTAGCCTTAGTTACAATATGGATTGCACCTAGGCTAAGGCAATGCTATGCTAGAGGATGACAAAACAGGCTTCGTCGGCTCTTAGGCTCTCTATGCTAAAAAGCTTCTTGCTTAGTGGCTAATTGCTTTAGAATCGCTCTGCCTCCTTCGCTTTCCTCTCCCTCTTCCCTTGAGGACCCCTACCCCCGGACTTATATAGTCGGGGTAGCCCGGCTTCAAGTCGAGTTGTAGTCGGTCTAGAGTACTAAATCGTAGCCGATGCGGAGTCCATAATCATGTGATCTTCGCAGCGTATCCAAACTTCCCTAGATATCAGAGGTACTCGAGTCGGTTTTCTCGTAACGGGAACATGATCGAGTCCTTCCTAATATGAAGTCATCATTTTCGCGCATATCTGATCCCATGGAACTGGGCCCGTGATATCCGGAATATCTGCATGTCGTTAGGACATATCCTTCACGTATCTTCTGTGGACACATACCTAATATTTAGATATTCATCAACTCCCCTGTGTCCATCATCCTCTCGTCGTAATAGTGCAAATAGGCTGGGTCTGAACCGGCACGGCACGAAGCAGGCACGAAGCACAAATGGGCCATGCCTGGGCTCGCCGAAGGCCAGCCGGGCCGGAACGGCGGGCACGGCAAGCACAACGGTCTGTCTCGGCACAACACGGTTTAGACAGGAAGCACGATAAACCCGTGCCAGACCGGCCTGACATGGCACGACGCCCACCTCTATTCCGGATCATAAACAGCTCAGTACTGACTCATGTACGAACAGGCATTGTTGGGCCTGAGAGGTGCTGGAGCCCAGCAGCAATTTACGGGGACAGCACCGTTTGTTTCTTTTCTCTTTTCGCGCCAAGTCGCTGTCAGTCGTTACTACCGACGGCGAGCGACTCCAAGAACACGCTCCATTGCAAGTTTCGCCATGCATTTCTCCATGGATATAGCCCCTCGAGTCTGCCGGCCGCAGATGGCACCGGCCTCAATATCGATCATCCGGCTTGCCGAACAGGGACGCCACGGTCACCAAGGCGCCAACAGAACCCCGGCAAGTGGTGCCGTAGCCCGCAGGACCGTCGGCACGCGAGCGGCAAGCAGCTGATCGGCGCGCACGCCTTGCTCCAGGCCGGACGATCGGGACCTTGCCGAATTAAGCTCGGCGTAGCCTAAGAATGAGACGCGATGCTCAACCGCAATGAGAACCCGGCAAGCATGATGCGCAGCCTGGCTCCGCGATGCGGACATCACTGTAAGGGTGACTCGCAAGGGGCATAATGGATTCCTTACATGTCAGGGCGCGTGCTCCCTCGCGTGATGGATTCCGTCCGCCTCATCTCACCAATGACGTGGTTGACGTGCCACGACTGCAGCAACCGCCAGAAGGAAGATTGGCAGGTAGCGCCTCTTCGGCAAAGATCAAACAGGTCTGAGACCGAGAGATCGAGCGCGTGCTTTGCAATCGCGATGGCGTGACACAGAGCGTGTTCGATCGCCATCAGCAACTACATGGTAGGTGTAAGCTTGTCGGGACTCGAATATGTAAATCCATATCCTCTGAGCATATTACACTAATTTAGGATCATATTAGTGCACACGGTGATATTAATAGAATATCATCTCCATATACAACAAAACAGGAATAAATGAACTAAAGTTGATAATTAAATAAATAATGAGATGACTTTATGGTCAAGTTTACATTTATTAACCCACTGTTGGCGCTGAAAATATGACAAGAGATTTGATCGGCTCAAACACACGCAAACACCGGGTTTAAGAGGTTCGAGGCGTGCCAGCCGATTTGATCCTGCAATCGGTAAGAAAAATCAAAATCTAAACAGCTATATCAGCCGATTAGGTTTTCAATGGAGACCTGATCTAAATAGCTATTTAGCCAATTAAATAACTCAAAACGATAAGTCTAAATAGCTTGTTACGGGCGATTAGATGGTTTGGTAAAGGTAGAATTTTCCCAAAAAGGCGATGCGTAACAAGATCGGAGAAAAGCAAACATGGGTAGATTGGCGTAATCGAAGGTGATCAACAATTGGCGATGCACAACTTTATTTATCAAGGACGAATTACAGGGTCTAAATTACAAGAGCGACTCCTAGTCAGCGGAAAGTAGATAAAAGTAAGTGCGAGTTGTTTGATTGATTGTTGTTTTTTTCTTCAACTCGCCTCTAACCCTTTTTGTAGTGTATAGGTTGATCGTATCCTTCTCTGATACATCATATGAACCATATCAGCCTCTACTTCTTGACAGGTAAAGTTCCTTCTTTGAATCAATATTGGCTAGAATTCCAAATTTAACTCAACTTTTCCCTTTTCAAACCGATATTCGTTAAAAATATCCAATTTTATCCTTAGCCCAACGGATTGGTTATACCTTGCCAAATTTTGGTGCTAACACCACTACTACAGAAAAGCTTATCACAGACGGTTCGAATCATCATCACGCATTTCGTTTTCAACCGCTCAGTAACCATGTGTCGATGATGTTACGGCATATATGAGCGGTTTAGAAACCGTCAGTGATAGAATATATCATGACGGTTTTAAACTAAAACCGTCTGCGTGATGTTAAAATATCACGACGGTTTTATTTAAAAACCAAATGTGATGTGATGATATCACGACGGTTTTTGTTTGAAACCGTCGTTACATCATTACATCACGAGACGGTTTTAGTTTTAAACCGTCGTTACATTTTATATCACGCATCGTTTTAGTTAAAACCGTCGTGATAAGACTTCCAACAGCATAACTATTTTTCTATTTATTGGCTAGCCTCAGGAAATGCTAGCCATGCCCTCTAGAAAAAAGCAGATTACATAATAACTAAACTCATGTTACAAAAACATTACAACAATTTCATATTACAGGCATTACATCCAATTCATCAATCAACTCAGATTACATCACAGCGCGAAGCATATTACATATAGATTAATATTGCACGGCACATCTCTTTCAGAAATGAACTCAGATATATTAACCAAATGTAACTCAATAGCATTAACCAATTAATAGAATACACAACTACAATTTACAAATCTACAACACAAGTTTGACAATTAACTTAAATGGTAATTTAGAAAAAATACGACTCCTCAAGTTATATGGCAGCGTGGAACTCGCCTTTTTTGTTTAAGACTTGACTGAGCAAGAAGGCACAAAGCTGTCCTCGAACTCGCTCCAGATCAGACTCTTCCAACGCAGTTGTTACCTGATTGGGCGTTTTCTTAATGACAAGGAGTTCCATGTTGTGGCAAACGTAAAATTCACAAGGGTTATTTCCCTTTCCCTGCTGGTGGCACTGCAAATATAGATTTGGTTAGTTCCAGAATCATTATTGCATATTTTACATAGGATTATTGTGTACAGCAGATACCGAAAACTTAAAATCGTGATTCAGCTTTGCCCTGTCCTTGCCAAAAGGGCCTCCATAAGCTTTGTACACTTTGAACGCGCTACGTGATTACAAGAGGTTAGCCTCAGCTATTCCAGGAGAAACACACACGTTGAGCAACCTACATGATCATGTTATCTTTGGAGGAAACGTGATTAATCACCTGGTGATTAATTTTGCGAAAGGTTGTAAGTCATGACTGCCACTCTGTAAGGAATCAAGGTAAATAACCCGATTCGTCGATGGATGAATTACAATGAGAACCCAGTGAAACCTACACAGGTATGTCGGCATGGTCAAGTAACAGGACAGAGTTGCGAGCATAGTGCAAATCAAACTAGCACTTACCCTGGGTTGTGGGGTAAAAGTATGAACTCTTTATCTTTTTGAGCCGCCAAGGCCTCTCAGACGTATTTATCGACAAATCCTAAATCTCTGTCTATTGTTTGCTTGGAGACTATGTGTGGGTCCAGGAAACCCACCGGTTGTTTGTTCTGTCTCGCTTCCCGGATCATGTATCTAAATATACGAAAGCATTGAGTCATATATATATATATGACTTTTATCAATATTACACGAATGTAGACTGTGAATGCACACACTTACAATGTCCAAAGATCTCAAGAGCGGCGCCGAGGGCGCCGAGGTTGAAGACGCCAAAAGTCCTTGAAGTCGGCTGTGAAGAATCCCCCGATGACTCGTTGAATAGATGCTCAGGCTTGAAACTGACCGAGATACTCGTTATGCGGTCTTACACTGGCTTTTTAGCTTGTTCCATGCACCAATTCTTCAATCTAACGCAAGCAATAGAAAGGTTCTTCATGCGCTCTCCTATTACAAAAGGCTCTCCTAGCTGGTATACTCGGGCAACGGGCAATTGATAGTCCAATTTCTTCGTGATCGCTTCGCTTTGCCCTTGACTTTTTTCGCCATAAGGAGTCGCAGACGGAGACGAGTGGGCACCATCCCACTGAATGTCCTTTGATGCAGGGGGCACGGGAGCCGATTTGGTGCCCTGCTGAGGTGCAGCATATGACTCAGGCAGTTGGGGAAGCTCCGGTGATGGAGGATGGGCGTCCAAGGAGATGTTGCTGCTGGGCCACTGGATAAAAGTGCGAATGGCGTCCCCCAGTGTCACAATCTCGTCGTTTGGGGGCATCGGTAGTGGGACGGTCTTGAAACCGTTTTTTACACCGTCCACACTAACCTTCGTGAATCCCAGTGCCACAAGGGTGCCATGCACCAGCGCCCCTTCAATAAATGGATACGCGACCCCCGAAGCAGCCGGAATAAGAATGGCACCATGGACAAGTCTCACTTGGAGAGTGCACCGCGTGGCCACCTACATAATGGTACACAATTAGCTACTGCGTCCAACAGCTATTTGTATGGAGCATTCAAGACATATATATAAGTACCTTGATGTCACAGATAGGAGATTTCCCATGTTCATCTATGGGAGTGGCGGACGCACAGCTGCTCTTTTTGGTAGTGGGGCTGATTTGCCCACATACATCTGGGACTTGCGCAGGCAGATTATTGAGCCTTTCATCGAGGCTTTTTATCTTATTGTTGAGTTCTTCTCTTAGTCTTTCCTCAATCCTTTGTACTAGTCGTTCCTCTCGCTCTGCTTTGGTTCTCTTCCTACTTTGGTATTTGTCTGAGTCGCCTGGAAATCCTGACTTCCAGGGAACAAAAACCCCAACGCCTCGCGTGCGACTGTGGTGTTCCTGCTTCCCAAGGCCGTGGAGAGTACATCTTTCTCCTTGTCCGCAAAAAGTGCCCTCGGAAGATTGTGTACTCAACGCTACCTGCAAGATCCCGAAAAGTTAATTCACTTACGAAATTACGGACTAATTACGTACAAAATTGGAAGTCTGATATCTTACCAGTCATTGGCAGACTTCCTCGTCCGTGGGGTTTGTAAAGGAGACGGTGCCAGAAGACGTTGCACTTGACCTTGCTCTCAGCCAGTCTCTGGCGCGTCGGTCAACGATACATGCAAATGGCACATAGGCCTCCTCGTCCTCCCTCTCTCATTGGTCCCTCTTCCCCGCGTACCCAGCGGTGCTAAGTCTGTGGGGGTGGGTGCTCCTTGCCTGCAGGGCCTTGTGGGCTTCACTTTGATGCACGAATTCATATGTCGTCTTCGCCTCAACAAAATTTTGCCATACGTCCTCAGTAATGAACCCGTACTTTGAGAAGGGAGTCCTGTCCTTATTGACATATTCCTTGACAAGCGTGCTCTTTAAATTCTTCCACGCCTTTCCTACCACTAGCAATGCGTACCGTCACACTAAGCTCACGAAGTCTTCTGGGATATCAAACGAAGACATAATTTCTATCACCAAGTCGTTGCGGCTCTCATCAGTTAGCGACTTCCAGGATGGACAAGTGATGGGGACCCGTTCCCGTGCGACTATCACGCACAATGCCCTAAATGCATTCACCACCTTTCTTGGTTCGGTGGGGGCCCCATCCTTTCGATCAACCGCCGTGATGGTATATCGTTCCGTGGGCCTTTTATTTGCTCCTCTTGGACCTCGAGGTTTTCTTTTCGATGACTCATCACATCCTTCAGACGGTGAATGAGGGGACACCATCTTGCAATCTAGGCTGGTTGTCGTGGCTCCACAGGAAAGGAAAGTAAACAAACATGGAAGGCTACCAATTGATGGCTGCTTTTATTTAATGGGTACAAAGGTAGTTCAGAGAAGGTAAGTTCAGAGAAGCAAATTTAAGAGAAGGAAAGTGAAGAGAATTATTACTGCTTACAAGTGACAACTACAAAACAATTCATGATATTTTAGTTATAAGTTCTCGAAAGAATTAATACTGCTTGTAGTGGTCATTACTGCAATGTTAATTTGAAATGTCAAGCACAAGCAAGAGACCTCAAATGAAGGCAAAGACCACATGCAGGTTCTCATGGAAATCTGCCATTCCAACCAATTAATCTGCTATATATTTTTTTTGTTCTACTGCTTACAATTATACTAAACAACTTGCAAATGAGCTGTCCAACATGTGATTACGATAGTGACCACTTTATGCCCAATCTCAACAACACCAACACAAAAATGGTCGAGATGCAAAATGGAGCAGTGCTACTACCACTAATGCTTGAGCGAGTTCATCTGCAGCTTGAGCACATCACTAGTAGCTTCAGTTACACTACTGCAGAATTCCAAAAACTATGAAACTTAAGCCTCAGCATGAATTTAGCATAATCTGGCACCAACAGATCTAACCCTAAATGCCCAAATGAATCAGTCCAATATAGATGAAGAGAGGGCCGGGGTTTCGGGAGAGAGGGAAGATAGGGGAGCCATACCTCGGCTTGGCAACGGGGATGAGGCAGTCGGCGGCGTGACGGGGACAAGGCGGGTCCAAGAGGGGGCGGCGTCGGCGATGGGGAGGCGTCGGCGAGGGGGAGGCGACGGCGATGGGGAGGGGTCGACGAGGGGGTGGCGTCGGCGATGGGGAGGCGTCGACGAGGGGGCGGAGACGAAGCTAGGGTTTTGAAAGCATGAGTGGAGAATGAATGATCTGCAAGAGTGGCGTTTTTACAGGTCTCCCATATCACAGACGGTTCTAGTTTAGAACCGTCTGTAAAAACATCACAGACGGTACGTAAATAGAACCATCTGTGATATTATTTTAGCACAGACGGTTCTATATTAGAACTGTCTGCGATAGTTAAAATATACCAGACGGTTCTATTATAGAACCGTCTGTGATGATGATTGACACAAACCTTCATTACTAAGGTAAATCAAGAGTTTGGCCTTCTTGACATAATGTATAATGTATATGGAATTGTAGATGAAGCAATATCAGTAAAGGAAAGGAAACTATACTAAATAAACCAGATGCATATATACACAAAATTGTTTTTAATTTCGAGCATCTCATTACAAACAACTCTATTATCTTCTAGAGTACACTTAAAATCATAACTCCACTTGCTTATTCTTTTGTATAAAAATTAGCCCTTCATAATGATCGACGCGTGTGTAGCTAGCTTCTTCGGGTTGTTCTTCCTGGACTGTGATGCTCTTTCCGATAGGAGGCAACTCTTCGAATTGATTGTATTCTTCCTCATCTACTACATTCTCTACTCCGATAATCCTCGTTTTTCCCTGAAGAACTACATGTCTCTTCTTGTTGGACTGGTCGATTACATAGAACACTTGAACAGCTTGGTTAGCGAGTATGAATGGTTCATCTTGGTATCCGACGTGTGCGAGGTCGACAGTAGTGACACCGTACTTGTCAACCTTCAAGTGCTGGAGGTGGACCCAACGACACCGAAATAGGGGGATCTTGAATAGTACATAGTCGAGCTCCCAAATCTCCTCTATGAACCCATAGTAGGAGCTCCTCGTTGACCCAACGGTGTTGAACGCATCTATGCATACACCACTGTTCTGGTTTGTGATCTTCATATCCTGATCTCTCGTGTAAAATGTGTACCCATTTAAATCGTACCTTTTCCATGTTACAACTGTAAATGTTGGCCCTTTTGCCAACCATGTGAGCGTATCACCTGACGAGGTCCGAGTGATGGGTCGCTCCTTCAGCCATCTGTTAAACTGAAGGTTATGCTGTCTCGTGATCCAAGACTCTTGCCGCATCAGATTCTCTTGTCGTAGCCAGTGCTTATGCTCGTCGATGTACGGGGACACTACAGCCATGTGTTGCAAAACCATGAAATGAGCTTGAGCATAGGAAGCCGGATCAGGCGTGATTGCTTTCCTTCCGATGGTCCCGATGCCCTGGAGTCTCCCCTCATGACGAGATCGAGGCACACTTATTGGTTCGACCTGAGCCACTAATCAACGCAGAACTCCTCTACGACCAAGTCAAGGCGTGCATTGATATTGTCCTTTGATTTGCCTTTAATATTCAATAAGAGACCAATCAAGCTATCACAGACATTCTTCTCCACGTGCATCACGTCGATGCAGTGCCAAACTTCTAGGTGCTCCCAATAAGGTAGGTCCCAAAATATTGATCTCTTCTTCCACGTGCTCTTCTAACGGGACCTCGATTTACGCCCCTTTCCAAACGCAACATCCAAGTTCTTAACCATATCATGGACATCTATCCCACTTAAAGGCTTTGGAGCTGAACCGTCTTCGTTCGTTCCATCGAATTGTTTTTTCATTTTGCGGTATGGGTGATTCCTCCGAAGGAACCTACGGTGATGCATGTAAACAGTTTTGCACGAGTGATTCAGCCACACACTCTCGGTATTGTCTAAGCAGTGAGTGCAGGCTTTGGTTCCTTTTGTACTCTGGCCTGATAGGTTACCAAGGGCAGGGTAATCATTTATGGTGCAGAACAAAAGGCAGTGCAAAGTGAAGTTCTCTCGTTTGTACGCATCCCATACCTGTACCCCGGGAACCCATAGTGTTTTCAGATCTTCCACCAATGGTGCTAGGTACACATCAATATCGTTCCCAGGTTGTTTTGGTCCTTGGATAAGTACAGACAACAAAATGTACTTCCGCTTCATACACAACCAAGGAGGAAGGTTGTAGATACAGAGATTCACGGGCCAAGTGCTATGCCGGCTGCTCATGTTACCGAAAGGATTCATTCCATCTGTACTCAATCCAAACCTTATATTCCTGATCCTCATCGAATTCTTGAAACCTCCTATCGATGTTTCTCCATTGATGGGATCAGCAGGTGCCTTAGCATTCCATTGTTCTTACGCTCCTCCGAGTGCTAACGCAATGCTTTTGCCTCATTTGGATTCGCAAACAAACGCTTCAAACGAGGAATTATAGGCGATACCATGCCACCTTAGCGGAGGTCCTTTCATCACTGGATGCCTCGTTGTCATCATCCGAATGACTCTTACGCTTGTATCGGGATGCGTTGCACACAGGACATATGTGCAAGTTCGCGTACTCTTGGCGGTGACAGATACGATCGTTCGGACATGCATGTATTCTTTCTACATCCATTCCCAAGGGACAAAGAACCTTCTTAGCTTTGTAGGTGGTTGTCGGCAACTCGTTTCCCTCGGGAAGCATGTCCGCCAATAAACGTAACAGCACTGTGAAACTCTTGTCAGACCAACCGTTGCTTGCTTTCAATTTCAGCAGTTCAAGCACGGATGACAACCTTGTGTATTTCGACTTGCAGCCTGGGAACAAAGGTTTCTCCGAGTCCTCCATCAAGCCCCAGAATTTACCATATCCTCTATCATCACGGTTCCCTTCTACATCGCGCAGCATCTGATTTAGATTATCTTCCTGCAACCTATCCTCGTCGGAACCACAATCGATATGATCATCCGACATATCATTGACTTCGTCGACCATGTTAATACAACCTGCTTCCTGTATCTCCGGCTCTTCACCGTGATTGGTCCAACATGTATACCCCCTTTTGAAACCCCTCATAATCAAGTGTGCTTCGATCTGAGAAAAGTTTCGAAACATCTTCAGATTCTCACAGTCAATGCACGGACAAGACATAAACTGCACCCCCTTATTAAACATATCCTCTTCTGCAGCTCTTCTAAAAGCGGAGACACCATTAATGTACTCGGCACTCACACGGTTCTTAGTGTACATCCATCTTCGGTCCATCTACGCCAAGCATATAGCATTTAGTGCTAAATATTAAAGTACACTAGGTGTCCTTAATTAAAGCAATTGATTAGAATCTAAGAAATCATATACTAATTAACCTGCTTAAATATAGAAAAGAACAGTATAAGGATCTACAAGCTACAACTATATACTATTAACCTCTCTTCAAATTATCTCCTTACCAAGCTAGATCATGAATATAATGCAATTAAAACCCATAGAAAGGGTACATGAATCTACAAGTTAATCTAAAAAATCATCAAATTCTATCCATACCAAGCTAGATCTTGAACATACTGCAATTAGACACCATTACTAACCTTAGATCACCAAAATCAAATGGATCCTCAATCACCCTTCAAAATCAACGATCTTCTTTTACCAAATCGCCTCACAGCCGCACAGCCGTAGCCAAATGAAAATAGATCCCGAAATCCTAAAATGCACCAAGTGGCTCGGGCCTCTCTATTTTATATTGCTGAGAGAAATCACAGACGGTTTTATAAAAAAACCGTCAATGATAAATATAGATTCCGCGGTTTTATAATAAAACCGCTCAGGATATATGATGACGGTTCTACTACAAAACCGCTCGGGACAATACGTGATATTACGCACGGTTTTATAAAACAACCGTCAGGATATCTTCCGCACGTTTTTAACTAAAACCGTCTGTGATATTGATGTATATCACTAACGGTTTTTGTAGAGTACCGTCTGTGATAGTGTCACTAACGGTTTCAATATAAAACCGTCAGTGATGTGTATCATCACAGACGGTTTTGAGGAACCGTCTGTGATGAGGCGTCTAATATAAGCCTTTTTGTAGTAGTGCACCCACACAGGGCTTAAGCACTAAATAAGAAAACTGTAGCAAATAGGACAAAGAAACTCCGAAGTGACTCATCAACCTGCCATAGCCAATCGACTGTGTCTCGAATCCTAATAATCGACATCTTCACGATACTCCTCCAAAGCTGGTGTTGACTTCTCTTCTCCAACTGATCGATGATTATCGCAAGGGTGAGCAGATGGAGTACTCAACAAGAAGTGCACATAATGCAAGTGTAATAACTACATATAAGGCTTACTAAAAAATGGCTCATAATTCATTTTTGCATAAAACAGACTTTAGCACTCAAATACAATAATAGATTGAAAACATAAGTAAAACAAACAACAGCAACAATAGGTTATCCAGAGATTTCTCAAGTTGAATTGTCACACATCCTACACCATTTCCTTTTCCTGTCACACAACCTCCTTTCTTAGTTTTGTTTTATAAAATCGATTTTTTTTAAATAATACATTTTTTAAAAGTAATTGCGACATTAATACGCGGATTAAAAATTTTGCAAAAATAATATTACGTCGCCGTACCGGTTGGCGAAAATCAGGTAGTCGCCAGATGGTTTGGCGAAAATAGTATTTTCGCCAAACGGTGTGGCGAAAATAGGCTAATTGCACAATTAAGAACGTCTGACAGAGCAAACGGCCGGAACACCCTATTTTCGCCAAATGGTACGGCGAAAATAGGGTTTTCACCAAACGGTATGGCGACAACCTATTTTCGCCATACCATTTGGCGAAAATAGGTGGATTTTATTGACCCTATTTTTAACTACATGAATTATCATCAATAAATTTATTATTTAAAAATATTTCGTATTTATTTTAAAAAAGCCACCTATTTTCGCCAAATGGTATGGCAAAAATAGGTTGTCGCCATACTGCTTATGACAACCCTATTTTTGCCATACCATTTGGCAAAAATAGGTGTCCTACTGCTTGCTCTCACGACGCTCTTAATTGCGCAATTAGCATATTTTCACCACACCGTTTGGCGAAAATACCATTTTCGCCACACCATCTGGCGACTACCTGATTTTCGCCAACCGGTATGACGATGTAGTATTATTTTTACAAATTTTTTAATCCGCGTATTAATGTCGAAATTACTTTTAAAAAATGTATTATTTAAAAAAAAATTCTATAAAATCTAACACTCGTGTGAAATTGCCAAGCATTATCCATACTGGGGATATGGCTATTCGAATATTTTTGCACTTTGCAGAGGTTATACACTTCACCCACAAAGTATGATCAATCACTCAATTTCAGCCATGACACGTTTCCTTTGATGTGAGACTAAGAAAATCATAACAAAACCTTTTAGAAACTCAGTTCGAACATTAACCATCCCGATAAGCCTTATCTCATCATTCTACCCTCACATAGAGTAGAAGAATGGGAGGGGATCACCATTGGATTAGGAATAATAACTGTTTAAGATATGACACCATTGTAGTGCATACCCTTCCTGACTGTGCACATAGCTTAGTCTACCCCTAAGGTATCACATGTCAAGACTCGGTAACTTACTGAGTTAGGTCTATTCCATTCTAAATATGTGGTTGTATGATTAGCCTAGTTCAATGGCTTACAAGGTTAAGTCCTTAACTGACAAAGGAAAAACTTACAATCTACTTGTTCACATAGAACCATATCAACTGATTCACGTGGAATCACCAACCCAATGTCACACAAACCCACCACACACCACCTCTTGCCACTTAACTCAATCTAAATCATTTACCACCCCTGTTGATTATAGTGTAATACATGTCATCAACATCATATCATCGTGTGACAACACATGACACACCCTTTTCACAAAGATTTTCCATAAACATTTAGTCATGATTGAATTTGCAACTTCAAAATGATATCAATAGCCTGTTGCATGGCTAAGCACCCTAATCACGTTCTAAATCAACCTACGTTGGTAATATATTAGTGACCAACTAGTAATTAACCAACTTAGGGTGACAAATGATCATGGCATAGTAAATGACAAGGTAGGTATAATTCAAATAGATTGCATAACTAGTTCCCAAAATAATTAAATAGTTGATAATTTGAACTAGCATGCAATAATTTGAAATAAAATAAATTTTATAAAACTGGATTCAATATGATTAGAGCACAACTTGCCTTGGAAGAGTTACTGGTCTTGATCCTAAGTCAACTCTTCTCCATCAAAAATTCCGACCACTTTAACGTCTATGTGAAACGAGTCATGAAAAGCAAATAAACACAAAACGGAGGCAAAAATAACTCCAAAAAATAAAAATAAACATACTAAAATATAGAGCTTGACCGTAGATGAATTTAGAAACTTGAACAAACTCAATTATAATTTGTACATAGGAGAACACAATCTTGAAAGATTTATTGGACAAGAAAATCCTGGAAATTAAGAGAGAAATGAGAATATTCTTTTCTACGAGACTGACATGTGGGACCGGGGAATATTTCAAAATATTTTTATTTTCCAAAAATTAAGAAAATACCGAGAGGCTGACATATGAGCTCCACATGTCATAGACACGATCTACGATAGACTAAGTCAATCGACCTAATCTAGACTCTTGCGTGGCGTACACGTTGCATGATGTGACACTGACGTGGCTGCCACATCAGCTGTGATGCTCGAGGACCTAGGGTACCACTAGAGGGAAAAGCCATGACGAACATGGTGACGTAGGTGTCGTGACCGACGGTGATGTAACATCCCAAAATTTCCCTCTTTGAAAATCTTTTTGAGTGAGGCCGAGCACTTTCTTGGTTGGCTGGGGCACGAGGAGCATGCAAGGCCTGCTCGCGTTTGAGCGCTGCTCGACGCGGGAGCTCGCAAAGCTGAGGCATGGGTGTGTGGGTGTGTGTGTGTGGTATGTGTGTTTGTAGCTCGGCTGTCATCCTCCTTTAATGCAATTTTTCAAAAATAAATTTTTTTAGTAGTTTAGCCCTTTAAAAATTTTACTATTTTATTTGTTAATTAAATCTTAATATGGGACTTTAAAAAAATATTATTTAATATGATTAATTCTCAAGTGAACAATTGTCAAAATTATTTTATTTGAGTTCTTTGTGCTTGGAAGCATTTTCTAGATTTTTTTTGGGAATTTTTCCAGTGTATTTTCTATTTTATCTGAGCTCTTTTGTATTTTTTTGTATTTTCTAAAAATAAAAAGTATTTAAAAGTTGGAATTTGGCTCGTGGACGAAAACCCAAGCCACTGGCCCATTTTCCCCACCTGCACAGCCCATCCTGCCACACCGCACCGCCTTAGTCTGATCCGCTCCGCCTTGGCCCATCACTCCATCACAGCCAAGAAGCCCACGCGCCGCATCGCTGTTGCTGATCGATGGGACTCACCTATCAGCCACACAATGTCGTCTTTCCTACGGACTGCGTCTTCTCCACGCATGTGCCGCAATCTGCAATTCGGACTACTCTGCTATGCCACCTCACTAGGGGATAAAAGGGGAGCCCAAAGGTATGAAATGCATCCCCGAGCTCCGCCGCCTCAAAACCCTAAAGATGCCACCTCGATTTCTCCATGAAAACACCTGGGAGCAAAACCCTAGCCATCATCACCATTGCCACCAACTTGGAGGTCTCCAATTTGTTTCATGTCGTCATTAGTGAGTTCTGTTGCCCTCCTCAATCCCACCATCATCGTCTTTCCATTCCTGATCATGTTGTCACCTCAGTTTCACCTAAGGACCGCTAGATCTATGCGTTCACCGTGGACCCGAGCCTCCATCGTGTTGAGTCATCGTAACCTCACTGGTGGTGACCCTTGGTCCCCATGCCGATGCGCACTATGACCACGATACTCTCTACTATAGATTGCACCCCTTCGCATCCCTTGTCGTGCCATTGTTCATCAGAACCCTCAGTTCCTGAGCGCAACTGCTCGCCGTCGCCGTCATCCCCAGTGTCGTCAGCCGATGTGGCAACCACATCGTGTCATGCCAATGCCACGCCAACAGCGACCTCACCCTAACCCCAAATAGGATCCACATAGATCTAGTCCACCATGAGCCGTGTTTATGACACATGGGACCCACTTGTCAAAGTACTATGCTTTGCACCGAGTTCACCATAGACTATGGACTTTGTCCATGGACCTAGTCTATAGACGAGGGCCCATATATCAGTCTCTGATTATTTTCCAAAATTCTAAAAAATAAAGATAATTTTAGAATATTCCCTAAGTCCACTTGTCAGTCTCTCAGAGAAAATATTCACTTTTCTCTCTCAATTTCAAGGATTTATTTTCTGATAAACCTTTCGAGAGTATGTTCTCCTTCACACAAACTCCGATTAAGCCCGTTCAAGTTCCTAAATTTATGTAAAATTGAGCCCTATACTCTAGTATATTTTATTTGATTTTTTGAGTTTGTTTTGCCTTTGTGTTGTATTTATTTTGCTTTTCGTTAATTGTTTCGCTTAGACGTTAAAGTGCTGGGAGCTTTCGAAGGAGATATTCCAATTCAAGTTGTGCTTTGACCATGTTGAACCCAGTTTTACAAAAGTTATTTTGTTTCAAATTATTTCATGCTAGTTCAAATTATAAGCTATTTAATTATTTTAGGAATTAGTCATGCAATCTATTTAATTATACCTACCTTGTCATTTGATATGCCATGATCATTTGTCACCATAGGATTGGATAATTAATAGTTGGTCACTAATATATCACCAACGTGGGTTGGTTTAGAACTTTTTTATATGCTTAGCCATGCAACGGGTTATTAATATCATTTTGAAGGATAAATTCAAATATTACTAATTTTCTATGGAACATATTTATGAAAAGAGTGTGTCATGTGTTGTCACATGATGATGATGTCGATAGCATATGTTGCACGATAATCAACTGGGGTGGTAAATAATTTAGATTGAGGCAAGTGACAATAGGCTATGTGCCGCGTGGGTCTATGTGACATTAGGATGGTGACTCTGTGTGAATTAATTGATATGGTTGGTGTGAACTAGATTGAAAGTCTTGCATCGGTCAATTAAAGACTTAACCTTGTAAGCTATTGAACTGGGCTAAACATATAACCACATGCCTGGACTGAGACAGACTTATCATAGTAAGTTACCAAGTCTTGACATATGATATTTCAGAGGGTAAACCAAGCTATGTGCATGGCTGGGGAAGGTGTGTGTTGCAATGGCTCCACATCTTGAACAGTTATTATTCCTAGTTCAACAGTGAGTCTCTTCCATTCTTTTACCATGTGTGAGGGTGGAATGGTGAGATTAGGCTTATTAAGAGGATCAATATTCAGATAGAGTTTTCGAAAGGTTTTGTTATGATCTTCTTAGTCACACGCCTAAAGAAGCATGTCAACTGCATAACATTAAGAGATTAATCGTAGCTTGTGAGTAAAGTGTATAACCTATGTAGAGTGTAAAACCTATTCGAATAGCTGTATACCCAACTATAGACAATGCTTGGGAATTTCACATAAGGGTTAGATTTTACAAAATAAAATTTGGGAGGAAGGCTGTGTGCTAGAAAAAGTAAATAGAGTAGGTAGTATGCCAGTTCAGTGAAGTTTATCTTAAGAAATATCTTAGAATCTTATTATTACTCTTATTTATTTTACTTTGGTTTTTAAACTATTATTGTATTCAATTTGCAAATATCACTTCATGCAAAAGAAGACATGTCAGCCATTCTTTGGATTAAGCATTATATATGTTATATTAGACTTGCATTCTGTGCACAGCTTGTTGGGTACTCTATATGCTCATTCTTGCAACCATAATTAATCAGTTGGAGAAGAAGAGTCAACACTAGCTCAAGAGGAGGAGTATCGCAAGGAGACCGTTTATTAGGATTTGAGCCTTGTCGATTATCTATGGGGGATCAATGGGTTTTCCACTGAAGATTATATTCCATTGCAGTTAATCTTATTTAGTGAATAAGCTATGTGATGCAGAATAAATGTAAATTCGACCATAAGGTCATCGCACTATCAATTTATTTATCAGATTTAGTCATTTATTCTTATTTCATTGTGTATGGAGTTGAGATTACATCTATATTGCCATTGTGTGCACTAGTGTGATCCTGGACTAGTGCAGTATACACAGATGGTTCGGATTTACATATTTAGGTCCCGACAGAGATGGTATTAGAGCCATACTGATTATAGATCTAAACCCTAGTTAGTCTGGCCGTTTCTAGTATCTTCGAAATTATTTTCTAAAGATAAAACTAACCTGCAAGATTAATAAGCTCTCGACTTACCTTGTCTATCTTAGATTGTGCTGTTAAACTATGGAGTGTTTTGCAAGAACTTGGAGGTTATGAGAAGCAACTTTATAAGGGAATCAGTTGTACAGTGAATGGTAGAGGTTGTAGAGTGGCGTGTAAAATCACTATCTACACCAGGGAGAATGCCAAGGCCAATCCTCACATCCATCTCACTGTTAGAAGACTCACTTTTGAAGCTGGTATCCAAGAATCTTCATGTCATGTACTCGTCTTTATCTGCGAAAAGCATGCCGGTGAGATGCAACATATTGTATTTCGACTTCATCCTCGAGGTTGTCATGCTCACTGTCCAACCACTAAAAATGAAGAAGATGCTAGTGTCGTCCACCTTGCACGTCTTGTGGCTGCTCAAGAGCAAGTCATGGAGGGCACTATCCAAGAGCTGCATTGAGCTTATGAAGCCTTGAAGCTTGCGGAAGAAAGGATTGCAGAGCTTAAGGAAGCATTGTATGACATGGTGACAGAGGAGCAAGAAGAGAAAGAACCAAAAGAATTGAAGCAGGAACCAGAGGACAAGAGCCTGCACTTTAGAAGGCACCTGAGCATCTTGTTCATGTTGTCCCCGGTCATCAGGATCAGTTTATGCCAATGTCTGCTCATCCGCTATTTTACGCCCTAGGAGAGCATCATCTTGGTTGGCTCAGCGATTGAAGGAGATTAAACTTAGTCAGTTGAGAATCATGGTGTGAGTTACGTCAGTTTAGGAAGTAGAGTGTCACCCTTTAGGCGTTAGATATGTTCTTAGGTTGCGACCTTGCTTTCAATTGTGTATAGTATGAGGTGCAAGAGGCCCTTAGGCACTTTTATGCAACCATACTAAGACCTAATTAATAATAAGTTGCTTAGGTCAATTAGAGTTCTTGTGCTATCTTTGTTGGGTTGAACCTATTCCCCAAGCAGTTTCTTTTTCTTGTCTATGCTTTTCCATCTTATCTAATCCCTTGGAGCAATCAGTAGATGGTTCAGACTCGTGCCGACGACAACTCTAGTGCTAGACTACTAGTGGAATTGGGACTCATTCCAGTGGTAATCCCAATGAAGGATCTATTCCCCAGCCATCACCTCAAGTGGATATGCTCACCTAAGTTGATGCACACTACGATGCAGTAAGTTAAGAATGTGTGATGCCCCCACTCTGCCTAACCAGGCCAGAACCAGTGGAAACATCACAGAGCAGAGTGCGCTAGGATCAATCTAAGGAAAACAACACATGTACGGATAGAAACTTCCACCGAATAATACTCGGGGATTTATTCTTAAAGTACATATAGTATTGTCTTAGGTCCGACTACGGTGATTTCTACACCGCCTGTCTATTATTACAATATTATTCCAGATGCCTCCCTCCTGATGGTATTTTATTCCGCCAGGTCTTGGTCGTCTGCTCCCTCATATTCATAGCCCTCCACAACAACATTAGCATTATCATAATAATTCACATCATTATGAAAATCACCTTCTACCTCATCTTTGTTGGTGGACTCAACAAGTTTTGAAAAACAATAGAGAAAGCAAGGCTGGGTACTCCAATAATCAGCAAGCCGTGAAAAATTTATGCATGACTATATAATTATAATTTTTCGGCCACCAAGACGTTACACAAGAGTAGTACTTTTATCAAAGTACCCCTTTACCCATTTGTTAGAAAGTGTCAAGTTTTAACTTTTAAATCTACTGACGGCAAAACAACTTAGGGTATTACATCCTATGTTAGAGGAAAACCCACACGATGCACTTCCAAACCCGGATGCTAGGAGTGATATCACATTTGACTCTGATCAGAGGTGTACTGCTTTGCCCATAGCATCACTTGGCTTATTGTCACAGTGCGCTTCCTTAGGCACACTAATAAACCAAGGAAACAGAACATTTGGCCAACCGTACTCTGACCTCTGTCATACGGCCTCGCCTCACCAAAGGCACGCGGGTCGAGACTCCTCCCCCGACGTCTCGCCCTAGGGTGACTGCCATCCCTTGACACAATCACCTTTCTCACCTTGGCAGAGTCAGCTACTTGTCAGTTACTTGGTTTAGCCCGTCCCATACTGGGTCTATGGTCAGCACGGTTTACGCTGATTTTGAGGTAAGCACCAGTTTGGTTTGTCCTTAAATGATATCCTATGTGGAGGAGCTCTGACTTTCATAGCAACCCAACCGAGGTTGCTTATACCCTAAACTCCTCCACCCACCATTTACTCTATAACCCCACCAAGGTTATGGTTCTAACACTAGATCTAGCTGATCCAAATAGTGTGATTTAATTTCTTTTAGAAATTAACTTTTGAGATAAATGCAAGAGTTTCAAACAACCCAAGCCACAAAATCAGTTCATAAGACATGGTCGAAGGGCGACTTGCCTGGATGAGTGATCACAGAGTTGACCACAGTCCGAAGTGCCTCTAGCTGCCTTTTGTTGTTATTTTGGAGATTTCCTAATAAGAGTATCAAAATTTCAATATTCATAAATTCCAAATTTTGGTTTAATTTCAAATGTAACTTCTCCATTTAGTAATTTGTGAGACAATTTATTAAAGTGCTCGAGTTGGAGTTTGTGATGTTTTACTTAGTTATCCATATATGTTTGTGTGGAAATTGGATCATAATTTACTTCAAAGAAAAGAGAAAAACAAGAAAAAAATTGAATTTTGTTTTCTACTATTTTCTTATTCTAGTAAATTAGCTCAGGTAGAAAATTTTGTTATTTTATTCCATAATTTATTTACTCGATCATTTATTTATTTAGTTTTATCAAAATATATTTTTATATATATTTTTATTTTATTTTTTTTATTCGGTCAGGCCAGCCCAACCTCTTCTGGCCCAAAAGGCCTAGCCGACTCCTCCTGCCTTTACCCTAATCCCCTCTCTCTCCTCTCTCCTCACATTTGGCCGCTGCCTCCCTCACTTCTCCCCTTGTCTCTCCCCCCTCTTTCTCGTGAGCGCCGCCGGCTCCTGACTCTCCCCCTTCCACCTCTATCTCAGCCCTTTACCACGCGCCGCCGCCTCTTGCGCCAAGCCACCGCCGCCTGGTCTCCTCTCCGATTTCCCCCTCCTTCTCACGCCTACGGCGCTACCTTCTCCTCCCAACCTCTTCACTGCATGCCGCCACCCTCCTCCCTCTTCTCTCATCTGCCTGCCCCTTCTTCTTCTTTGGTGCCGACGACCTCAGATCCCCGCCCTCGACGGCCTTCCTCGGTGCCGACGCCGGCACTCCTCTCCCGAGATAAGTGACCACCCTAACCCCCTCTTCTTTCTTCTCTTACACTTCTTCCGCTCACCCTTCTTTTTACCTCCTTTTCACGATCAAACCTGCGCGGCCGCTGCCTTGCTCGGCTCTCCACTGGATCCAGCGGCGGTAGGGAGCCCGATCCCTCAGACTACCCGTGTGAGGCACAGCCACCACTAGCACCGACTACCCATCCCCCAAATCGACCATGACAATCCTCGAAAGCTAAGTGCTACACACCTTTCTCTCCCATTAATTCTACTCTACTTCGTTCTAGCCAATTCTTAGTCACCAATATGTCGAATGAACCATATTAAATGGTCATTTTAGATTTTATTATTAGAACTGGTGCTTTAGTGAGTATGGTGCTATTAACATTAGAAGATTATGCATGATTACTTATGCTGGTTAGTATCTTGATTTGTTGGTCATAAGTTTTAAAGTAGCTTAGAAGTTGTGGTGTTACGCATGCTGGTTCTTGACAAAAAGGGTATACACTGGAAATAATGCATTCATGTTGACAGCATCTAGGCCCCTAATTTGTTTTGGTTTTGGTAGTTAATGACAATTGCGATTAAAAGACTAACATTCTCGTTTTGAGTATTTCGAGAATAGGTTGATCCGACATTCGACGAACATAGAAGTATGAAAAGGGTGAATAACAAGAAAGGCTAGCATCAATGACGAGACAACCAAGGTATAAAGCCTAAGAAATTTTCATAGTCTTTTGCCGATATCGGAGTTGGAGAAAAGATCAGATTGCTAGTTTAATTGTCGTACTATTAAGAGGGCTCTTGTCGCATGTTCGATGTTGATGAAAGTGCTTAGAGGCTCATTATGAGATGCATAAAATTCATGCAAAATCATGTGTTTAAAGAAAGATCAAAAGGCATAAAAACTCTCGCTCGAGCTCTGTGGGGCCGGTATGACCGGACCCCCTCCGGTCATACCGGTCGTCGGTATGACCGGCCAATTGGGCGGTGTGTTTTTTACAGAACGGGGTGCAAACAGCATCTGTGTGAGCGGTACGACTAGAGGCTCTCCGGTTATACCGGCCAGTGACCAACGGTCACTGACGGTGCAATAAATGCAAAGTTTTGACCGTTACTCTCTAAGGGCTGGTCATACTGGTCCAGGGGCGGTATGACCGGCCTCTCAGGAGGTTTTTAGGCAACTTTTGGCCATCGGCCATATTTGGTTGGTGGGGTTATAAATACCCCCCACCTGCATTGTAGAGTCTTATTGGCTCTCATTGATGATATTTTGAGCTCTAGCAAGTCTCAAATACTCTTATGTGCATTCAGTTCATATTTTGAGAGAGTTAAGAGAAAAATTGAGTGGTGCATTTTGTGTTGAGCCTCTAGCACTCAATTCGACCTCAAGCAAGCGTCATCACCTTTTACTCTTGGAGGTTGCCGCCTCCCAGATAGCTTGGAGGCGTGTGGGATCGGTGATCTTCTCAAAGAAGCTTGTGAGAAGACCCGATCGGTTGTGAAAGGCAAGGAGCTCGCCTAATCGGAGTGGTCAAGAGCTACCACGAGTGATCGAGGAAGGCTCAAGTGGTTGGAGCCGGCTTGAAGTGATTCAAGTCACCTCAACGTGGAGTAGGGGAGACCAGCAAGTCTCCGTGACCATGGGATAAAATTCTTATCTCTCATTCTCTTGTGATTTACTTTTGTCATTTTTGTGCTAAGTTACTTTTCGAGAGAATTGAGTAGATTTATTGTGCTTAGAATTACTCATTGCTATAATTGAATTACTAAAGTAGTTTAGTGTTTCCTAAAGATTATAATTGTGAATTTACAATTATTGTTTCTATAGCTTAATATTTTAATTAATTGCAAATTAGAAGTAAAAATTTAGAAACCTCCTATTCACCCCCCTCTAGTCGGTTATCCTTGATCCTACAAGTGGTATCAGAGCTTGAAGTCTTTTTTGGGGCTTCACCGCCTAGAGAGTAAGGATGACTAGCGATGGGGTGTCAATAGGTAAGGCGCCATTTTTCGATGGCACGAATTATACTTATGGGAAAATTCGCATGACCATTCATCTTAAGGCCATGAGCCCAAGTATATGGAGAATTGTAGTTGAGGGTTTCGCTCTGGGAGTCAATCCCACACTCACAATAGATCAAGAGGAACGAAACACTCATCTCAATGCTCAAGCTATGAATGCCCTTTTTGGTGCTTTGAACGCGGATGAGTTCAATCGAGTGAGCAACCTTGAAACCGCTCATGAGATTTGGACAACCCCGTCGGAAATTCATGAGGGGACATCCTCAGTCAAAGAAGCCAAATTGCAGATGCTTCGGATCAAATATGAGAGCTTTATTATGTTGCCCCATGAAAACATGAATGAGATGTATTCACGGTTGAAAAACATAGTGAACGAGCTCAAGGGCCTTAGAGCATCACTAACCGATTTTGATATTGTTCGTAAGATGCTTAGGGCTCTTCCGAAAAAATATGAGACCTTAGTGATGTTGTTTCTCAACTCACCGGAATTGCCAAGGATGACGCCAATGGGACTCCTTGGAAACCTCATAACCAATGAGCTTTACAAGAAGGACAAGGAAGAGCTTTTGGAACAAAGCTCCTCGAAGAAGAAGAATATCACCTTCAAGGCGAAGGCGGAATCAAGCGATGAGGCGCTTAATGACTCCAATGATGATGAAGACACCGAGGAGGAAATGGCTCTCCTTGTAAGAAGAATGAGGAGATTCATGAAGAGACGCTCAAGCACAAGTGCTCCTCAAAAATTCAAGAAGGGACAATACTCAAGCACCAATCGATATGCAAATATCGGGTGCTATGAGTGTGATGAGAAGGGACACATTGCTTCTAAATGTCCCAAGAAGAAGGACAACAAAAACAAGTCACCTAAGGAAAAGAAGTTCTTTCATGGAAAGAAGAAACTCTTCAAGAAGCCTAATAAGGATGGAAAAGGCGAGGCTTACATTGGAGAGTAGGATTCCGAAGAAGAATATTCGGACTCCGACTCTTTCGAAAATGATACACCTTCAAAGAAGAAGGATCTCGTCGGTATTGCTATCAAGGAAGCTTCCTCACCATTTGTCACTCCTTTGTGTCTCATAGCTAAAGGAGATTTTAAGGTAAAATCAAATGATGATGAACCCTCCTATGATGAGCTAATGGATATGCTTGAGGATTTGAATGAATATCTTAGCAAAGAAAAGTCTAAACATAAGGCTTTGAGAAAAGAGTATCTCTTCCCCAAAGACTCTTATGAGGAGCTAAAGGAAGCACATGAGACTCTCCTTGCCAAGGGTCATACAATGTCTCAAAATGATGTTGGAATTAGTTGCAATATTTTGAATGATATGCCTAGTGTAGAAATTGATTCATGTTGTATATCAAAAACTAGCATATCTACTTCTTGTGATGATTTGCTTGAGGTGCCTTCAACTTCATGTGTTAGCTTAAATTTTTGTCATGCAAATTTAATGGTAGAAAACAATGAGCTTAAAGAGCAAGTAAATAAGCTTAGCAAAAGCTTAGATAGATGCTTCAAGAGTAAGGACACTCTAAATAAAATTTCTAAATAGTCAAAGATGTTCTTACAACAAAGAAGGTCTTGGGTATTTTCCTAAAAAGGGCAAGAAAATTAGTAATAAAGCTCCCCGGTTTGTTAAATCAAATGGGAAGCTTTGCTATAAATATCATGATGTAGGACATTTAGTAAATGATTGTCCCTTAGGCAAGGCATCCAAAAATAACATTTATGATTCTTGCTATGTGCTTAAGAAAGATAGTTTTGGTAAAATTATTGCTAAATTTGTTGGCACTCCTATACTTGGCCGTAGAAAGAATGCCATTTGGGTGCCCAAAGCCTTGGTTACTAACCTCCAAGGACCCAAACAAATTTGGGTACCTAAAAGGACTTATGGATGGCATTGGGTGTTGGATAGTGGATGCACTCAACACATGATTGGTGACCCGAAAATGTTCACCACATTTGAATCAGGAAGTGGTCATCATGACAAGATTACTTTTGGAGACAATAGCAAAGGAAAAATATTAGGTTTGGGTAAAATTGCTATCTCAAATGATCTTTCTATCTCAAATGTCTCATTAGTTGAAACTTTAAATTTCAATTTACTTTCCGTAGCTCAAATTTGTGATCTTGGTCTTACCTGCATGTTTTCTAAGGATGGAGTTGTGATATCTAAAGAAAATAATAATTCTTTAGTGTTCAAAGGTTTTAGGTTTGGAAATTTGTATTTAGTTGATTTCACCTCAAATGACTCATGTCTTCAAACATGTTTAATAGCTAAAACCTCTTTGGGATGGTTATGGCATAGAAGACTAGCTCATGTTGGGATGATCCAACTCAAAAAACTTTTTAAAAATGATTTAGGTGTGGGTTAGAAAGATGTGAAGTTTGAGAAAAATATACTTTGTAGTGCTTGTCAAGCAGGCAAGCAAGTAGCAAGTTCTCATCCTTCAAAGAGTATCATGTCCACATCTAGACCATTAGAGCTCTTACATATGGATTTGTTTGGCCCAACAACCTATAAGAGCATCGGAGGAAATTCTTATTGTTTAGTTGTTGTTGTTGATTATTCAAGGTATACTTGGGTGTTCTTTCTAGATGATAAATCCGAAACCTCCGATATTCTCAAAGGTTTTGCAAAAAGGGCTCAAAATGAATTTGATTTCAAAATTAAGAAAATCCGTAGTGACAATGGTTCCAAGTTTAAAAACACAAGAATTGAAGATTATTGTGATGAACTTGGAATAAAGCGCGAGCTTTCCGCTACCTACACTCCAGAGCAAAATGGAGTTGTAGAACGGAAAAATCGAACACTAATTGAAATGGCAAGAACTATGCTTGATGAGTATGGCACTTTCAATAGTTTTTGGGTGGAAGCCATTAATACCGCTTGCCATGCAACAAATAGGCTTTATTTGCATCGTCTTTTGAAAAAGACCTCCTATGAGCTTCTTATTAGAAGAAGACCAAATATTTCTTATTTTCGAGTTTTCGGTTGCAAATGCTATATTTTGAAAAAGGGTATTCGACTTTCAAAATTCCAAAGCCATTGTGATGAAGGTTTCTTGCTTGGCTATTCCTCAAATAGTAAAGCATATCGCGTGTTTAACAAAACTAAAGATTTTGTGGAAGAAACTTGCGATGTTGAATTTGATGAAACTAATGGCTCTCAAGAAGACCAAGAAAATTTGGATGATGTAGGTGATGAAGGACTAAGAGAGGCAATGAAGAACATGACGCTTGGATACATCAAACCAAAGGAGGATAAAGATGATCAACCTTCATCCACTCAAGTTGAACCCCCTACTTCCGCAACGACAAGTCAAGTTCAATCCATTGACGTGGATGAGAAGGAGAGTGATCAACAAGCTCAACCTCTACCTCAAAGAATTCATCATGAACTCTCCAAGGATCATCCAATAGATCAAATATTGGGTGACGTTAGTAAGGGTGTTCAAACTCGATCTCGTATTGCTTCTTTTTGTGAACATTACTCTTTTGTGTCTTCTTTTGAACCTACTCATGTAAATGAAGCTCTAAATGACCCGGATTGGATAAACTCAATACATGAAGAGTTCAACAACTTCGCCCGGAATGATGTTTGGACTTTAGTGGAAAGACCCAAAGAATACAACATGATAAGCACAAAATGGGTATTCCAGAACAAACAAGATGAAAATGGTATTATGGTAAGAAATAAGGCTTGGTTAATTGCTCAAGGATTCACTCAAATCGAAGGATTGGATTTTGGTGAAACCTTTGCACCCGTAGCTAGATTAGAAGCTATTAGAATCCTACTTGCCTTTGCATATTACTTTGATATCAAATTATTTCAAATGGATGTAAAGAGTGCATTCTTAAATGGACAAATATCCGAATTGGTATTTGTAGAACAACCTCCCGGTTTTGAAAACTCTAAATATCCAAATCATGTGTACAAACTCTCTAAGGCGTTATACGGTCTCAAACAAGCTCTTAGAACATGATATGAGCGGCTTAGAGACTTTCTAATTTCAAAAGGTTTCAAAATTAGGAAGGTTGATACAACACTCTTTACAAAAGATAATTGATGGAGAATTATTTGTATATCAAATTTACGTTGATGATATCATATTTGGTTCTACTAACGAAGACTTTTGCAAAGAATTTGGTGATATGATGTCTAGGAAATTTGAAATATCAATGATTGGAGAATTGAGCTTCTTTCTTGGACTTCAAATCAAGCAACTCAAAAATGAGACATTCGTGAGTCAAACCAAGTATGTGAAAGATTTACTCAAGAGGTTTGGCATGGAAGACTCAAAGCCTATCAAGACTCCAATGGCTTCCAACGGATATCTTGATCTAAATGAGGGAGGTAAACCGATAGATTTAAAGCTTTATTGTTCTATGATTGATAGTTTACTTTATCTCACCGTATCTAAGCCCGATATCATGTTTAGTGTTTGTATGTGTGCACGTTTTCAAGCTTCTCCTAAAGAATGTCATCTTGTGGCCGTTAAGAGAATTCTAATATATTTAAAGCATTCCTCAAATATAGGGTTATGGTATCCTAAAGGTGCTAAATTTGACTTAGTTGGATATTCGGATTCGGATTATGCGGGATGCAAAGTGGATAGAAAGAGTACCTCTGGGAGTTGCCAATTTTTGGGTAGGTCCCTAGTTTCATGGTTCTCCAAGAAATAAAATTCCGTAGCTCTGTCCACAGCCGAAGCCGAATACATATCCGCCGGTAGTTGTTGTGCTCAGTTGCTATGGATGAGGCAAATGTTAATGGATTATGGTATTAATTTCAAAAATGTTTCTCTTTTGTGTGATAATGAAAGTGCCCTTAAAATAACCAACAACCTGGTCCAACATTCGAGAACCAAACATATAGATATCCGCCACCATTTTCTGAGAGATCATGTTAGTAAAGGTGATATTGTGATTAGTCACATTAGAACCGAAGATCAATTAGCGGATATCCTCACCAAACCCTTAGATGAAGCTAGATTTTGCAATTTGAGAAATGAATTAAATGTCATAGACTTCTCAAATATTGTTTGATCATGTGTGAAATGATTGTGTTCTTAATTGGACTTTATGTATTTATTCGAATCCTTGATGTGTGGCACATTAAGGGGGAGTGCTAATTCATATTCATGTATAATGCATCCCTATGTGTGCCCATATGAATAGTGCAAAAATATATTTTCAAAATCAAGCCATTTAGCAAAAAAGTCAAAATTTTGTATAATATTAGTAAACTTGTGAAAAAACTAGTTGCAAAATGTATACAAAAGCATTCAAAAGGTTTTTCAATAGTTTTGGCTTCATAAAATTCTATTTTACAAAGAAAATGAGTCTCAAGTCCAAAAGCCAGTTACTAGTATCTTGTTTTTGATTTAAACTTATAATTTTCATAGAATTAAATGTAAAATGTTTTTGAAAGTAATTCCAAAACGAGAAACCTAGAGTTGGTCATTCTTAACAATTCTTGTGTTCAAAAGATTTTCAAAAGACCAACCAATCAAAAGTTATTTGATTTTGAAACTCGCCGAAAAACTATACTTGACCCATAATGGTCATATTATTGCACTTAGTGAGTTTCACCTTTTGCATCGGATTTCTCGCCATATCTTTGATCCAAAAGGATTTCTAGACTCATATACAAAAATTCAAATCTCTATATCTTATCCCTTGCCTCATTTGAATTCTTGTATTATTGAAATTTGACTTTGCTCCTCTATTGGTTCTTTAAAAGGACCCTTTTGGTCAAATGTCAAAAATCTTGTTCAAAAGATCCAAATTTGTGAAAAGTTGTGTAAAAGTATTCTATTATATATTTCAAATGTTTTATAAGCTTTCAAAATGAAAATTCTATGTTGAAATCAAATTTTGCCCAAAAAGATTTCATTTCAACCAAAATCAATTTCCTTCTTGCCTTAAGGCGCAAATTATCATATCTTTTGAAAAAAAAATCTTTTTAAGAAAATTCTTTTTGTGAAACCTTTTAAATAGTGCAAAGTTGAATTCCAAAAAGGTTTCAAATTATTTGGACTCCATTTGATGTGTTTTAGCAAAATTTGCATTTTGTTTGCCTGTCAAGGGCGGTGCAACCGCAAGGGGTGCGGTAGCACCGGCGAGCGGTATGACCGGCCATTGTGCGGTCCTACCGGCCAAGTTGGGCAGAGGCAGTTTCGGTGCAAATCTCGGTGTAACCGACCCTCTCTCTCCCTTATCTTTTGGCCTGCCCGCACCCTCTCTTCCTCTTATCCTTTTTCCATCTCATCTCCTCTCTCCTCCTCCAAAATCCCCAAGAAGAAAATCTCTAAATCAAAGTCTATCAAATCAAATCTCTTGGCCTCATCTTGATCTTCCAATCCAAGGTATCATTTCTCTTCAATCTCTTCTAAAATTCCTTGCATTTTTCATGTCCTAGAGCTCTCTTTTGAAATTTTAGGGTTAGATGCATAATGTGGCAAAAACATGCAAAATGAATGAAAATCTTTAGGTAGAATGAGTAGATTTTTGACTTATGATGTCTATGTATGTCATTCAATGGATCGATCTACTCAAATCTCGAGATTTTGCAAATTTGAGAAAAAAGGGGGGCCGTGCGGCCGGTCATACCGACACCCAAGTGGTAGCACCGCCCATGGCCGGTGCTACCGACCCCTTGGGCGGTATGACCGAGATGACAGTGCAACTTCTCTCAAAATTGCTCATTTTGTCACAAATGCATTACAATCCGTCTCTAGGGCAATTAATCGTTGTTCTCATCACATCTATTCCTTGTTATCCCAGTCATCATGCCAAGGACTAAGAATTTGCCTCCTCCTCGCGGCGGCGGAACAATTCGAAAATCAACATGTGGAAGGGGTGTTCCTTCAGCTCATGATAGTGACAGTGATGACTCCCAATCTCGAGCGATCAAGGATCTAGAGATCCGCAGGAAGATACAAGCAGAACTTGGTGGGAGTTCAAAAGGGGGAAAGGGAAAGAAAGCTGTGTCAGAATCAAGCGAAAGTGATGACGAAATGGATGTGGATTTTGATGAAAGTGAAAAATGAAGAGTCAGAAGAAGGAGAGGACTTCGATGACTTTCAGCCTACCATGGATCTAAGAAAGATAAAAGGGGAGAAATATGCATCATTCCGTCAAGCCAACCAATATTTGCTCCATCGCAGTGCTACTTTGGATAAATTCAGAACCATTTTTCAACAAAAGGTATATCATGAGATCTATCTCAATAAAGATTTTGCCGATCATAAATGGGTTAGTTAGGAGCATATAAGAAATATTCCTCTGTTTGTTGGAGTGCCTGAGCTTTTTCATGGAGCAGATCTTTGCACATTTTGTCAGCATGAGATGTGACTACAATGAAGACGTGATCCGTCAATTTATGCAACTCTCCATGTTTCTGATTCGTTTGATGAAATTACTTGGATGACGGACGCTGCAGTATACACCGTCTCAAAGGAAGAAATTGAGCATGCCTTGGGCTCCTTTCATAGTGGTCAGCACAAAATTCACAATGATTCAGTTCTACCTATTTCAGAACAGTACAATTTTTATGACCCAGCAGCTCATGTTAAGAGGCCCGGTAAGATGTCTCGTCTCCTCCCCACAGCTAGCCTCATAAATAGGATTGTGCGGGTTACCATTCATCCTAAAAGTGGGAATTTCGATGAAATTAGAGGCTATGCATGGAATATTATGAGTAAAATCATGAAGAAAGAACTATTTGATGTTGTGGATTTTATTCTTTGTGAGATGAACTCTTCTACTTGTGATCGAGGCAAAAGAATATACTTTGCTCCTTATATCATGATGATCATAAAAAGGATGGTGGGCTTTCGTGGTGGTTGTGGAGGAGTTCACAAGCCTTACAAGCCTCACGAGGCAGGTCCGCAGGCCTCTAGTCAGAGAGGGTAGCCATCTCATCAGTCACAGCAGCAGAGTGTTGGGGAAGAAGAGACTCAAACTCATTCATCACAGATGTATTCTGGACTAGCTCATGAGAACTTTGATTTGTTACATTCTGCTATGATGAGTAGCTTTGCGAGTCTTCGCTCTGACATGATGGGTAATTTTGCTCGTATCGATGAATATCAATCTCAGACTCGTCAAGTTGTTGAGGAGGTTCGCGGACTCATGGACTCCATTGATTCTTCCATCACCGAGCTTCGCAGCTCCTTCGATGGGTACCACTCCCAACAGGCTCCTGTCGCCTTCCGTCGCTATGGGACTCGTCGTTCTCCTCATCCATCGCCTTCGTCTTGAAATTATGTGAATGTTTCCTTTTGGTCCTTGATGACAAAAGGGGGAGAAGTGAAGTGCAGATTAGGAGTTTTGGAGTATTAGCTTATTTATATGAACCTATATGGACCTTGTTTATCTTTTGACTGGTTGTGGTTGAACTACTATCGTTGCTTTTGGATGTTTATGGTAATCTTGGATGCTAAATAATTGTGGTTTCATGTTATTCATGTTCATTCTTTTTTTTCATATTCATTGCATATATCTAGTTATCCTCGGATTCAATATTTAAAGGGAAACTCTGTCAAAAATCTCAAAAGTGCAAATAACAATGCTTCATCCATATGCACATATTTAGGGGGAGTTTTCAATTAAATATTGGTGTTTTAACGATATTTCGTGCCTAAATCACTCTTTCATCCACAAAGATAAAATATTGTTAAAACAAAACCTTGAGTATACAACATTTTTTTTAATACTCAAAATTCACAAACCAATTTAATTCTTTCAAGAGGTTTGTCATCAATTACCAAAAAGGGGGAGATTGAAAGCATCTAGGCCCCTAATTTGTTTTGGTTTTGGTAATTAATGACAATTGCGATTAAAGGACTAACATTCTCATTTTGAGTATTTTGAGAATAGGTTGATTCGACATTCGACGAACATAGAAGTATGAAAAGGGTGAATAACAAGAAAGGCTAGCATCGATGACGAGACAACCAAGGTATAAAGCCTAAGAAATTTTCATAGTCTTTTGCCGATCTCGGAGTTAGAGAAAAGATCGGATTGCTAGTTTAATCGTCGTACTATTAAGAGGGGTCTTGTCGCATGTTCGATGTTGATGAAAGTGCTTAGAGGCTCATTATAAGATGCATAAAATTCTTGCAAAAGCATGTGTTTAAAGAAAGATCAAAAGGCATAAAAACTCTCGCTCGAGCTCTGTGGGGCCGGTATGACTGGACCCCCTCCGGTCATACCGGCCGTCGGTATGACCGGCCAATTGGGCGGTGTATTTTTTACAGAACGGGGTGCAAACCGTATCTGTGTGAGCGGTACGACCGGAGGCCCTCCAGTCATACCGGTGAGCGGTATGACCAGACCCTCTCCGGTCATACCGACCAGTGACCAACGGTCACTAACGGTGCAATAAATGCACAGTTTTGACCGTTACTCTGTGAGGGCCGGTCATACCGGCCCAAGGGCGGTATGACAGGCCTCTTAGGAGGTTTTTGAGCAACTTTTGGCCAACGGCCATATTTGGCTGGTGGGGTTATAAATACCCCCCACCTGCATTGTAGAGTCTTCTTGACTCTCATTGATGATATTTTGAGCTATAGCAAGTCTCAAATACTCTTGTGTGCATTCAATTCATATTTTAAGAGAGTTAAGAGCAAAATTGAGTGGTGCATTTAGAGTTGAGCCTCTAGCACTCAATTCGACCTCAAGCAAGCGTCATCACCTTTTACTCTTAGAGTTTGCCACCTCCTAGACGGCTTGGAGACGTGTGGGATTGGTGATCTTCTCAAAGAAGCTTGTGAGAAGACCCGATCGGTTGTGAAAGGCAAGGAGCTCGCCTAACCGGATTGGTGAAGGGCTACCACAAGTGATCGAGGAAGGCTCAAGTGGTTGGAGCCAGCTTGAAGTGATTCAAGTCACCTCAACGTGGAGTAGGGGAGACCGGCAAGTCTCCGAGACCATGGGATAAAATTCTTATCTCTCATTCTCTTGTGATTTACTTTTGTCATTTTTGTGCTAAGTTACTTTTCGAGAGAATTGAGTAGATTTCTTGTGCTTAGAATTACTCATTGCTCTAATTGAATTACTAAAGTAGTTTAGTGTTTCCTAAAGATTATAATTGTGAATTTGCAATTATTGCTTTTATAGCTTAATATTTTAATTAATTGCAAATTAGATGTAAAAATTTAGAAACCTCCTATTCACCCCCCCCCCTCTAGTCGGTTATCCTTGATCCTACACATGTCAACTGTGAACCTTTGTGCTAAGTAGATCATAAGTGATATGTGACTTTTGATGCTGAAAGCACATTTTTACTCCATTACAGAAGGAAGAAGAAAGAAATTTCCAGAATAAAAATTCAGATTGTGAAGTGTTAAATACGTTTAACTTAACATGTGTGCATGACTGAGTTGTGGAACTGTGATCCTAAGGGCTTGCTTAAAATTGTGCCTGACCTTTCCCTTATATGCTCACTGAAGTATACTAAAGCTTGTACATTGTAGTGTTTTATAAACATACACCTATTAGCATGATTGATTTTTTATAGTGCAAAAGATGCCTGGAGTTTTTCACTAATTATCTGCTTGCTGGCGATATGTATTCTGAGTTCATGATGCTGAAATGAGTTTAGAAGTGCATGAGTGCCTTCCAAAATCTAGAACCGTGCTTGGTGTGATCAAATCAAAAAGGTTAACGGTTGTATACAAGCAATTGTAGAGTGTTATGTGTGTTTTATTTGCAAGCTATGTTATTGAGTATAAGCATTCTTGTGTCCTATATTATTATCTGCTTAGGAGTGTTATACTCAGATGATTGATCTTGGTGATTAACTTCAAGTTAAATATACACATGCTAATATTTTTGGTTTAGTGGGTAAAGTATGCATGCGGTGCTTGTTGCATTAAGCCTCTGCCTGCTACGGTCTAAGTGATAAATATGAATCTATAAGGGTGCTTGCTACTACAACTCAGACTTAAGAAGAGTGAAGTTTCTAAACATGCATTTATGTTATAAATCCATTTTTTCTCTTTGTAGGATTGAATGCTTTCACCAAATGTGACTGCCCAACATTTATTGCTGTTAAAGGATAAGGAGAGTAGAGATTGAGAACTGAAATTTTGGCACCTGATGACTGTAGGGACAACCGGAAGAGGATGATGAGAAGGAGATGGAAGGTGGCTGCCGACTGCCTCCACTCCTCCCTAGGCCTACTATTATTTTGGCAGAGAAGAACCAGCAAGGATATCTGCTACTGGGTGGTTGAGTAATGGTGAGTAATAAAGTCTCTGTGTGTTGGTTGACCTGTATATATAGTGCTGGATTTTACTGCCGTGGGGGCTGAAAACTGGATATGGTGTAGGGGTAAAACTGTTCGCTGGAGGCACACGTGGTAAGCATGCAGCTCTTCAACTTGCCACTTGGCTGGGAAGAATGGGTAGGGAGCTTGCTGGCAGATAGCTGGAGAAATGGGCAGGAAATGGGTGTTGGTAGCCAGCTGCAGGAATGGACAGAGAGAGGAGAAACTAGGTTGTTTGCTGGCTAAGAGGGAGTAAGTCGGTTCAGCACAGTTCCTGAGTTTCTCTTGTGACCAAAAGTGGAAGTTTGGGCTCAAAAGGATGTAATCTACTGCATTAAGATGTAAACTTGGTGTGTTTGTAATTTGAACCTAGTTAATCATTCTGTGATTTGAATGGGTAGGTATGAGGTTGTATTCTGATTATTGTGTTAATCTGCTATTTAAGAGAAGATGATTGAATTTGGTTTGAATGTAATGTGCTCTATAATGAGTGGTGTAACTAAATGTAAGAGAGAGTAATCTTCTGATCATTCTGGAAATTGAGTGTTCTGATTGGGAATGATTTGAAAAGTGTGCCTCCTATCTGGATAAGTACTGTGCTTTGGTCTGGGTGAGATTAGAAAGTGGGAGAATGAGTTTCGGGAAAGACAGTTATGCTGTAATATATGACTGATCATTTCTTTTTGCCTTTAAAGATGTACTCCACTAGAATATATCTCTTCTTGTGAATAAAAGTCTTAAATTGGATATTTAAACATGTCGAGAGGATGATAGAAAGATCCATGAATGAGAACAAGTTTATTAGCATAGAATTTTAATTGAGTTTATAAGCATGAGCTAAGATGTGTGTGTGTGTATGCTGTGATTAGAGAGTAAAGAGAATTAAATGTGTACAGATATAATGCTTGAAATGGTATGGAATCTTCTTAATGATGTCTTATTGTGCACTGCTGTTTGAATTTATCTCTAGATGCTACTGAGGAGACATCTGAGACAGATGATCAGAGTTTCTTGGAATAGGATTTTGGGCAGGTTTTTACAGAATGTGACTCATCAAGCTACTATCAACAATGCACCTCACGTTGCTGCCAATGTTCCTCGTCCTCACTCAAAGCTATCAGAATTCATGAGGACTTGTCTGTCCACTTTTACCAGGAATGTTACACCTTTGGAAGCTGATGATTGGCTTAGAATCATCAAGAAGAAGTTGCCCATCACCCGGTGTGAAAGCAGTGAGAAGGCCCTTTATGCTTCCCATCAATCGGAAGGTGTTGCCGCTGAATAGTGGGAGAATTATTGTGCTGCCCATGAAGCCTCATAGAACATCTCTTAGAATGAATTCGTTGCTACTTTTCGCCATACCATACAACAGAAGGAATCATGGACATCAAAAAGAAATAATTCAAATCCATCAAGCAAGCAAGTTAGTCTGTGGCCGAGTATCTAAATAAGTTTACTCATCTTACTCGTTATGCACTTGGGGATACTGCCACTAATAAGACTAAGACAGTCTCATTTCTTAAAGGGACTGAACTCTGGATTTGCGTTGATCACCCATACATTCCCAAATTTCTAGAAGCTGGTTAACAAAGCCCATGTCATTGAGGACAAATTCAAGGACCTGGATGATAACTGTAAGCACAGAATAGCTCAGCGAGGAAGTCACTAGAATCAACAGAGAATGAGATTTGCACCGCATCAGTTTGCTTGATTTCAGTCCTTGCCGTCATTCAAGACACAATCCCCAGCGCCTTGCCCAGTCAGTTAGAATTTCCAATCCACTATCCCTGCTAGTGTTGTGCTACGAAGCAATCAGCAATCTGCAGTCAAGCGTTGTTTTAACTACCGTGAACTAGGCCATTTTACCGATATATGTCCTTAGAAGGGAGGTGTCACCCTAGTTTGTTTCAACATCGGTAGCACCCTTATCAAGGTGCCAACGCCAAGAATCAACCGTGGATCGTTCCAAGCTTCAGGACAAGACATAGGTAAACCGTGGTCAACGGTGAGAGGCCGCGTCAACCACATCACTAATGGAGTTCAGGATGTGTCAGATGTTGTTTTTGGTAAGCTTTTAGTTAACTTAGTACACACAATAGTTTTATTTGATTCTAGAGCTTCGCATTAAGCATAACCTATTGGTTCAATACCCCTGGATCAGAACATGTACCATCATGATTCCAATATTTACCCATTACTCTTCTAACTTTTGTAAAGTGCAAACCAAACACAAATTAGTTTAAGCCATTTAAATGACAAACTGAAAAATAAAATTATACCTTCTAAATCCAAATAGTTATACAGGGATCGCCTCCTCTACAGTGTTATCTGCATTAGTTGACAATTCGGGCTACAAGTTGTCATCTACTAATTCAGCGATACTAAAAGCTGGTTTGGCATGGCTTCAGATCCTAGATTTTCGTTTAGAGCAGGTGGAGTCATGCCAAACGGCCTAGCTAAAAAAACGAATCTGGAGTTAGGTGAATCTAGAGGTGTGTATTCTTAGCTCCACCAGATCCGTGGAGCTGGAGCTGTGAGTACATTAAGGGTGTTTAGATGGATCATCTTGTTTACATTTTAGAACAAAAATATAAACTTAATTCACTTTATTTTAGCGTACAAGTTTCAGATCTCAGATGAAGCTGAGATCTGGAGCTCTACCAAACAGGCCCCAGAGCAGGCTGCTCCTTACAAGAATCCATGATCCCATTCCGAGAGTACCCTTGGAGTTAGGGGAAAATTACCCTCAAAATGCCCCTCAACAAAATCGTGCTCGGGGGCGGTTCCTCGCGCAGACCCGAGCCCTTTTCGCCTCCCGCACTCGCGGCGCCGTCACTCTCTCCCAAACCCTAGCGCCGAGCAGCGTGCATCCCCGGCGGTGGCGCGTCATCCCTACCCTGGTATCCGCGACCTTGGCCAAGCGGCGTGCATCCCCCCGACGCGACCTCGGATCGACGGTGCGTGCTCCTTCCACTCGGCCGGTGTGCTCCTTCCCCCTGCGTCCTCCTTCCCCTCAGCCCGGCGCGTGACCTCAGCCTGGCATCCTCCTTCGCCTGGCGAGCTCCTTCCGCTCGGCCCGGCGTCCTCCTTTTTCAGTCGAGGGCGCCACTCATCTGCTCTATTCGAAATTTGTTCAGTTCACCGTGATACCCACCTCTTACTCCTGCAGTACTTCTAGAACGTTTCTAATACATCTACATACAAAAGGAATTATGTTATGGTACTCTCTCTTTTTTTCAAATAATCCAAAAACTCATGTTCCATTGTTTTGCAGCTGGCCAGGAGAGGTTTAGGACAATTACTAGTTCTTACTACATAGGTGCTCAAGGAATTTTTTGCAAGTGAAGAATATCTTATTTAGTTAATTTGACATGTTCTCATGACAGTATGAATTAGATCTCTGATTCACTTGGGACAACAATTCAGAATGATTGACCATATGTCTGTTGCATTCATGGAAACTGATAACTTGTACTTAGATTAACGATGCAGCAATACATTATGATAGCCTGTGGTAAATTGATTAAGTTCTAATTCTTTTTGAGTTTTTCTCGTAGTATATGATGTCACAAAGAGAGATAGCTTCATAAACTTGGCTGATGTATGGAGCAAAGAAACTAGGCCACAGAACCTTATGATTCCTCAAGCTTCATATAGTCCATATATTAATTTTTAAGAACCGGTAGATTCCATTGGAGTAGACTTTCTGCGTTGACTGTTATTTAACTTTCCATAGCACTATTGACACTCAAGCTTGAGAGATTTGTAGTTTCTGATTAAGGCAGTAATATTTGAAATAAAAGCCCTGTTTTTCCAAAAGATATCTATTCACATATGATTCTTGCTTGTTAATGCTTTCCATCGATGGTGAGGCATAGAAACATTTCTAGTTAAGCAGATGCAAAACATACTTGCATAGTAACTGACGAAACATACTTCACATAAATGTGCTAGATGGAAACATGGTTGGCTTCTGCTCCTAAATTGCTGAAACTAATGATCTTACACACGAGGAAGTCGGTCGCACTTTCAGTTTCTTCTTGGATGATTCTTGCTGCTGGTAGGATAGTCTATATGTTGGAAATATTAGGAATTTTCTCAATATTTTAATCCACAGAATTATGTAAATCATGATTAAATAATGATACAATTCTAGTTCAAAGCCAAAGGTACTAGATAACAAATTATCTATCTCATACGCAAAGACTAATGAACAAGAAAACAACATGATTAAAATGCGGTATAAGTTAATATACCCTTGAGCCGGTGCCACCATAGGCACAGGCGCAAGCGGAACATTTTCGTTCGCCATGATGGTCGGAGTAGACGATCACAAGTTGTCGCAGTGAAGCCTTGGTGCAGTGGAGAGGTCGATGCAGTCGAACGTTAGTGCAGTGCAGATGCGCTTCCAGGAACACCGACACTTGAGCAGTCGCGTGGTACGCCCCCAAAAACCTTATCGGCCTTCTATCTCGAGCAAGATCTCAAGAAGGGCGAGGTTCCGGAGGCCTGCTCTCTCCGCTACTTGTGGGCGCAAGAAAACAGAGATGGAAATGCGAAAACAGTAGCAGCTACAAGTGGAACAATGGATTATGCGGAAGAGCCAAGCAGCTAGAGAAAGGCACAGCCGTTGCTCTCCTTATATAGTCTCGCGACATGCAACGGGCAGGAGCACCATTACCAGCCATCAACTCATATAATCATACAAGAATCGAGCGATCATTATGAGCGACCATCAACCACGTCCGTTATGTAATCGACGGCAAGCATCTTGGTCACATTGATCACTGAAACGGCAAAACAAACCGCTCCTGCCCAGCACATCACGTCCGGACTACAAAACAAACCGCTCCCGCCCAGCACATCACGTTCGGACTAGCCTGCGCCGCGCACGTTCACGTCTCGTCTCGTCTCGTCTCGACTCGACTCGCACACACCACGCCTCGGCTCGGCTCGGCGCGCGCGCGCCCGTGTGGCACAGCCTTTACCCTTTTCCACCTTGCTAATTGAGAGACACACAACTCAACTATTTAAGTTGGTCAAACCTTCTCTCAATTACCCATATGGTACTAAACCAATTTCATGACTCCTAGTATTTAATGGGCCTTTTGGAATTTCTATTAAATTAATTATGGGCCATCCCCATAATAATCTAACAATCCCCACCAAATTTCAAAGGCACATTTGAAATACTCTCAGTTCCAATGTAGTTTGATATACCAATGTTTCGATGGAGACTGTTAAGTTGAACTTCTATCTAGAACAATGATTACACTCATCCACAACTGAACAATGGACTATGCCTTGAATTGACAGTTTTGTGCGAACAAGTTTCACCGAAGTCCTTTACTGATACTAGGCTGCTAAATGCATCCCCTCTGTTTGGAGCTTATAAGTCATACTCCTTAGCCTTTCATGAGCCTCTAAAGATCACCCAATCTCATAGACTGTGACTTGCAGTCGAACTCATATAGGTGTATTCCTCATAAGATGTTCTGTAGGATAACATCTTTGCTTATCAAAGCCACTCGGAATACATTAAGGTATAACCAACCTGTCATACAGAATAGGAGAGTTATTGCATCTCAAACGGAGTGGGCTAAGCATGTATACTCTCCTCTCACCAGATCACTAGCTTGTCTCAACATCCTAATTCACGGGATCTCCGATCAAATAGAATGAGTTACCACTAAGACATGACTTTATGTGGGTCTCAAGCCCATCACACTCGATGCTTCATCTATCACATTCCGTGATAGTCCCTTTGTAAAAGGATCGCGGAGTTTTTAGCCGTCGGACATAGTCCAACGCTATAACTCCGAGTTTCTCATTTTCTCGACAGACTTCAACCGCCTCCTAACGTGCCTTGATGACTTCATGTTATCCTTAGAACCGTTCACCTTGACAATCACCGTCGATTGTCACAGTTCAAAAGAATAGCGAGCCTTTGGTTTCTCAACCACCGTAAGTCCTTCACAAGTTCACGCACCGATCGGCTTCCACAGAGGCGGTATCTAATGCTCGTGAGTTCGCTTCCATTGTAGACCTCGTTAAGATGGTGCGGTTGCAAGACTTTCAGAAACGACTCCACCACCCAATATGAACACATATCCACTTGTGGCTTTTATTTCATCAGCATCAGATATCCAGTTTGAATCGCTATAACCCTCAAGTACCCTAGGGTACCCGGTGTAGTGAATTCCATAACTTGATGTCCCTTTTAGATAGCGCATTACTCTCTCAAGAGCATGCCAATGATCATCTCCCGGGTTTGAAACAAACCGGCTTAGTTTGCTCACAGCAAACGAGATATCAGGCCTCGTTGCACTAACTAAATACATCAGTGAACCAATGATTTGGGAATATCTCAATTGATCCTTTGCTATACATTGGTTCTTTCATAATAGCACACTTGGATCATACGACGTTGGAGCAGGTTTGCAATCGCTATAGCCAAAGCGACTCAACACCTTTTCCACATAATGGGACTGCTCAAGAGTAATCCCACCGTCACCTTCTCTTAACAATTTAATGTTTAAGATGACATCCGCTACTCCCAAATCTTTCATTTCAAAGTTTTCGGACAAGAAGTCCTTGACTTCCTTAATCACATTAAGGCTCGTCCCAAAGATTAGTATGTCATCAACATACAGACACATAATCACTCCTTCACCCCCACCATAGCGGTAATACACACATTTGTCAGCTTCATTCACAACAAAGCGGCAGATGTTAAAGTTCATCGAACTTCTCGTACCCTTTAGGTGCTTGCTTAAGGCCATACAAAGACTTCAACAACCTACACACTTTTCCTTCATGACCCTTTACTACAAATCCATCAAGCTGATCCATATAGATTTTCTCTTCCAACTCTCCATTAAGGAAAGCCGTCTTTACGTCCATTTGATGAACGATCAGACCGTAGGAGGCAGCCAAAGATAGTAGTACTCTAATAGTGGTCAATCGGCAACGGTGAGTAAGTATCAAAGAAGTCCTCGCCTTCTTCTCGGTATAACCCTTGGCCACAAGCCTTGCCTTGTACTTTTCAATCGTACCATCAGCCTCAGCTTTTTCTTGAACACCCACTTACATCCTCTGTGTTTACACCCATATGGACGATCAACCACTTCCCAAGTTCCATTGCTCAAGATGGAATTCATCTCACTCTGGACCGCTTCCTTCCAATAGTCAGCGTCCTGAGATGAATAAGCCTCCTCAATGGTTCTTGGAGTATCATCCACTAGATATACAATGAAGTCATCACCAAAAGACTTTGTAGTCCTTAGTCTCTTACTCTTACGAGTTACTTCATTGTCTTCATCTATTGGATTTTCTTCAAAAATGGGCTCAATTTGTATAGGAGTGGAAGGTTTAGGAGAGAAGATAGATTCTTGGCCAGATGAGCTAAGTGTCTCTTTCATAGGAAATAAGTCCTCAAAGAATGTGACATCATTGGACTCAAAAATTGTACCTTCACTCATATCAGGTACTCCAGATTTCACTATTAAGAACCTATATCCAACGCTGTGAAAAGCATAACCAATAAAGACACAATCAATGGTTTTTGGTCCAAGTTTACGCTTCTTTGGGATAGGCACATTGACTTTAGCCAAACAGCCCCAAGTACGTAAATAAGAGAAATTTAATCTTTTCCTCTCTCATTCCTCGAATGGTGTGATTTCTTTATTCTTTGTAGGAACCCTGTTTAGGACATGACAAGCAGTCAATATAGTCTCACCCCACCAGTCCTTGGAAAGTCCTGCTGTTTCTAACATGGTGTTAATCATCTCAGTTAGAGTACGGTTCTTTCTTTCGGCAACCCCGTTTGATTGGGGCGAATAGGGAGGCGTCCTCTCATGGATTATTCCATGTTCCTCGCAGAATAAATTAAATTCACTAGAAAGGTATTCTCCACCACGATCTGACCTAACCCGTTTGATTTTTCTCTCAAGTTGGTTCTCAGCTTCAGCTTTATAGATCTTAAAATAGTGAAAAGCCTCATCTTTTGACTTTAATAAATATACATAGCAATATCTAGTGGAATCATCAATCAAAGTCATGAAATACCTCTTACCACCCTTTGTCAACTCCCCGTTCATCTCGCATAAATCGGTATGAACTAGTTCTAACGGTGCCAAGTTTCTCGCCTCAGCTGCCTTGTGAGGCTTGCGAGGTTGCTTAGATTGCACACACACTTGACACTTAGAACCTTTAACTTGGGTAAATTTTAGGATTAAATTCATACTGGCTAACCGCATCATGCAACCAAGATTAATATGACAAAGTCGTGAATGCCAAACATCAGTCTCATGATTACAAACATGATTCACAATTTTATTCATGTCCATCAAAGACAAGCGGAACAAGCCTCCGCTCTCATAGCCTTTTCCAATAAAAGTTCCAATTTTAGAAACAACACATTTATTGGATTCAAAAACTAGCTTAAAACCATCTCTACACAATAGAGACCCGCTGACAAGGTTTTTATTTATCACAGGCACGTGATGCACGTTCCTCAGTCGCACGACTTTCCCTGAAGTAAACTTCAAGTCAACTGTGCCGACTCCATGTACAAATGCCTGCGACCCATTCCCCATCAACACGGAGGTAGCCCCTGTGACCTGGTAAGAAGAAAATAAGGATCTATCAGCACAAACATGTATATTGGCCCCCGTGTCAATCCACCAATCAGGTGAACGACATACTGATAGAACGGTAGGTATTGAAACATACCCAGATGTTCTCTCCTCAGTATTGCCAATAACAATGCTGGTGGACTTTTTCTGCTTATTGTCTTTACGATCAGGGCAATCCTTTGCCCAATGATCAGTACCATTACAGACAAAGCAGTTTCCCTTTTCCTTTATTCTTCTTCTTCTTGAAGCTAGTAGTTTGAGCGGCCTTGTTCTTGTTCTCAAGCTTTTCAGACTTATTTTTATTCTTCTTGTTGAATTGAAAGGTTTTCTTTTGTACCACATTGGCACTAGAACTTTCCTTCCCACGTATGTCTTTTGCCCTCGCTTTCTCCTCAACATCTAGAGACCCAATGAGACCAACAACGCTGAACTCTTGTCTCTTGTGTTTTAGAGTAGTGGCAAAATCCCTCCAAGAAGGTGGCAGCTTCGCAATGATGCATCCCGCCACAAACTTGTCGGGCAATGCACATGTAAAATTCTCAAGTTCTTTCGCAAAGGCTTGAACCTCATGAGCCTGTTCTACTACAGAATGGTCATCAACCATCTTATAGTCATGAAACTTCTCCATGACATAGAGTTCACTACCCGCGTCAGAGACTCCGAATTTTGCCTCAAGTGCATCCCACATTTCTTTACCACTTGGCAAAATCATATATACATCAACAAGATTTTCTCCCAAAACGCTAATCACGGCGCCTCTAAACAAGTTATTCGCAGCCATGAAAGCACTCTCCTGCTCAGGAGAGAGCCCACCCTCAGGCTGTGGCTTGCCTTGCGCAACGTGATACACGTTCATGGCAGTCAACCACAAAATCATCTTGACGCGCCAACGCTTGTAATTTGCACCGTCAAATACAGTTGGCTTAAGTGCGGCAGCGAAACCAGTAGTTGTAGAATTCCTAGAATAAGGTTTTTGTATTGTTGGAAATATTAGGAATTTTCTCAATATTTTAATCCACAGAATTATGTAAATCATGATTAAATAATGACACAATTCTAGTTCAAAGCCAAAGGTACTAGATAACAAATTATCTATCTCATACGCAAAGACTAACGAACAAGAAAACAACATGATTAAAATGTGGTATAAGTTAATATACCCTTGAGCCGGTGCCACCATAGGCACAGGCGCAGGCGGAACATTTTCGTTCGCCATGACGGTCGGAGTAGACGATCACAAGTTGTCGCAGTGAAGCCTTAGTGCAGTGGAGAGGTCGATGCAGTCGAACGTTGGTGCAGTGCAGATGCGCTTCCAGGAACACCGTCACTTGAGCAGTCGCATGGTACGCTCCCCAAAAACCTTATCGGCCTTCTATCTCGAGCAAGATCTCAAGAAGGGCGAGGTTCCGGAGGCCTGCTCTCTCCGCTACTTGTGCGCGCCATTACCAGCCATCAACTCATATAACCGTTACCAGTAACTGACGATCATTATGAGCCAGCCATCAACCACGTCCGTTAGGTAACTGACGGCAGTTACTGGTCACATTGATCACTGCGGTTACTGGTCACATTGATCACTGAAATGGCTAAACAAACCGCACATCACGTCCGAACTGGCCTGCGCACGTCACGTCTCGCACACGCCTCGGCTCGGCTCGGCGAGCGCGCGCGTGTGGCACAGCCTTTACCCTTTTCCACCTTGCTAATTGAGAGACACACAACTCAACTATTTAAGTTGGTCAAACCTTCTCTCAATTACCCATATGGTACTAAACCAATTTCATGACTCCTAGTATTTAATTGGTCTTTTGAAATTTCTATTAAATTAATTATGGGCCATACCCATAATAATCTAACACTATATGCATCATAAATAGCCCATGATTTTGCTCCCATGCAGATTCTAGAGGTTCCAAGTCTCTTGGAGATAGGTTCCTCTTCAGTTGTGAGAAGGAATATTCTAAAACAGAAGCAGGAAAGTCATGCAAAGCACAGTGGTGGGTGCTGTCAATAGATCCATGTCGCACGATTAATTGAGCTCGAGTTACCGTCATCGCATGCAACCAGCAAGGGATACCCAATTGTAGCTGTTCTTGTGCTCGGTTGTACATGAGTTGTATATAAATGTGAGTAAAAAGGGTGGACAAAAGGAGCTTGTCGGGGAGTGATTAATAATTGATTTGTACAAAGAATGGCATGTTTATTTTGTTGTTTATATTCTTTTTTTTTATCTCTTTTCTGTACTAATTTTATAGTTACACTTGTAATGGAATCATCGGCCCTTTTTTGTTCAGTTTGTGGTAATTGGGTGGGGGGTTGGGATGAAAATAGATCATTCCGAGTGTTTCCTGTATATCATGTGTTCACTTCGTAGTGAAATTGGTAGAATTATTGGTCTTTTTGTCTATGGAAGAAAGGAAACCCTCCTCAGTAACCAGTAGAACCTCTTGATCGACCCATGTTATCAGGAACACGACAATGTGTCGGAGTTATTATAGTTTTGTGAGAATTTTTTGGAAGTAATGCTGATATAAAAATGTAGCCTTCTGTTGTTTTATGTATTGCCAGCCAATCCGTCAGCTCGCCGACTTTTGCCAATGCCACTGTCCGTCGTGCACTCGTGTCTGCAGCCATCAAAATAAATGCCATAGAAACATTGAAACGAGGAGAAGGGAAGCAGCTTGATCAAGGGTAGTTTAGTCTTTTTACACATAATTATCTCATTCTTAGATCCGGAGTCATTCTCCTAGCCAACACTTTCTTTGATAGCTCCAAATTCTCAGTAGAGTGGATCCAAGTGAGAAGTTGGATCTGGAGTTACAAAATTCATAGCTAGAGCTATACCTATGGCCTAATTCACCTCTTCTGTCACTCGGCGAAAACAGAGGGAGGGATGCATAGAATATTTGCAATGGTAGTGTTTGATCCGGTATAATCAATTCATCACGACGAAAAAGCACATAAAAATACTATCTTGGACTCTTGGTCACTTACTACAATAATTAGATGCGTCTTTGGGCGCCATTGAATTGCCTGCATGCATGTCGGCCATGAGCAACAACACGGCGCATTGACTGTTGACTGTGCTGCCAAAACTGCAAAATACGGCAAAATACAACATTATCGCGAGGCCACTGTAACGATTAGCTATAACAATATTTGTTCTTGTCGCTAGGTGCTGATGGTTGTTACCTAGGTGCTACGTTCAGATTAATTAATGGCCAAGAGTACATACCATATACCATTGGATGCGATGGTTGTTACATTGACGATCTTGATGTTGTGGCGGAAGATGTCCGTGGAGGCTGTCGTCCAGCGCGTCGCAAGTGCAGGGTTTGCAAAATCGCCAAAAATCGGTGGAAAATTGCGATTTTCGGTTGTATCGACACGGATCGGCTTCTAAAACCGCCCGACAAACCGGTGCAATTCAAAAAAAAATCAATTTTTTTTAAAAATTCAGAAAAAATTATGCGTCAGTGAAAATCGACGAAAATCGCTCAAAAAAATCATCCACCAAAAAGTTCAACTTACCCGTCGATTTTCCACAGAAATCGGCCGATTTTCCACCGAAATCGGCGATTTTCCATGAAAACAAACGATTTTTTATTTTTCTTTTCAAATTTTTTGATTTTGAAACTCTACGATTTTTGACAATTTTCGACTGATTTCCGGCTCGATATTTTCGATTTTCGAAATTCGAATTTTGGCCGATTTTTTCCAAACCGATTTTATTAACCGTGCGCAGGGGTCGCTTCGTCGTAAGCTGCATCGACATGGCCTGCTCGTTCATGCCAACCAGTAGGGGTGTGTGTGGCAGATCGAGGAAGGGAAACAACAGAAGACGGGCTCGGGTGGGCATGGGCCGCATGGCAGCAAGCCGAAGACCACGAATCCCTCAACCTCGCCGATGCCATCTTGAAGTACATTCGCGTGGTGCCAGTCTTGAGCTCGACCACCAGCTTGCAAGGCATGGGCAACCTGGGTAGTGGCCGTCCGCTGCCATTTCAACGAGGATATTGTGGTGGCTAATCAGGAGAGGGAAGGGAAATGAGATAGTTGAAGAGGCAAATAGGAGATAGAAAGCGAGTGAACAAATCTTCTTGCAACATCTAGTCCTGATTCAGAAAAATTAAACACGGGTAGAAAAGTCTCTAAACTCAACAATTGGCTTTTGTCTGTACGACTACGACACTCATAGGCACCAAAGGGCCGTATAGTAAGACAATCTCAGCTTACTATTAGCATGTACACATTAGCTTTGTTTTATGTAGAAGAGTGAGAAAAGAGGAGAGAAAAAAAATCGGATCTTATTTAACAGCCAGCATCGCACGGGAAACAACGTGCTATAACCAGCCAAAAGCTCGTGTTGGAGCCAACGGGAGCGATTGTTTACGCATTTTGCCAATAGCCACAAAGATGAGGTTAGTGTTGAATGCTCAAATTGAATGATTTAGTGTTTCTCTAGAGACAACTTTTAGAGATAGTTATTGTACAAGTTAGATTTATTGCTTACTCTAGATGATATGGATGGGAGATGGAGTAAGTAGTGGGCTTTGTTATTGTGCGTGCTATAAGAAACAAGGCTAAATGAAGTAGAGCATTACCTAATTGCAGCATCAGGGGAGGCAGCGTCCTACACGCGCGAAGCAGCGTTGTGGGAACTACTCCTGACGGAGAACGAGTAGGCTACTCTAACATAAAATCAAAAATTTCTACCGTGTAACCAAGGAACCACTGTAACTATTAGACGCACAGACCCGTAGTGGAAGTAGAGTCAATGTAGTACGTTGGTGTAGTTATAGTCGCACTAGCCTCGCGCCTCCTTCAACAGCTCCTCGTGACAGTCATAGGTTGCGGATCATCCTATGGTTGAAGCCTCTCAGCAACGCCTCTAAGGTATTCGCACGTACGAGGTAGGAACGCCAGCTGCGTGGTTTTGGGTGAAGGAGGCATGATGACAAGGGTTATTCCAAATTCTTGTGGTGTCTCCTAACCCTAAAGTCACCACCCTCTCTCTTTATAGATGCCTCACAATTAGTCTCTACATTAGAGGCCTATTAGAAACTCAAAGCCCATTAGAATTCGGATCACCATCCGAATTAAGTCTCAACCCTTTAAGCGTGCGATCCTATATGTTCACGTATACTTGAACATACCCGAGTACTCTTACTCGAGAATTAATCAGTAGCGGTCCTTAGCAAGACATACCGACCCCAAGTATATGTAAAGATCATATCGGGCGAATCTTAACAATGCTTAGTTATATGCATTTTCCTTTGCCTCATAATATCGATCAAACTCAAGGCGAGTATATGCCATCCTTGTTTAGTTAGCTCGACGACTCTTTCTCAATTATGTGACTCGAAATCCCCAACTATGGTTAACTCTTTAACCACAAGTAGCATGGCCATGCATTTCCGTAATTCGACCACACGAGAGGCCTAAAGATATCTCTCCCATTATATAGAGGGGTAAATCCCATCTTGATCGACCATACCTCGCAGCATGCTTCATGGCAAACCCGAAAGTCACATTTATAACTACCCAGTTACGGAGTAGTATTTGGTAACCCCTAAGTAAGTCATTACACATCTCGAGTATTTGTGTCAACCTCAAGTCTAAGGATATAAACTGATGACAAGTAAGATTACAACGTTCTCGTAGTGTCTTAAGGTGGGTCGACCCAACTTTATGTTCTCTAACACGTGTCTATATTATTAGTTTGATATCTCTATATCCATGACCCATGAAACATGATCATCAACCAATACAGATACTAGTTTATTCATATGTATCCTCATATGTTTATCTACCAGGGATCACTTTAGAATAATCATCACAAAGTCATATATATAATTTTACAAACAAGTCACATAATTTCTAATAAATAATAATAACATTATTCAAGGAACAAGATAATAAATCATAAGCATAAAGAAATATAATCATCTCTATAATTGTTTCTAGGGTATATCTCCAACAACTCCGTAGTCTCCTTCCTCTCCGCTTCCTCTCCAGGCAACATGCTCATCATCACTGGTGCCCTATGCGGCTCGCCCTCACTTGAGGCCAAACCAAGCTCAGATCAGAGAAGCTACCTGCTCGAAAATTCTAGACCAAATCGACCTGAAGCATGATTTTTCATCCCCTAAATCCACACTCTGCCATAGATCTATCTCACAAGGGAACTTTTGTAGCAGGAATCGAAACTCAAACCACAACTCTCGCAACCTCCCCCAACCAACAAAAAGTGTCAGATTTAATTAATAGCCAAATCTGAAACAACCTGCCCACCTGCTCACCTCTAATACTGAGGTTGATGACGCTGCCACCGCCACCACCAATTGATTTGGCCGGATCCGGTGACGACGTGCCTAGAGTGCTGGAGATGCACTGTCTCCCTGGATGATGGTGGACCGGGAGAGCACCACATCTTCGTCCGCCACACCGCCTCCTCCAACTAGCTGGATCCAACGGCGGTGTGACTCGGTCAGACCAGACTTGGTGACGGCGTGGCTCGATTCGGCCATATTTGGCCGCCCTCGACAATGATGTGTAGCAAGGAAGAACCGCACGTGTGCGCGTGGGAAGATGATGGAACGACAGAAGAGGACGTGCGGGCGGAAGGGTAGTGTGGATGGGATCAGGGGAGCAAGGTGCAAGATGGGAATAGAGGGTCGCTAGTAGAGGTGGGAGTTGGGCACATGTTGGCACAGCATGGGCCTCGTAGGCTTCAACTCTCGGCGTGTCATGCCTCGCAGGCACGACACCTCATCTTGCTGTGCTGGTTCAGGTCTTGTTCTATTGAATTTGTGAAGTCATGGAATAGCACCAAGGACGATGAGCGAGTGTCGACTATTGGCGAGGATCCGGTACACACAATTATTTAGAAAAAAAGAAATAAATTTTATTTATTCATTAGGTACAGATACAAAGTTATCATTAAAATTCTTACATCCCAGAGTGGGATTCCATGTTATAGAAAAAATACCATAACAATATGCATACATACTAGCTACTCCCCAATGTCGAGATTGTTCTGCATTCTAGGTCAGTGTATGTTTGATGTGGTGACGTCGATGGTCGTGTGAGGCAAATGGGAAGACGGTCATGCACGGTGTCGCGCTCGTGCTCAGCGAGCGGTATGGTGGAGCGTCAGCTCAGTGCTCGATGTCAGTGAGCATGTACTCTCCTAATTCTATTTTCCATCTTTTAGCATCTTTGTTGTCTCTTACTTCTCTGCATGTAAGGACAACATGTCGTGACGTCGCAGCAAGGCACCTAACGTGTGTTGTGCCTACTTCGAGCTCATCGGGCCTGTTTCGTGCTGTGCTGATCAAAGCACGGCCTACGTAGGTGTGCTCTGCTGTGCTGTTCATCATGCTCGACCGTGAGGCCCAACACGACCTTGTCATTCATGCAGTGTCGACTCGGCCCGTGCATGCGTACCGTGCTTGCTGTGCCACAGTCTGGCCAAAAAACCCCGGCCCAATTCCCACCTCTAGTCGCTAGTGTGAGGTATCACTAGGGCTGTGACAACAGCTCGAAGCTCGCGAGCTGCTCGAGCTTGGCTCGCTTTACGCTTGATTCGAGCTCTAAACGAGTTGAACTCGCGCTTGATACCGAGCTTGCGAGCTTCACCGAGCCGAGCTCGAATAACTCACGAGCTTGGTAATATTACTATATGCGAACTCTTAACTAGCTTACTCGAGTCGAGCTCGACTATTTTTTATTATTGAAATATAGTATATATCTAATTATTTATAGTTACCGAGCCAAATTCGAGCTTTAACCGAGCTAAGCTCGAATCTAAGTTCAAACTTAAATACCAACTCTAACACGATTCGAACTTTTACCGAGCTTGAAGCCTGAAAGCCCAGGCGCTCTATCCGGGCTCGTTAACAACTTAGGAATCGCCGTTTTTTTTTGTTTGTGAAGGGCGTCGTGCGGGATAGCATCGGGCCCACCTATCCGCACAGTAAGTTCTGTGGGAGGAGGGGAAGAGATAACATTCTTCGGATCTGGATCCAATGGCAGAAAATTGAAGTACCAAAAAAACATTTGGTTCCCACTTAAACACCTCCGGTTTCGAATAGACCTGTCCAAACGGGCCAGGCCAAATGGGCGCAAGACGGGGCCCGCATCGTGGCACGGCCGCACGCGCGACGGCTAACGCTAAGCGGGCGTCGCAAGACGGCCAACTCACCGTCGCCGTGCTTGAACCGTAGGGGCGACGGCGGCTTCAAGACGCAAGACGCGGCTGACACTGGCTGGCCCAAGACGGCATGGCCCGGCCCAAGACGTGACGGACGGTCCGCCCGTTAAAAAAATAGCCGTTTATAGCCGTTGCTGATTTAAAAATTCATAAAAATTCGAAAAATTTAGAAAAATCCCGAATTTTTCCTATAGATAGGTGGTGCCCCTCCTCATTTCTACACCAGCAACCTTGCATTCTCTTCTAATCATTCTCTTGTGGAAATTCTTTTGCTCTTAGTGGTAATTTGGCAAAATCAAAAATAGTTTTGTCAAAAATCCAAATTCGACTTTAAACCTGTCAAGAAATCAAGGTGATAATTGTGATTTATTATTTTATTTTGTTAGTATTTTAAATCATATTTTAGTATTAATAGCGTCATTATTTCTTGTAGTTTGCTTTATGGAGCCCGGGGATTTTCCGTCGTTTCCAGCTTCTGATTTCGGTATTTCACCCGATGAGCTTCTTGCATCATATGCCGAAGAAGCTGCAGGAGCTGTGCCATCTTCAGGCTCTACAAGTGCTACTGCGTCGGCAAGCACCGGGGCGAAAAGAGCAAGACGCAGTACATCGGGAGTCTGGGAAGATTTTGACCAGATTTTTGAGATATCAAACGATGTCCAAATCAGGTATGCTGTTTGTAAATATTGCAAGCATAAATTAACTGCGAAATCTTCAGGTGGAACGGGGCACTTGAAGAGGCATGTCGACAATTTGTAGAAAAAGCGGGAATGGCTTGAGGCGACGCATCTGCGAGACAACCCCGACAGTGCGATGCGAATCGGGACTACAATCCTGAGGTAGCTCGTGAATCTCTTTGTCGTTTAATCGCTTCTCAAGATCTTCCTTTAAACTTTGGTGAATCAGCTGCGTTTGAAAACTTTATTAGGACCGCTCATAATCCTAGATTTTCTGCAGTTTCTAGACAGACAACAACTAGAGATTTGATTAAATATTATAATAATTGTCGCAATAAGCTAAAAGAAAAATTTAGTACTGTATTTTTACGTGTCTTTGACATCGATATATGGAGTGGTAGAGCTAAAGAGGATTACCTTAGTGTAGTTGCTCATTATGTAAACGATGATTGGCAACTAGAAAAGAGAATTATAGGATTCAAATTAATTGATGTAGCACATCTTGGTGAAAATATTCTTGATTGTATTGTAAAAGTTGTGGAAGATTTTGGACTTAATGATAAGATTTTTGCAATAACATTAGATAATGCTTCCGCAAATACTTACGCCATGAACATACTTACTCCGCTTTCCAATTCATATCTTTGAATCTTTCTTATTACATCATTGTGCTTGCCATATTATTAATCTTATAGTTAAATCTGGTTTAAAGAGGTTAAATCAAGATATTGAACCTTTTCGCATCGCAATATCTTTCTTAACTCATTCTAATCAACGAGTAGCGACATATAAAACTTATTGTATTGCAATGAATGTACGTCTGCGTAAGTTTGGTTTGGATATGCTGTTAGATGGAATTCTACTTACTTGATGCTTAAGAATGTCATACCATATGAGAGCACATTTTCTGCTTTTATTAACACGCACCGTCATATACAGGATGGTCAGCAGTACTCACAGTAGCAACATTGGTATGTTGCTAAATACTTGCTTTCATTTTAGAATTTTTTTGATTCCTTTGTTGCTTTATCCGAGTTTATTATTCAACCTCTCTTTTAATTGTGCATCATATTTTAGAAATTGTTACCCACTTAAATGACCACGAAAATGATAATATATTGCGGGAAATTTGTTTATGCTATGAAAACTAAAATTTTAAAATATTGGCAAGAAATTCCTATGTTATATGCATTTGCATTTATTTTAGATCCTAGAGCTAAAATTCAGGGATTTGGTAATGTTCTCTCACTTCTAAGTGATGCGGTAGGTACTGATCATTCTAGTTATTTTTCAACTGTCCGTGCTAACTTAACTGAAGTTTATGATAAGTACGATCGGAAGTTTGCTGGAGTTCGCATGCAGCGACCTCCACCAACACCCACAACAGGTAAGAAGAAAACCGCGTGGGGAAAGATATGGGGGTACAGGTGGCTCTTCCTCAAGGAGTTCAACTACATCAACGACAAGTGCGGACACATCAAGTAGTGGGGAGCTAGCTGCCTATCTCAACAGCGACATTGTCAACTACCAAGAGAAGAAAGAGGAGGACTTCAATATTTTGCAGTGGTGGCACGAGCACAAGATAACATATCCGGTGCTTTCTATACTAGCACGGGATGTGTTAACAGTTCCTGTCTCCACGGTTTCTTCGGAGTCTGCTTTCAGTCTATCCGGAAGAATAATCGAGGAGAGAAGAACAAGTCTGACTAGTGAGATGGTAGAAATACTTCTCACTATGAAAGATTGGGAATAAGCTGATCAACGAGCTTAACATACTCCAGAAAATACTGAGCTGGCAGAGACGTTCGAAAATCTTTATCTAGATAATGAGGAAGAATAATTGTAATCTTCACTTTTTTATTGTATCATTGAGCTATAGGCCGTACTCTTTTTTCTTTGCCAAGGTTTTCTCGTGTTGAGTTTTTACTTGGTAAAGTTTTTAACGAGGCAGCCAAACATCAATAAATCTCATTATTTAATTCAAATTATTTGTCTTATTTTAGAATTTATCTTGTATTTTAGTTTTTTCTTAATTTATATATATATTTAAAAAGTTTTTATTCATCATTCGAGTTTTTCTAATTATTCTAAATTTTCCCATTTTTTTAATTTTTTTCATATTTTTTTACCATATTTTATCTATTTTTCTATTTTTTTCAAATTTCCCGATGCTAAGCGTTATCGAGCCGACACCCGCTTGGTATGAGGATCGAGGCAAGACGCAGACAACCCGAGGCTCAAACGGGTCATGCCTGGGCCGGAGGTTCGGCACGTGGACCGACACGGTATAGCCCGTTTACGAGCCGAGCCTAAATAGGCTGTGCCTAAACGGGCCGTGCCGTGCCGGGCGGCCCGTTTGGACAGCACTAGACTTTCGAAATCCCGCTCTCCCCGAATGTGTCGTATTCACCGCCACTCGCTTTTCGCTCCGGAGTTTTCGAGCACAAGAGAAGCTTCAAAGTTCAAATCCCAGTCCCTCGAGCGCGCACGCCGGCGAGCGGCGCCGAAGGTGAGGCCATCCACCGTCGCCGCCACCTCCCTCCACCCCATACTCCTCGCTCGCTTCCGCTCCTCCCTCTACCTCCCGGTGCCTCTGATCTCGTCTGCTCTTCGTCTTTGGATCAGCTTTGGCTTGGTTGGTTGGCTTTGGCAGCAGGGCGTCGGAGAGAGTCCCCACGAATTCCTCGCCGCTGTTCGTGTAGCTTCGCCGGAGGCTTCGCACAGGGGGACGAACTGGAGCGTCGCGTCACGGCTTCCGAGGCGTCACCGGAGATTCCCAATCGGCTCGTGCACTTTGGTTCCCGCACGCGAGATTTAGGGTTTAGGAGTTGGAATTAGGTGCTGTTGGGAGTGGTGAATCGCTTGGGGGCTTCGATTCGGAGGAACCCACCTGGGCATTTCGTCTGAATTGCACGTTTGTCGGGGCAAATTTTTGCTTACGTCTTCTGATTTCGCTGGGATTTGCTCCTCTCCCGTGGTGGAATTGTACATTCTATCTGTAGCAGAGGTATCATCGGTTGCTGTCAGATGCTTGCTTCGTCCATGGATCTCTCTGTTGGATTGTTTTTGTCTCCAACTTGTGATAAGCTGCCCCAAGTGTTAGATTGTCCCAGTTCTTTGTGGTAGTGTGTTCGATCTGGGTTGTGTTGCTTGTGGAAGACGATCTCTGAATGGTGAGGCCACGTTTAGTATGTTGCTATATGATGTAGCAACGCTGTTACGTTTTCTGATTTAGTATGCTTATGAGGGACTGGTCCCAATCTTTCAACAAGTAGGCTAACTCTCCTGTTAGATATGCACTTATTGTCTGCAGTCTGTTCAGTTTGAGCCTCTGTTTAGTACTGCACTGCACTGGTCAATCAAAATCAGTTGTGTTCTGTGGTATTGAGTAATTTCAGCCACCATAGCAATTTAGATTTGGCATATATAATGCAGCTCTACCACAGTAGCTGTTTTTTTTTCTTGACAAATATATAAAATGCGGTTCTGTGTTAATGTTCAGTGCTAACTCTTTTGGGCATGATTCATATCGTATTTCCATAAATGATTTTGTTAGTTGATACTTGTGTTGCTTTTGTTTGGTCGGCTAGTTAAGGATCAATGGCAGTCCTTGCTTCCATATCCTACAGCTGCACTGTGAGGACCCTCCCCCTTAATTCCCCATTTGTCATGCATCATTAAATATAACCATAGCATTAGCATTGATCATCATTAGTATTTATCTTTTAGGCATGAGCATCAATGCATTGCATATTATGCATCAGTGTATAAGCCAAAGCATGCATGCAAGTGTGCTGGCAGTATGGGTGTGGGAGAGAATAAAAGAAATGTGGTAACTCAGTAAGTAGTAATTTGGTAAAGCAGTAAAAGTAGAAAGTAAATAGCAGTGCAGCACTGAAGGGATAAGATTTTTCTTGAAGAGAGTGCCTTGTCTCAGTTTCTACTGCCGATACAACCAAGGCAGCAGCCTCCTCTTGCTTTCTGCCTTATAGTTTAGCCAGAGGAGTCACTTCCTTTCCTCCTTCGTCAAAAACCAAAACCAGGCAGCAAGAACGCAGCAAGCTGCCAGCCAACAGAGTGAACCCAGAGCGCAGCCAGGAGGTGAAGCCGGTCAAAGAGAAGAAGATCAAGGAGCTAGGAGGAGGAAATCGAACCGCAAGCAAGGGATTGACTTCCTCTACTTCCTCTACCTCAACCTGAACTTCATTCTCATTCCAAAGCCAGCAAAACCGCAGGACCCCAAGTAAGAGCATGCTGCCAACAGTAGTAGAGTAGTAGAAGAAAAGAGTAGTCTCAGAATATTTTGATTCATCACTGACTTTGGTCTCAAAGATTTGAGCCCCGGTAGCTCGCGAGGAGCGTCCTAGTTAACTAGTATCGACATCCTCGCCACCCAACCTAGAGCTCAAATCCACTCTATCATAGACCCTTACCTGTAACTTACCTCAAAAAGTGAAGCAACCAGTAGATCCAAGCTCAAGAAAGAAAATCACAGAAAGCCAAAATAGAAACTCCCCTATTCTGCATGAGCTAAGGTTAGCTCATGTGCATGCATCAGGCTCGGCTAGGGGAGAAGCCGGTTAGAGGGAAGGTAGTAAAAAGTAGTAGCTTGCTGTTGTATCTCCCAACCAAATGAACCAGAAAATAGCAAGAAGTTCGGCCAAGAGATCAGCAGCTACATGTGTGAGAAGAAGAAGTAGCAGAAACAGAGAAATAGAGGGAGGAGTAAGTAAGTCGCATGGGGGAGAAACTCCAGTCGGCTGTAGTAAAAGCAGAAAGGGAGAAGTAGTACTAGTCGCTAGAGAAGCAACCAAATGAATGACCTCCAGCCAAGTGAGTAGTAGTAGTAATAGTAGCTTGCGGCCAGGAAGCCAAGAAGGCTTCGGTCAAATAACCCAGGACATCCGAATGACTTAGAGCAAAATAAGTCAAGTGGCCAACTAGTAAGTAACCAAATAGTTCAGCCATCAGTAGAGTGGATAGCATTCGGCCAAGAGCAGCCGAATGGCTTTCCTGGTAGCAATAGCCAGCCGGCAATAACAGCCACCAACCGAAAGAACTGATAATCAGTAAAGTCTTCGGTCAAATGAGTAAAGACAGTGAAGAGCAATTGGCAGAAAAGGTGGAACAATGGACCAGTACCTGCATGCATACATCATTAGCATTAGTAAGTGCATTAGGCATACCAAAGAAATATAAATATCAATGTAGTGCATGCATGTAAAAACATGAATGCCAAATTTGTTAAATTGATAAAACTGCTGAAACTGAAATGTTGAAAGTGCTACTCATATTAATAAAATGCAGTAGATTAATGTAGTATAATTTTCAGGACCAGATCAGAACCCGCAGATCGACCTGAACCTATTTTCGAGCGAGGCCGAACCTTCTGGGTCTATTCCAGGCAAGCATTCCCTTTGATCATATTTGTATTAACTGTTTTACTGTTTTATGAATTATGATATCAGCACTGCATTGAAAATTATCTTCTGAATGAAAATTGTAAATTGGAAGTGTGGGTTGATAGAATGGATGGTTTGATAGAGGAATTGGAAAATGAATGTTTGGAAGGGTTGACGGGAAAGTATATGTGGATAATGTGTTGGTGTGTGTTAAATGGAAGGGTAGAGGACGCCGATGAGGAGGTGGTCGCCGGTGGGGTCCTCTACAATAGGATAGCATATAAGGTTAAATAACAAACTAATTTTGAGCAATGGGTTGTAACTTGGTGCCAACCACAGTGTGTGAAATCGGTTAGAAAAGGTTGTCCTAGGATGGTATTAGTTTCTCCACAATGGGTAAGAATGTATAGTCGTACTGGGAAATGCCGGTATGACCCAGGGGGACTGAAAAGGAGTTGGTTGGGGCGGTATATTTGAAGCCCGATGGGTACTTCTTTGGCGGGATGCGGTCTGATCAAGATTTGCGCAGGATGCCGAGTACAATCAGATGAGAGGTGGGGTAACCTAGGGATGGTGTACCCCATACTCAGTGCAGGGTGGAGAACTAATACCGGAATAGGATAAACGTTCTGGGGCATCTCTTGTGGATGTGGGTAAAGTGGTGCAAACCTGCGCAGGGTTAAATCTTGAATTCAAGCCAGTCTCTTGGATTAGAGGCTACAGAAGTCATACTCATTATTAGTAGTGTTTTTTAGAAATATAAAACTGCCAACCTTTAAAACTAAAGTCTATTCTTTAGAAAAAGGGTATTTTGGAAGGAGAAGGGTTGTAGGTGGAGTTGTATAGGAAAATTGGGTATTTTGAAAAGCATCTACTGCATTCATATATATTATTGCTTGCTGAGTACTTAGTACTCACCCTTGCTTAACCCTCCCCTTGCTTAGACGGTGAGATCCATGGATCATCCTCCGAGGCCTGGGTGGAGGATCCTTCGCAGGAGCAGGACCTACCGGAGGACGGTTACTACTACTACTATCAGGAGGAGTAGTAGTAATAGCCGGTCCTATTTCCATGCTAGTCAGCCAGACGCTAGCCATGCGGCAGGAAATAGGAGGTTTAGTAGTCTTTTGTTGTAATATATCCTTTTGTAAACTAAGGTATGTAAGATAACCTGTGTGGCTAATGGAATGAAATAAAGCTTCCATTTGTGAGTCTCTAATTATTGTTCTGCTGCAATACTCTGTACACAGTGTAGTAACTAATAAAGCATCGGAATGTCCGATGTTTTGCTAGTTACTGTGCTGAGGTCCGTATAATTAACTCTAGGTGACAGTTGTTACCGGGGGTTAATTATGCGGGTCGCCACATGCACTTTGCAAATGTGCCGCCAAACATGATTTCTAAATGATGCTTCTTTGCAAGAATTCTGTATACATTTGTGAAGCTCAATTTGATTCAGAAAGATGCTTTCACACTGGTGGAATCTTATCACATGCAGTTATTTTCCTATTTATCAGGTTCAACACTAGTTGATTTGGTATATTATTATCTCAGAAGCTGCATCTATGGAAATTGAGCTGCGGAACATCCAGAAAGTGAGTAGAATTTCCCCCTGCTAAGTTATAGGATGCGCTTCCTTTTCATGGTATCCTTTCAGCTCAGCTGTTCTTTCATTGTAGCATTTAACAATTCATGCATTATGATTGTGTATAGGCTACATCGAGTGATTATTGGAGTTTGGCCAGCAACCAGTATCCATCTGGTAAATTCCCTAAGGTCTCAATTGGCATTACAATTCCGAGGGCAGGTCCTGTATCAAGAGGCAGGGATGCTGCTACAACCCCTGCATTTGAGAGGAACTTGTCTCAGGGAACTGATGGAAGATCTAGACCCCCTAAAGGTGATAATGCTTCACTTCGGGTCTCACCAGAAGCAGCAAACCATGATGGATCTGCTAAAGAAGCACCTGAAGCTGTCCCTGTTAAGGTTTCTGTATCACGACCTGATGATAATACACGTGAGCAAACAAGAACCTTTTCCTTTGGAACAAGAAGAGAACAAGGCAGCCAGCTCGATCAATTTGGGAGGTCACCATTTGTGGGTTCTCAAGGAAAGCACCAAGTGGAATCTGCAGATAAAACCAAGGCCAACAGCGAAGTACTCAGGATGAAACTGTGGGACATCCTTGGTGGCACTTCAAACAAGCAGGCTGTTGCTTCATCAAACCCTGAAGACATTGAGACAAGTGACCAACCTAAAAGTCAAACCGCTAATGGGCCATCTTCAGGAAACAAGGAGGTTTTCACTTCACCTGTTCCTGATAACATCAAGACGCCAGATCCACTGAACTGTCAGACAGCGAAGTTTACAAAGTGTAAACCATCCTCTGATCCAATTGAGTCAGATTCTGACAGTCCACAAGTAGTTGAAAAAAGACCTGTTACTCGCTCATTAGGGCACAAGAAAGTACCAACAGCCTCCAAGCAGCAGGAAAAGAGCGGGAGTGCAAAGAAACCATTATCTACTTTTCGTTCTGCACACAAGCAGAAAATGCTGGACAATGTGTTTGCTTTCAACGAGAAATGCACACCTAAAACAGTGGGGAAATCTGCAATTTTTGACTCTGGAAGCTTAAGAAATCTTAGAAGCTCGAATAGGAAGGCTAAAGTTGAGCTTAAGAAGATACATTATTCAGACAGGATTTCCGATAAAACCACACAGGATGGTAGGGAAGGGAAGCTACCTTCTTCTAGAAATGCACCATCAGAGAATAAGAGAGAAAAAGCTAGCCTTTTCTTCTGTGTCCCGAACCGGAAAAACTGCTGAGAGTTGTTCTAGAAGCCTGAGGTTGAATAAGATGGCTAATATTGGGCCTCGGAAGATGCAGTTCTCAGAAAATTTTCTGGCCAAGACACTGAATGATGGTGAAGATAACCTCTCTTCTCCTCAGAATACATTATCGAAGTGCAAGGAAAATTATTCTTCTTCGTCGCTGCATCGGAAGGAGAATGATAATTTGAATATCCCTGAAGCTTCAGATAGAAGCCCTCATGTGCACACAGCAGCAGGAAATAATTTTAACTCGCCACTTTCTGGTGCTGCTAATCCATTACCTGAACCAAAATCATACCCATTGGAACATGATGCAAGTCCTCATATAAGTGGTAAATTTGGAGAGAAAAAGGTTGCCAGTCCATTGGCAGACAAATTCAGAGGCATGCCAGATGACTTTGCAAGTCCTACTTTTGCACCAAATGAAAATAACTCCCTGCAAAGAAGTAAAATGCTAGATGATGATCTATACAGCCCCAAATATCCAAAAATTGTTAACAGGTCAAGATCAAGTTCCTATGCCTCAGATCCAGATTCTGAACCATCGGTATGCTTAAGTCTCTAAAACGTATTCCAACCTTAATAAATTGGTTACAGAATAATTTACCTGTTATTACTAACTGGTGTATTCTGATCTCCAGGACGAAATGGATAAAACCGATGAGTTACCTGGCAGTGAATCTCCTAATTCTCCAGAGGAAAGAGAGAACAGAAAACAACCATATCTTTCACCCCTTTCTCCAATTGAAGATGAAGGGGCTCAAAGTTCTATCCTAAGCTTTGGAAAAGGTCAGAACACCAACATTCCCAATTGCCATACACTTTATACAGGAAAAATAATAGTTTTGCTAGATTATGTTATGTTCCTTTTGCGTTTAGTGCTACATTTCTAGAAGCAATACACACACACACATGAGTGATTATCTCGTATGAATTACCAGTTTTATCATAGGTATCAGCACCTTCAATAATCTGCATTAGCTGTATTTGCATAATTTTTCATAGCAATCCTTTCATCACTGATTAATCACCATATATGATGTAAGCTTTGTTACCACCTTTGCTGCCTGTTTGTATTGTGGAAATTATGACTTGATTACTGTTAGCTTCACCAATGTTCAAACATTTGTGTCTCGCCATACTGGTAAGCATATTTGCAGGCTTGCTAGTGGTGGCGCAGTTCTGTGATAACTATTAACAAGTTAGTGCATCCACTTTTATTGCTAACCATCTTGATGACAGTTGCACATTTTGTTACATGAAGAATGAATTATATATACAAGTAATTTGCTTCTAATTATGCTGCCCTATTAAGCTGTTAGATATCTTTCAAATGACCTACTATTCCAATTTTATTGCATGAAATTCATGTTCACAGGCTTGAGTTGTCCATGCAAAGTTTCTAATTTTTCCTTGCTTTAGAATAAGGCTATCCAAATATATAGTCATGATTTGCTGGTATGCTAACAAGCTACACCCATTTTTAACTATTTTAGGAAGTGCTTGCTGAAGAGAAGACATTCAAATTGAACTTATAGTTTGTGTGACAAGTGGAATAGCAGCAACATGTGGCATATTCTATTATGTGCATGCATGCTAGTTTACTTGTATTTTGTTAGTATTGTTTGCTATATTGAATTTGCTGTTACTTTAGTTATTTGACTGCATTAGTTTTAGAAGACTAATATGTGATAACCCGTGGGGTTATCAGTTTAATTAAATGGTTAATTAAACAATAAAAACATGTTTAGGCAAGAAAATTAAAATGTAAGGATTAGAGAGCGCCGTCAGTCCCGCAGTGATAGGTATCGCTCATCGAGGTACCCAATCTGTCCGGGACCCAGACTGGCCCCTCCCGCTAGTACCGGGGTTCATCATTCGGCGTTTAGTAGCTTACCTGGTGCGGTTGCGGGTACCGTTAGTGTTTTGAGCGAGATATGACCGTAATGCCCTTAGGATCAATAGCCACAGTAAAAAGCCCAAGGGCCATAAGGTAAAATGGCAGCAAGGGAGTGAATAAAAGAGCAGCCAGTGCATTGCCAGCCTAAAGCCAGCCTCTTGCCAGCCGAATGCCCAGCACAAAGCCAACCCATTCACAGCTAAGAGCCCAGCCAGAAGCCAGCTCATTTGCTTCCAGAACCATCTCCCAAACCAAAGCATCCAAGCCATCAGCAAGAGCAAGCAGCCGAAGCAACCAGCAAGGAGAAGAGCAAGGCGAGGGAGAGTCCAGAAGAGAAGAGGAGGAGATCATCCAGAATCTAGCCGAAGGGGGGGAAGCCAGAAGCTAGCTCAGCCAAGAGGGAGACAAGCCAGTGTCTGCAACCTCTTCAACCTCACCATCGACATCACCTCAACCGACTTCATCCCCCACCACCGTGCAACTTCAACCGACCCAAAACCCCATGTGCATTCACCAGTAGAGTAGTGGTAGATCGGGTTGTTCCCTCGTGGTCTCAGTCGTTGGGGTAACCATTAGTGTAGTATCTGTTCTTTCTTGGATAGATTAAACCCTCCCCAACGATTCATCATAGACCCCATCATCTCAAGCAAAATCAATAAAAACAGCAAAGCAAAATCAAGAAAATGAAAAGGGGTAGCAGTAGTGGTAACCCTAGCTTAGCATCCAGAGAGGGGGAAGAAGTGAGCTCAGCTGAGTGAAGAGGAGAGCCGGGTGGGAGCAGGCGGTGCGGGAAGGAGCCGGCCAAGCCAAGGCCACGGCCGAAGCGGGCACGAGCTGGCGAGCCAGCCGGCGCCAAGTCGGAGGAGGCCGGGGCAAGCGCGGGTCGGCTGCGACTGTGCCGAGGAGGCGGAGGCGAGCATGAGGAGCAGCCATGGCCAGCGTGCCACCACGGGATGGAGTAGGCCGAGCAGGGGAGGCGGGGAGTCGCGCCGAGGCCTGGTCAGGCCGAGTCACATGCGGGAGGAGGAGGAGGCGCCGATGGGAAGGTAGCAGCCGGCGTGGGAGGCGGAGAGGGAATCGCCAGGGAGTGGAGAGGGAGGAGGCGATCGGTAGAGAAAAAGGCGCAGGGCCGAAGAGGCTTCGGCCAAATCGGCCAGAGCCGAAGGAAAAGAAGAACGCCTGCAGAGAAAAGAAAGAAAGAGAAGAAGAAAAAGGGAAGGGAAGGGAGAAAAGAAAAGAGAGAAAAGTGAGGAGGGAAAATGGGTAGAAAAATAATCGTGTCGCGGACGCGTTGATTTTGTTAATCAATTTGCGGATCGCTTAAAAATCACCAACAGGTATTAATTAAATAAGTGCCAAGATAAAATGTACGATGATCGGAAAAGTGGTTGGACGCGAATAATTTATTCATCTTAATTGCCTCGATAATGTTGTATGCTTTGTGGTCGGACCGAGCATCCCACCAATAAGATCCAAAGATATCTGGCGAGGACGATCCTTCTGCTTTTATCGCAGGCAAGATTCTTTGACCATCTTTTATTAAATGATTTTCAATGCTTTTGTATAATAATCATATTAGCACTGCATCAAAAATTTACTTTCCAATTGAAGTGTTGAATTGGAGGTGAATGATGGAAGTGGAATGTGGTTTCGAGAAAAGAATGAAATGACGGATTTGTGATGTGGTTTTGGAAATGGTTGAGTTGGTGTTTAGCGTCCACGAATGGAGTCGTGGATCCAGATTAGAAATATTTATGGTGGGTAGAGGCGCCGATGAGAAGGTGTTTGGCAGTGGGGTCCTCTACATATGCTATAATATAAGGTCAACCAATTGTACTTGGGCAATGAGCCGTATTCCAGTATCAACCATAGCGAGATAAATCGCTGTCAGAAAAGGTTGTCCTATGAAGGTATTATGATCTCCACATTGGGAAATAGTAGATAACTAGGGGTGTGAAGTGGGTGTCGGAGGCCCCGGTGAGGACACGATACCACCGCGTTGGTCGGCGCTATATTTAAAGCCTATGGTTGAGTATCGATGCTGCTGCGGTAGTATGGTACAACTGGGACGCTGAGGGTATGTGGGGAACAGTCGAGGGCACCATTACTCGTCGGCTACCAGGGTTGGAGATCTAATGCTGGATTAGTGATAAACATTCTGGAGCCTCTGTGGTGGAGGCCGCTATGGGTAAAGTGATATGAACCTGCGCAGGGTTAAAATCTTGAATTCAAGCCTGTCTCCTGGATTGGAGGCTACGGAAGCTAAGTCTGCCTCATATACGAGTGCAATAGCTGTTTTCATATTTTTAAAATATCCAACCCTTAAAGAAAACAAAAAATCTATATTCTGTAAAAAGGGATTTTGAGAGAAGGTGAGAATGGCTGGAGTTGAGAGGAAAATTCATATCTGCATTTGTTATAATGCTTGCTGAGTACTTTTGTACTCACTCTTGCTATATTCCTCTTTTCTAGAGTTTGGCTTCGGTGTTCAAGCAGATGATTGGGGGAACGAGGCTGCAGAGTTCTACCAGGAGGAATAGAGAGGAGTAGCCGTGTATCGGCTTCGTCAGTCTTTTGGTGTAATAGCATCTATTTAATATCCTTTTGGTTATGCAAGGATCAATATATCTATGTAATGGACATATAGCCCTGCGTGGCTTGGTTTGAATATATTTTCATTCAGTCTCTAATTATTGTTCTATTGCAACACTCTGAACACGGTGTACTAACTAATAAAATATCCAGTGCGTTTGATGTTTTGATTAGTTAGTATGCCGAGATTCGCGTAATTATCTCAGAGTGATGGCAGTGCGACTGTCATTACCCTGGGCTAATTATGCGGGTCTTCACATAATATCTGGAACTAAAGTTCTTTCCAGATGTTATTGGAGACGTGTAAATTACAGTATTCATATATATCCTAAAATTTATTACTGGTGGCATGTTACTTATTATTACTTGGTTCATCATGTGCAAGATATAAATCTCACAAATGGCTTTCAGATGTCGACAGCGCCGATAAATCTCCTCTTGAACATCTGGATAGGAAATCACATCTAAAAGAGGGTAGAATGGGCAAAAGACACTTAACTTCGCCTACCCCTTTTGCCACTTCTGGTAAAACTGCTTACTTTCTTGCTTTGCTTCCATGCTTTGTAGTTCATAACTAACATGTCCTTACTATTTTTTCAGGAAACTATCATGTCAGACAAAGAACCAGAACAATGCCCAGAAAACTATCAAACCAGGTGTATTTCATGTTGTATTAATAAAACAGATATATCCAAGATTGCTAGTGGGTTTAATTTCATTTCTTGACTTCAACCAGGGCTTTTGATCAATTAGTAGTGGTGCTGGGAAGGTTCCAAACAAAGATCAAGTCTGAAACAAGCAATAAAAGTTCTGAGATACTTGCAGCTACTGGAGAAACAATACGCCAGCACCTTGAGGGGGTTGAGGTGCAGATGCAGGCTGATGTGTAAGATACTAAGATCTTGTGCCAATGCTACCTAGAAACTGTTAGACAGTATGTCCTGCTCTTTCTTTTTCTACACAAAAGAGCCCCTCCTAATTCACTAATTTGTAAGAAGATACTAGACTTTTGGATTTGAAAAAAGTTTCAGAAGATGTCTAAAGTAATATTGCCTTGTATAGAGATTGCTAGTATCCTAGTTTGCCTTGTATAGATATTGCCATGTATAGGCTTTCCTTTTGTACTCTCATGTATATGTATATATTCTGGTTTATTGGCCTCATGATCAATACAAGTGCTATTCATAATATGGTATTAGAGCAAGGTAGGGTTAGCACTTTCACTGACGTTGCATTTGCGTCATCCTTGTTGGCTTGCTCTTCTTGTCGCCAGCTTCTTGGCCGGTGACGTCCGTAGCTTCTTCCCGCTGTAAGATTGAGGATGTCGACTAGAGGGGGGGGGTGAATAGGCGTCTTCATAAATTCTTTTCACTAAATGCACGCTCTATTTATCCCTATGTCAAAACCTAAACAATAATCAATGCAGAAGCGATAAACTACGGTTTTGACAATTAAAGCCTAAGTCAATTGGGCTCACTAAGTGCACAAACTAATTATGTCTCTAACAATAAATTGCAATCCTAAAGACAAAAAATCAATCAATTTAATTCTATGAATGTAAATTGCTTTAATATAAATAATGAATGGAGAGCAAGCACAAGAGGCACAAAACTTTTACCGTGGTGCTCAGAGACTTGCCGGTCTCCCCTAATCCACGTTGAGGTTAGCCCAAACGAATTGGACCGGCTTCACGAATTGAGCACCCACCTCGAATCCACTAGTGGTTGCTCTTTCCCCCTCCGAGTAGGCGAGCACCGACCTTCACAACTTTGCCGGGGCTTCTCACAATCTTTGTTGAGAGCTCCCGCGCACGACGCCTCCACACGCCGTCTAGGTGTCGGCAAACACCAAGAGTAACAAGCCAAGCCCCTCAGCTTGAACTTCACCTAGTGCAACACATGCACTCCGGTGACCTCCTAAGTGCAACACATGCACTATAATTCTCCTCAAGTGTAACACATGCACAAAAAGCTCTCAATCCACTTTCTAATTGCAACACATGCAATTAGGGCTCACTTTTAGCTCAAGAAGCAAATTTGAGAGTGCAACACATGCACACAACTCCCACAACACCAAAATAAACTCAACAACATCAAATGCCAGCCCTTGACATCCTTTTATAGCCCCCACACGAAATCTAGCCGTTGGGGGGGCAAATCGGGCATTTTCCAGCAAAACCCGGCACTACCGCCCTCTGAGGCCTGGTAGTGCCGGCCTTGACCCCAACGGTCGGCTAACGGCTATATACTCGGTACTACCGCAGGCAAAGTCGCTGTAGTATCGCTCGAGCGGCACTACGGCCCCCACGGGTAGTAGTGCCGGACTCAGGCTATCTCCAGAAAAGCCTTTCTGGAAAATAACTACCGACATGTAAACAGCGGTAGTGCTGCCCTCGGGCGGCACTACTGCTCTCCAGGGGCGGTAGTGCCACATTTTTCAGACTGAAACATGCATAACTTTTTATTACGAAGTCCGATTTAGGTGATCTTGGATATTGAGTTGCATGCACTAACCAGTTCACCCAAAAGCTTAAGCTGATGAGGAAAGGTGGGCAATTCACTTATACTTCAACACTCCCCCTCACGTATAGGCTCTCTCAGACCTAGGACGTGGAATAGAAGTTGGCTGCAATTATATTTTTAATTGCGCCAACCGGGTCTTGAACTCGAGACCTCTTGACTCTGATACCATATTGAGTTGCATGCACCAGCCAGTTCACCCAAAAGCTTAAGGTGATGAGGAAAGGTGGGCAATTCACTTATACTTCAACATTGGACTCTATGCGAAGCTTATCAAGATGGTTACAATCTCTACCCATTTTCAAGATTTAAGCAACCATAGATATTTCCAAAATCACAAAAACTCCAAAGTAGCCACTCAAGTCTAAAACTACTTTTCTCGAAATCCTTCATATAGACTTGATCAATAGCGTGACTACAAGCTAGCAAGAGTCAATAAGATCAAATCTTGAGCCATGTGATGATCAACTCATGATCAACACAATTTTGCAAAACACATTTGCAAATTCTAACACATGCTCCAAGATCAAATGCATCAACACCAATATTTTGCAAAACACAATTGCAAATAAACCGAAAAGCTATGAGATCAATCCTTTAGCCATGTAAGGATCAACACATGATCCCGACACTTTGCAAAACACATTTGCAAATGCCAACACATGCTCTAGGATCGAAACCCATATCCTCTAGCTTATTTGCAAAACACATTTGCAAATAACGAATGAACAATTTGTAAAAACACATTTGCAAACACAAGTCATAAACTTTAGTTAGCCTTGTGATGATCAACACATGATCAAATCATAAGCTAAAACACCGATGCATTAGCTATCACCTTTTGCAACACATGCAAATCTATAACTCCATGCAAAAACCAAATTGATTAAAGATTCAATAAGAAGCAAGCATGAGCTCCCTTATTTGCAACACATGCAAATACTTAGCTCATGCAAGAACCAACCAAGAGAGTGAGCTAGAGTGAACCAGATTGAGTTCATCAACACATGATGAAGCTCAAGCTATAAGACTCAACTCCTCTTAATAGTACGACAACCTAACTAGCAACCCAGTCTCCAATCCAAACACCGAGACCGGTAAAAGACTAGGAACATATCCTTAGCCCTAACTAGTTATACCTTTGCCTCTAGCGATCCTCTTGGAGCTTTTATGATTTCCAATCATCTTCTCTCTAGGATCGAAATTTCTTCTACTTGTTCATCAACACATGATGAACCTTCTCTAGCCCTTCTCTTCTCTTCGGGATTCATCTTTGAAGCTCATCAACACATGATGACTTCTTCTTCTCGATTCTTTATTTTCTTGGACTCAACCTACTCCACAACTCATGGAAGATGTTAGTCCAACAAACACGGTTGTCTCAATCATCACCGCACTCCATTAACGCATAATGGATGCCTCCAAGATCGATTGAGTACAACCCAAATCAATTTGAATGATTAATTGTGTCTTGAGTACTTTAATGCAACTAATGCTTCATTGTACTAAAGAACTTTCCGATTGTCCTTAATCAACAAAGAGACACCATCAATACATGATGAAGCATTCTTTGATTTGATTAAAAGACAACCAAACTCAATATAAATTTCATTTAAATTGACATGAGTATATATAACTACACAAGTTTCATATTCTCAATTTGATGGAAAGTAATGATCCAAATATATTTGAGTGATGGAAAGGGATCAATACTCTTAATACCATCAACAATAGAATAAGCTCCATTAAATATGTGCATATAAATAATTGAACTTGAAATCAATATGTACATAATCAATCTTAGATAGCACTTGAGTTTATCCTATATTAACATGAGTATACTACAACTATACAAGTTACATATACTCAAAGGATTGTTTCAAAGTCTTGATCCTATATTTTGTTTGGCAAGAGGACATGAATCAATACTATTGAAACATCAAGTTAAATTGTGAACTCCCTCTAGATATGTGCATTCATGTAATATAGATGAAGTTGGAAATATAATGCACATCTTTTAATGAATAAGCAATGGAAGAGTTCATCCTTTAACTTGAGTCCAAAAAATGCATCTAGAAATAATAGAGTTGTATTGGATGCATACCTTTGGGATTTCCATTTTTCAATGAGATGAGACTAATCAAAGATATACTCAATAAAAGAGTTAGTCTCATGTTTAGATTTATCAATATGATCATGAATATTATATCCAAGGAATGCAATAAGATATGATAATATGAACTTGAATGCATACCTTTGATATTTCCATCTTTTTCATCCAAAAGAGACTAAGAGAGTTAAGCTTAACAAAAGAGTTAGTCTCATAAAAGGATTGTCATTAATTAAAAATTGAGACTAATCAATATTACGATTATCAAACGAGTTAGTCTCAATATTAGATTTGTCATTAACACCAAAATCAAATTAATGGAGCTTGAACTTTCACCCGCTGCTGCGCTGTTCACCTCACTGGTCTCCTTCGCTCCAGTCTCTAGTGCTCCATCGGCCTTTCGCGCCAGCCTTCCTTCGCGTCGGCCGCGACGTGTGACGCCACCTGTCGCATGTCCCGTCCACAGCGCCGCCTGTGACGCCGCTCGCCGCTTTGCTGGTCAACTCCTCTCCGTCCTCCGCTCCGCCGGCCTTCCCCGCTGGTCTCCTCCACTCCGCGCAGTCGCGACGCGCGATGTTGCCCGCCGCTCCCAATCAAAAGGAAACTGTAAGATTGGATTCCAATCCGATCCCAAAATCAGAGTTAATCCGGATTTCGGCTTCGGCTTAGCTCCATCAGCTTGGATTTCGGCTCTCGGCTCCATCAGCTCAGCTCTCTCGTCGGGAAAAAATCCAAAAAAAATATAAAAATGTCGTCATCTTTAGGTTCTTCCTCGGGCACCGTCTCTGTTCCTCGTTGCCCAGTTACCTTCGATGGTCTCAATTATCAAGATTGGGTTTTCCATATGCGTTTTCACTTGCGTGGTCGGCGTCTTTAGGAGTTTCTCATTGGCAAGCTACCTTGTCTGCCTCGTCCTACTCCCCCTGCCACGCTTGTTATTCCCAAGGAAGCCGGTGATGCTGCTCGACAGAAGGCGTCCGATGATTATGCTGATGCTGTGGAGTTCTTTCAGACTCAGTTTACTATTTACAAGATGTGGATTAATGAGGATGCTTGGGCCTCTGCTATTTTGGTTGCTAGCATAGAGGTGCATCTCATTGGAGACGTGGTTGCTTTGTCTTCGGCACAGTTGATGTGGGTGCATCTTCGCTATCGCTATGAGCCTGCTGGCGATTCTTTGTATCTAGTTGTTGTGCGACAGGAGCAGTCGCTGCAGCAGGGTGACTCTACTGTGGATGAGTTCTATTCGTAGCTATCCTCAATGTGGCGTCAATTTGATTCTCTTGGACCGGAGGTTTGCCACACTTGTCAGTGTTGTCAGCGTCAGCACTCTCATTTGTAGCTTTGCTGTGTCTACGACTTCTTGACACATCTTTGGGCGGAGTTCGAATAGATTCATGCCCAGCTGCTCGCTCGCCATCCTCGTGTGACTTTGTTGGAGGCCCTTGCAGCTATTCGAACTAAGGAGACACACCTTTGTGGTGCGAGTCTGCTAGTGTCTCCTTCAATTTTGGCGATGCCTTGTACTACTCCATCAATGACGCCTACTCCAGTGGCGGCTGCTGGGAGTGGATGGCTTTACTGATCCTACTGCGACAAGAATGGACATATGGAGCAGTTCTGTTACCGGAAGAAGAAGGATCTTACTCGATGAGGTGGATGGTCTTTCAAGGGCACTGGAGGCTCAGCCGCTGCTCCTCAGCGGACTTATGCTGGTTCTGACCCCACACACAAGATCCTTACGCTGCTATGTCGCATGGTTGCCTTTGTACCGATAGGTTATGCTGGTTCTGCTACCCAGTATTCTAGTGAGTGATCACCTTCCACATCTTTAGGTATCTCACCATGGATTCTTGACTCCAATGCTTCTTTTCATATGACATCTAATCCCACGAGTCTCCATGCCATTAGTCCTCTCGATGCTCCTATCACTGTTCAAACCACAGATGGTATCTTTCTTTCTATTGCGGGACGAGACACTCTTTTATCTTCCTCTTTTCATGTTCTTGCTGTTTCTTATATTCCCAAACTGACCATGCAGCTCATATCCGCTGGTCAGCTCACTGATCATTGCTGTTATGTTATTATCGATTCTAACTCTTGTTGTGTTCAGGATCGCCATACGGGGTTTCTGGTTGATATTGGCTCTCGCTACTGTGACTCTCAACGTTTTTGGGAGTTTGACTAGCTTCGTCTTCCTTCCACTGTCCCTGCAGTCTCTCTGTCTCCTCTACCGCTTTCGCCTTCGTTGCATCTTCCACAGGTCGTTTGATCAGTGGCATCACCGTTTGGGATATCTTTGTGGTTCACGTCTATCCTTTTTAGTTTGTCGTAGCCTTTTAGGATTTGTGTCTGTTGATGCCTTTTTAGACTGTGCGGGTTGTAAGCTTGGTAAGCAGCTACAATTTTCCTATCCTTCCAATGAGTCTGTGTCCTAGTGTCCCTTTGATCTTGTTCATTCTGATGTTTGAGGTTCAGCTTCCTTTGTTTCAAAAAGGGGTCATAGATGTTATATTCTTTTATAGATGATTTCTCTCGCCACACCTGGATATATTTTATGTATTATCGTAGTGATGTTTTATCCATCTATAAGAATTTTGCCACCATGATCCGTACTCAGTTTATCCATCCATCCGTGTTCTTCGTGCTGACTCGACAGGGGAGCATCTGTCAGGAGCCCTTTGTGCTTTTTTTTGTTGAGCAAGGCATTCTTTCTTAGTTTTCTTCTCCTAGTATTCATGTTCAGAATGGTGTGGTTGAGAACAAGCATCGTCATCTTCTTGAGACAGCTCGTACTCTTTTATTGCTTCTGTTGTTCCACCTCATTACTAGGCTAAGGCTGTTACCACTGCCACTTACTTGATTAATATTCAGCCTTCTTCTGCTCTTCAGGGTAGGATTCCAGTAGAGCGTTCATGTGGCACGTCTCCTAATTATTCTAGTCTTCGCCTCTTTGGGTGTGTGTGCTATGTTCTTCCTGCGTCTCGTGAACGCACCAAGCTGACTGCTCAGTCTGTTGAGTGCGTTTTCTGGGATATATTGCTGAGCATAAGGGATATTGTTGTTGAGATTGTGTTGGCCGATGGATGCGGATCTCTCGGGATGTTACTTTTGATGAGTCTTGTCCCTTCTACCCTCGTCCTTCTTCCAATCCAGCATCTCTTGTCAAGCCGTTTTCTTTCCTGACTTTTCCTGATACCCTAGTTGCCACTTTTCGCTTTCCACGGTTGGCATCTCCTTCATTGCCGACCCCTCCTTTGGTGTCTTCTTCACCACCGGTGCCTCTTCTCGAGGTTTCTCCTAACATAGTTCTCTTATCCTCTATACTACACTCGTCGTTCGCAAGTTGAGGATTCTTCTGGTGTGCCATCTTCTTTTGATGTGCCATCTTCTCCTGCTGAGCCACCTTCTGCAGTACCTCCTCGTTATGCTCTTCGCGATCGCTAGTATATTTGGCCTCTTGAGCGCCTTGGTTTTGCTGGTGCAGTTCTTGCTGACTCGACTTCTTATCGTGATGCTGTTATTCATTAGGAATGGCAGCATGTGAATGGCAGAGGAGCTTGTTGCACTTGAGCGCACTGGCATGTGGGATCTTGTGCCCCCTTTTTCCACATATCTATCCCGTTACGTGTAAGTGGGTCTATAAGGTTAATGAAGGACCATGTGGAGGTCCATCCATGTTTGTGATGAGTATTTGACTTTATTTGAGCAAGGTGTGCTCAAGTTTGAGTTTGATTTGGATTGATTTTCAAAATGAAGCAATTTGAGTTGTCTCGCCAGAGTGGCGATCTGGTCGTATGGACGCGGTAGTGATGAGTTGGATGGTTTATTGCACATCTTTGTGGGCATTGCTATGTGAGGAGTTTCCTTGTCTTTGATGGTTGCAGGACGACGGTGCTAGGTCATGGTGAGGTGAAGGATGATCGGGACTAGGCGAGGAGCGTCGGAGGTCCAGACGGTTGGGAGATCGCCGGAAGATGATCGGAGACGGAGTCCGGGCAAGTCAAGAAGACAAGGAAAGGAGATGATGCTAGCTAGATGCCGCGTGGATCAATGAGGGCCGTCGGATTGAGGTCTAGTTGATAGGTTAGCGGGTCTAGGTAGTATGCTTTGAAAACCGTGCAAGAAAACCCGGTATGTGTGTGGGTTTTGAGTTAGCCCTTGCATGGCTGTGTGTGTGGGTTAATCCTAGCCCTTAGATGAGTGCTCTAGGGTTGAGGGACTCATCCAAGGGTGGTAGGTGGCCCAAGAGTAGTATAAATAGGGGTGGAGGGGTAGCCTCCTTCCCTTGAAGGTGTTGAGGTTTTTGATGCTCATTTGAGCTTTGCCCACATGAATGTGAGGCTTTGTAACCTCCCCTTCCAGAAATGAAATGTTTCCTCAAATCATTTCTTTTCTTTGTGCATTTACATTACGCAATTTAAATTCCGCACTTAAATTCCGCAATTAAATTCAGCACTTACATTCCTGCAATTTACATTTATGCAATTTGGATTTGCCTCCCCTCCTTCTAAATGCTGTTCTTCTAGGATGTCTTGAGGGTGTTCATTTGGTTTTGCATCTTTCTTACACCCTTGGAGAGACTAGAGATCAAGTTTTTCATCAAATTGCAAATCTGTCCAGAACTTGTTCTTCACGCAGCAGTCAGTGTTTGATTTTTATAAAAATATAGAAAAATCATTTTTAAGTGATTCTTTTTGGATAACGTGCAGAACTCATATATACATCTTTATAAAATTCATTGAGTCCACTAGTTGCACCGTTTGAGAGCTATGAAGTGAAAACCGAGCCTCAAATTTTTTGGTCGAAGTTTCTGACTGTCTGTATTGCTTGATTTTTAATTCTTATTCTACAAAGCATTCTGTGGTGATTTTTGGTGGAGTGGTTCACGTCTCAACTGCTCACAGGGACAAAAATTCTCAAAAATTTTAGAGCAACAGAAACTCACCAACCACCTGTTCTAACTGAGGACAATTTCTGAAAATCTGCTTTAACTTTTCTGAAAAGAGACTTTGGTGTTTTAGCTTTATCTCTTTTAGAAAAGAAGTCTTTTGAATTGATTCCTCTTTTGTTTGGACACTTAACAACCAGGATTGTGATTAAAAAACCCCTCCCATGATTAATGGTTCTTATCCATGCAAGCTAGGGGTACACATAGTTGTCTAATTGTTCTGGATTTTTAGAGGGTGTGCGAATCTGAGAAGCACCAGTTTGAACGAAAATCTTTGGGTGCTTTAAATTTTTATTGCAAGAGTGTTTGGAGTACTTTGAGTGGGGGAAATTTTATTTGGGATCATTCACCCCCCCTCTGATCGCCATTTCGATCTTTCAGTTAAGATTCGCTCTGATGGTTCTCTTGAGCGCTAAAAGGCTCGTCTCGTGGCACATGGTTTTCAGTAGGAGCATGGTCATGATTACGATAAGACTTTTGATCTTGTGGCTCACATGAACATTGTTTGCACTCTTCTTGATGTGGCCTCTGTTCGTGAGTGGTTTATCTCTCAGCTTGATGTCAAGAATGTCTTTCTTGATGGTGAGCTACGTGAGGTCTATATGCAGCCACCATGGGGTATTATGTTCATGAGGGCATAGTTTGTCGGTTTTGCTGCTCTCTTTATGGGCTCAAGCAAGCCCCTTGTGCTTGGTTTGAGCGTTTTTCTTCTGTGGCCACTGCAGTTGGCTTTTCTGCTAGTACTCAGGATCCTATGCTCTTTGTTCACACTTCGCCTCGTGGTCGGACTCTTCTTCTATATGGTGATGACATGATCACTATTGGAGATGATTCTTAGTATATCGCCTTTGTGAAGGCATGTCTCAGTGAGCAGTTTCTCATATCTAATTTGGGTCCCCTTCACTACTTCCTTGGGATTGAGGTTTTTTCTACATCTGAGGGCTTCTTTCTATCTCAAGAGAAGTATATTCAAGATCTTCTTGATCGTGCTTCTCTCACTGATCAGCGCACAACCAAGACTCCCATGGAGCTTAATGTTCACATTTGACCTACTGATGGTGAACCTCTTGAGGATCCTACTCACTATCGCCATCTTGTTGGTAGTCTTGTTTACCTTGGTGTCACTTGTCCTGACATTTCGTATCCAGTACATATCTCCAATCAGTTCGTTTCTGCTTCCACTCAGCTTCACTATAGACATCTTCTTTGTGTTCTGCGATATCTTCGTGGAACTATGTCTCGACGTCTTTTCATTCCACACTCCAGCTCCTTACTACTCTAGGCATACTCTGATGCTATCTAGCTAGTGATCATGGTTATCACGGCGCCCCGGCGAGGTGAGTCGCCTCCGGGGCGCTTGGACGCCTAGGCGACAGTTAGGCAACCAACTAGTTCAGTTTTGAAGCTCAATTATAGTTCAAATTTCCTATGTACAAAATCATAATTCAAGCTCAAATATAGCAGGAGCGAGGAGTGATGTGTAGTACCTTGTATACAAGCTAGAATAAGTAGTCAATACTCAGTACTAGTAGTCTAGTACATCAAAGAAATACTAAGCAGTACATCTAAGAAATACTAAGAAATACTCAGTACACAATACAAAGAAATACTCAGTACACAACAGTCAATACTCAGTAGTTAGTACTCAATACTAATACTAATTATTGAGTTGCATGCACCAGCCAGTTCACTCAAAAGCTTAAGCTTATGAGGAAAGGTGGGCAATTCACTTATACTTCAACACTCCCCCTCACATGTAGGCTTCCTCAGGCCTAGGATGTGGAATAGAAGTGGACTGCAATTTTTTTAATTGCGTCAATCGGTTATTGAGTTGCATGCACCAGCCAGTTCACTCAAAAGCTTAAGCTTATGAGGAAAGGTGGGCAAATCACTTATACTTCAACACCCCCCCTCACGTGTAGGCTCCCTCAGGCCTAGGACGTGGAATAGAAGTGGACTGCAATTTTTTTAATTGCGTCAACCGGGTCTTGAACTCGAGACCTCTTGGCTCTGATACCATATTAAGTTGCATGCACTGTTAGTGCTATGCCCTTGAGGCAATCATTTAGATGATTGTAACATGACTATGTTTATGAATAATAATATGATTATTGGTCCAATGAATGTATATCATTGTATTGATCAACAAGTATGTGACTTGCTTATGAAGCTCTTTACTTATTGATATAATTCGATAAATATCTCTGATCGGATATCATCGTATAGGACAACGATGAATAGATCAAGACATGTAGTGATCGATGATCATGCTTCATAGATCATGGGATATAGAGATATCATCTATACATTGTGGACGCATGTTGAAGAACATGGGTTAGATAGACCATAATGGGACACCGCAAGAATGTTTCATTCTTATGTGTCATCAGTGTATCTCATACCTAGTAGATGTATGATCCTTAGACCTGAGATTGTCATATTCCCTACATGTGTAATAGTTTTCCTTGGGGCTATCAAACACTACTTTCTAACCGGATAGTTATAAAGGTAGCTTTCATGTTTACTATGAAACGTGTAGAGGGAAGTGAGCAGTCAAGATGGAATTTACCACTCCAATGAAACGGAGATATATGACAAGGCCACTCGTGTGATATGATTAAGGAAGTGCATGGCCATGCCGTGATTGAGGAGTCAATCACAACTTATTAATATATCACGGATACGAGAGATGGATTGAATCATCAAATGATGACATGCTTCTCGCCTTGAGTTCAATCTTCATATACTTGGCAAAGGGATTATTACATGAGTACTTTTGATAGGTTTTGTCCGATTTGATCATAGTATGTTTGGGAGTTGGCATACTTTGCAAGGAGCCGCTACCAACTATTGGATTGAAAAGGAGTTTTTCGAATCCATGTCCAAACGTACATGAACCTGCAGGGTCACACACTTAAAGGGCTGGGACGCATTAATTTGGATTGGATCCATAATTAATGGACCTCGTGGGCTTAGCACGATGGGCCTTGTTTTAGGTTTCATCTCGTGGCTATATAAGGAAGGGAGGAGGGTGGGCGCAGGTGTGCTTTCCCACGGTTTAGAAGTGATTCACCAAACCCTAGCCTCTCTTCTCGCTGCCTCGCCGAACGACTGGTGCTTGCACACCGACGCACGGCGTTCCATCCCTGGACGTGTGGACTATTGCGGTGACGCTGCTGCGACTGCGGCGTGGGAGGACGATCCACGGCGAGGCGAGGACGATCCGCTACATCGACGCAACGACTGCGGCGAGGACGATCCACTACATCGACACGCGAAGGATTCCGCAACTGCGCGTCTAGTGGTAATCTTATCTGTGATCCCCTTCTTGCGAGTAGCTTTCTGGTTACGCGGTAGTTTTTTTTTATGTGCTAGTGTAGCATATCGCGTTCCTCTTCATGCACCAGCCAGTTCACCCAAAAGCTTAAGCTTATGAGGAAAGGTGGGCAATTCACTTATACTTCAACATTAATAATAGTCAAGCTGTCATCACTCATCACAACTGCACTCGCATCGGCCATTCTTCATCTAAGTGCTCATCTTAGTATACAATAGTCATCATTCGCAGCTGCACTTGCATACTAATACTAGTATCGCATTGACGCATCTCGCACCGCATCCCATTCCTCATCTCAGTGCATCCCGTTCCTCATCGATGCATCTCACACCGCATCCCATTCCTCATCGACGCATCGGTGCATCCCGCATCACTACTTCCTCCGAGCAGAGAGGAGCAAGGCTGCAAGAAGCGGAGAGCCGAGCCGCCGAGCAGAGGCGGAGCTGGGGAAGCTGGGAGACGGAGCACTGAGCAGAGCGCCCAGCAGAGGAGGAGCAAGAGGCGGAGCAGCGGATGGGGAAGGGGAGGCGGAGGGGGACGCGGAGGATTACCAGTGGCGGAAGCGACGGGGGCGGAGCAGTTGCTGGCGGCGGCGGCGCCAGACTAGGGTTTCTTTTTTCCAATCTCCACCTGTGCGTGAGTCTCTTTCCCAAACCTCCTCCTGATCCGATGTCCAGGCTTCAGTCAAATACCTCCAGGGCTCCAGGGCCTTCATCCCAACGCTAGTCGCCCGCCCAGACGGCCAGATCGATGACTAGGCATCCACGCCGCGACACTAGGACGTCTAGGCGGCCGGCTAGCCATCTTCAAGCGAGGCGCCCGACCATGGCGACTCCGACCTGCCGTTGGACGCCTAGTCGGCGCCAAGGCGTCGCCTAGGCGACGCTGTAATACCAATGCTAGTGATCACTCTGATCATTGGTTTCTTTCTACTTACTGTGTTTTTCATGGTGGTTCTCTTATTGCTTGGAAGACTAAGAAGCAGATAACAGTTTTTTGTTCGAGTGCTGAGGCTGAGTTGCGTGCTATGACTCTTTTGACAGTAGGGGTTACTTGGCTACTCTTCAGGATTTTGGTGTTTCTGTTTCCACTCCGACTCCTCGTTTATTTGACAGTACAGGTGTTATTAGCATTGCTCAAGACCCGGTGTAGCATGAGCTCACCAAGTGTAACATCCCAAAATTTGCCCAAATATTATTTTATGGTTTAAATGTGCATTTATGATTTTCTGGAATTTATTTGGATTTTTCTGGAGTTATTTGAATTAATTTTAAATTATGAATATTGACCTTTTGTTCAAATTTATTTAAGTTTATGCAAAGTTAAAATAAAGTTTTGCCAAAAATATTTTATTTGAGTCCAGAATGTCTCAAAGTATTTTTGAGATTTTTCTTGGATTTTTCCTATTAGTTTTATCGCTTAAAATAAATAAAATGAATTTCTGGAATTATTTTAAATGGGAAATATTTTAAAAAAGCCGAATGAACAGTATCGGGCCGAGCCCATTTCTGTGCGGCCCAGTGCTTCGCGCCGCCCGCCCGTTTGGCCCGTGTTCCAGATGAAATCACCGCATCCGTCGGATCTTGATCGGAGGGTGGATGTTTTTTCTCAAGCGAGGAAACCCTAGCGATCCTTAGCCGTTGGATCGGGTCGCGTGGAGGACTCGGATTTCGCCACGTCGCGCGCGCGGGTGTCCGTTCGATTCACGACGCGTGGACGGCTGGGACTCTTTCTTCTCCGAGACGCGCCTCGTATCGGACTCGGATCGCGCCGCCACAGACGGATTTAACTCCGCCTCGGACACGGCCGTCGAGGGGCTATTTGCCGCGGACCCGCCCCGAGGTTGAACCATCTGCGCCGCCGCTTTCTCCGCCATCGTCGCTGGAATCGCCGCCGCCTCGCCGCTAGAACTCGCCGGAGGTTGTCGCAAGCGCCGCCGAGGGTTTTCGCGGGATTCCGACGGCAGCAGGACGTTCTTCACCGCAGTGGAACCAGATCCGGATTCGCCTCCTTGCGCCGAACCAAATCCGCAACGTCGTCTCGCCGGAATCGCGCCAAAACGCCACTGCCTTGGTCTTCTTCTTCGTTGCCGGTGAGGTCTCGCCATCGCGCCTCCATCGCCAGGTCCAAAAGCTCGAGACCGTCAGATCTGAACTCGACGGTTGACGCGTCGCCACGTCGCGAGCCATCAGTGACCGTCTGATCCGTCTTCCTCGGACCAGATCGAGCGGTGTGTGCGACCAATCAGGGTGTGCCGCGTGGTGGGCGCAAGCACCGAGGCGCCATGGACCGGGTTCACGGTGGACTAGCTCCGAGCTGTAGACTCAGTCTATGGACCCAGACGCGTGTCGCGCTCTGATTGGCTCAGTCCAGCGCTGACGGTCACGCTTGCGCAGTAATTCTATTTTCAGTTTAAAAATAAATTTGTTAATTCGGATTTTCTGATTTTTGCAATTTCAGTATTTATTTCAAACTTCAAAAGGCTATATCTTTTGCAATTTAACTCGGATTTGAGTGATTCAAATTTCTAAAAATTTGTAAAATTGAGATCTATTTAATGGTGAATTTTATTTGATTTTTGGAGTTCATTTGCTCTCTGTTTTGGTATTTATTTGCTTTTATTCTTCTATGACGCGTGAGACGTTGAATTGTGCGACGCTTGGAGGAAGATCCAAAGAACTCAAGAGCAAGTTCCGAACAGATCAGGACCTATTCCAAGGCAAGTTGTGCTTTGATCATGTTGAACCCATGTTTACAAAATTGCTACATTTGTTTTACCCTATTGCATATATTTCAAGTATACAATTGTTTCAAATTAGATTGGGTTTAGCTAATATACCAGATTGATCTATACCCTACCTTGTCATTGTATGCCATGATCCATTGTCACCCTAGATTGGTTCAATATAGTTGGTTAGTAATTATAATCAACATTGGAGGATTAGTCCGTATTAGTTGCTTAGCCATGCCACGTCATCACATGTGTCGGAATCATTGATAATTAATCTTGATTAATGGAATATGGAACAATGTTATGAACTTGTGTGTCATGTGAGATCACACGATGAGATTGAGTTGTTGTGGCGAGTCATGTCACGCAACGATGTTGAATTGTTGATAGCTCGTGGTGCTTGGTAATCAACTGGGTGATAATCATTTAGATTGGGGCAAGTGACAAGGGGCGAGGAGGCCAAGGTGGGCCCGATGGGCAGAGGGTATGTGGATGTCTTGCCTTGATCTTTCTAAGGACTTAACCTCTGCAGAGTGTGAAACTATTTGGATAGCCGTGCTCGCGGTATTGAGCAATGCTCGGGAATTACAGTTAAGTGTTAGCTTAATTAATTGGACAACTTGGTTGGGATGGCGGAATGCCATATGGAAGATGGAATTTGACTTAGGATTGGAAACTTGGTTTACTTGAGAAATATCAATTATTTATTATGTTATTTGTTTTGATCTTTATAATCTATTTATCAGATTTGCTCATAAATGTCGCTTATTGCAAAATAGCCATGATAGCCTATCCATTGGAATAAGCCTTACATATAGTTACATAGAATTGCATTCTGTGCACAACTTGTTGAGTGCTTAAGTACTCACCCTTGTCAAACAACAACAACCAACAGTTGAAGAATCTACACCTGTGTTGGAAGAGGAAGTCCAAGAGGACGCGAGTCATTAGGGTCCGAGCCTTGTCGGTTGCCTGTGATGAACTGATGAGCTATCTACGTTTTCTTTTGTCCGCTGCTTAATTATTAGTTTATATTTTCAGTCTTGCCCTGCGTGGCTTAATAATGTAAGTTGGTCATAAGATCATACATTTAGCTATATCAATAAATGAATTATTATTTCTATTATCGTTGAGTATGATGTGATATGTACCAATGTTGAGCTGTGTGCACTAGCGTTGATCCTGGGACTAGTGCGGTAAACACAGTGGGTTCGAATCAGTGGATTCGGGTCCTCACACCAAGTATATCGTGTTAATGCTTCTTACATGCGATCATAGGTACATGATCAGGTCGTGGCTTTAGTATGTGCCTTCAAAGCTTCAGTTCGCAGATTTTTTTACGAAGACACAGATTCGAGCTCAGCACATTTTTTTCTCTCCTAACTCAGTGTTGTTGTTAGACAATATCCTATATTGCTTTGTATAGAGACTACTAGTATCCTGTATTACCTTGTATACAGATTGCTAGTATCCTAGTTTGCCTTGTATAGGCTTTCCTTTTGTACCCTCATGTACATGTATATATTCTGGCCTATTGGCCTCATGATCAATACAAATGCTATTCATAACATAAACAACACCCTCTTATCCGCATATGCAAAATAAAATTGTATATTGTCTCCATACAGGACATAAAGTACTTATATCGGGAGGGAAATCATAGAAGCACTACTCTTTTTATATATGTCATTTAACTGTGCTTTCAGGGACAAGCTGGTCAATGTAAGCAAATCTAAAAGGAAACGTCTAGAATCAACATTTGAAGGTACAATTTCCATCATGTACTTATGTTCATGCAACAATTAATTGGGGATCTCTGTTTATTGTTAACTATATAAGTTTATAACAATGGGATCCATTAGTCGGAATCCCTTCAGAAATCAGAAAGCAGTTAATCTATGAAGATGTGATATACTGATGTTTTAATCCTGTTACTGAAGTCATAACACAGCCATTGAAGTCATAAAATTTTGATACTCGCACTCCACCTATTTGGATTATTCAAGTCACACAACATTAAAACTTATTAATCAGTACAGAACCATAAAATGTTTGGAATCTAGAGCAGCTAAACAATTCAAGCTTTGAATATAAGCAGAGGGAACCATATTCTGTTGGTTGTGATCCAGCATGTTATGTGTGGCCTACATATGCTAAACTTCAAGGAATGTGATAGGATGATAACCAATGAAGCAATTATGCACGTTGGACTCAAATAAAAACCACAAACCAGAGGTTCATAGGTTGATTTGGTTCTTGCAATCTCTTTCATCATCTGCACATCGAAGCATAAACTCAATGCGATGAAAGATTAGTATAAGAAAGGCTAATGTAGCATTTCTTTGAATCTGCCTTCAATATCCAATACGATTTGGTCTTTATCTTTGTTATTTGGATCTTTTTGGACCTTGTATTGTATATGGAGGTAAATCTCAAAACTTGTCGTTAATCCTTCATAATTTACCTTGTTTTCCTGCATATCTTTTGCTGTTTTTTTTAATGATGTTAACTACTCAGATGATGTAATCTGGACCTATGTCTTCCGGTTTGCAGAGCAACAAGAAAACTTAAGGATTCTTCATGAGAAGTTCAAGGAGGAGGTCAACCAGCAGTTGGTCGGTTGCAGGAGCTCTCTCGAGGATTTTGAGGCCTATCATGCAGAACTTAAGCGAGTGGCTGACAAGCAATGTAAGTACCTAACACTGGAGCAATGCAATGGAAGCATTTACTTGATGGGCCATTTCTTACCAATGGACACTGTACCAATTACCAAAATTCTGAAACCATGTTAACCTTTGTGAAAACTGAGCCTTATGAACTAGAGATAGTTGTAGGCATCACCATTGGAATGCTCTACTTACAAATTGGGAGCATTGTGATATATAGTATAGTTGATTTAGGCATTTTAATTATAACCTTCCAAAATTGTTTTCTGCTTAAAGTTTTTTTTTCTGAACTATATGGTTAAATCACGTGTTTAATTGAAAAGAATGATAGCGCAATCTGCATGTCAAATGATTGTTACAAATATTGACCAGTGAAGAAATTATTGTTTTGGTTATCACTGTTAAGATTCATATTATGGAGTGGTTAATATCATATCCAATTCAAGGAATCTGCTTATACTTTAACGTGCTCCTTTTCCTAACCATTGGCCATCTGAATTACCACTGAACCATGTTCTCCTTTTATGATTGCATCAACAGAAGAGTCACACAATAAGCTCCTCGCAAATGCTGAGAAAACAGTAGGCTCTCAGCTCAACGACGCAGAAACCAAAATTGCCGAGGTCCAGAAGGTAAGCCAAGCGCAGTTATCAAACCCCAGTGATGCTGTATCGGTCAATGCTCACCTGTTCGTGACCGAATGTTTTGCAGAGAGCGCGGAAGAGGATGAATGGCCTAAAATACGTGCTTCAAGAGCTCACTGCGGGAACTGCAGATTGACCAAGTTCGCCCTCTCGATATAAGTACATAGGCAAAGTGTAATGACTAGGATGTAGAGAATAGGTCCACCGTTCCGTTTACAAAGGGTACAGGAGAATGATGTCAGAATGCATATAGGTTTCTTACAAGTTGAACTTTGCCAAGACAGTAGTAGTAGGCTATCCATAGCAGGGTTTACAAAACAGAATACAGGTTGAAAATCGAATCACAGTTGGTACTGATTTTCGTCAAAAATCGATCGAAAATTGCCAAAAACTGAAGGGTTTTGAAATCAAACTTCTTGAAAAGAATTCAAAAATAATAGAAAATCGACCGGTTTTCACCAATAATCGACCATTCAAGCGAAATTTTCTGATGGCCGATTTTTGAGTGATTTTTGAGCGATTTTCACCGATAATCGAGTGATTTTCATCGACAATTGAGCAGTTTACGTTGCATAATTTTTTTTTCAAATTTTTTGAATTTGATCGGTTTATCGACTGGTATAGTTTATCAAACCAGCTCGATATGGTCAAAAATTGTGATTTTTGTCGTTATTTGAAACCCTGATCCATAACATCATTTCATCCATTCTAGCTTCGTATAGAGTTGAGAAATTTTACAGTAGATAACATAGGTAGTAAATAATGGTAGTAGAAATCAGATCTAACCGTCTATTCCTCGAGGGTATTATAGTCTTTTCCTAATTCATGTTGTCGCTACCCTATTTTTTTTCGCCGACGCCGCCCTTGTACCCTTTGTCGCGCGAGTTCTCCTTCCGGACTCTGCCGTCCACCCTCCCCTTCAACTCGTTGTTGTCACTAATAATATATCTATTACGCCGGGAAGAATTCGAGCACTCTCAAGGCCCTCCGTACGCGCTAGGGTCTTTACGGTCTTTTCGCCCTACCTGTCTTGGTGACGTCTTCGTGTGGACTCAGTTGCGCCCGTTCGTCTGTCCCGTTCCGCGGCTGTCGGTGCCGTCATTGGTTCTTTCTCCGTGGCCGGTTCCTACGCCGTTCGTTCAATCCATTTCGCTGGTTCTTTCTCCGTTGTCGATTCCTGCTCTCTCGATGTTCGCGTCTCTAGCTCCTTCCGATGGTACGCCGTGCCTCTCTCTCGTTCTTGCCCTCTTCGCCTGTCCGGCTGGTGCTCCTTTCGATGGTACGGCTCTTGCCCCGTTGGTTCCTTCTCGTCGGTGCGCCTGACGACCTCGCCTCCCCGATTGTGCCTGGTTTTGTCCTCGTTGCCTTCGTCTTCTCTTTTTGCGTCCCCCTTATCCTCGTTTGCGGTAGGCCTCATTTTTCTCTTGATCTTTTGGCGTCCCCCTTCTCCTTGTTTGTGGTAGGCTTCATTTCTCTCCCGATTCAGCGTCGTCGGTTTCGGTCGGGTTTCAGCTTTCGCCCCGCAGGCCGCGCTCCTTGCCCTCTCCGTCGTTCGGCTGTCTCGGTTCTTGGTGTTGCCCTTGCATCCTCTTCGCACCGATTGTCTCACCCTGCTCCGTCCACACTGCTTTAGCTTGCGTGTCTCTTGTGTTTTGGGTTATTTAGTTCTTGGCGGGCCTTTATTCGCAGTTGTGTTGATCTTGACCCTGTTCGCTTTTGGTTTTAGCTGCGATTTCCTTCTTTTTATTCGTGTTCGTTGTTTTACTGACCGTGCCGCCTCTCTAATCATAGCTTACTCCTTTTGTTTGTTTTTGTTATCCTATTTTGGGTTCAGTTGCTCTTGATTTGTAGCTATTTCATACCCGTTCTCCGTTCTCCTGCCTTAGCGATTTCTTTGGCCATCCTGAACTTTCTTCTTGCTGATTTTTGCTATGTGTGTGTGTGTTCCTTCCGATTACGCTGTACTACTTTAGCTCCCGTCTCTCTTGTTTTTTGGGTTCTTTAGTTCTTGGCACACCTTTATTCACAGTTGTGTTGATCTTGACCCTGTTCGCATTCGGTTTTAGCTGCGATTTCCTTCTTTTTATTCGTGTTCGCTGTTTTACCGACCATGCCGCCTCTCTAATCATAGCTTGCTCCTTTAGTTTTGTTTTTGTTATCCTGTTTTGGGTTCAGTTGTTCTTGATTCGTGGCTATTTCATACCCGTTCGCCGTTCTCCTGCCTTAACGATTTCTTTGCCCTTCCTGAACTTTCTTCTTCCTGATTTTTGCTATGTGTGTGTGTTCCTTCCAGTTACGTTGTGTTATTTTACTTTCCGACATAATAGACATTGTTACTATGTCTATTGTTCTTACGGTGTATGTGCTGCCCTCTTTGGATGCAGGTCCGTGGTGATCCATCGTTCGCTGCCGGTTGCGGCTCCTTCAACCGGCTTGTTCCGCATTTCTACTGGATCTTGACCTTGTTCGCGTTGCGTGTTAGCTGTGATATTCTTCTTTTTTCTTCGTGTTCCCTGTTTTACCCAGCGTATCGTCTCTCTAATCGGAGCTCACTCCTTTAGTTTGGTTTTTTGTTATGCGGTTTTTTGTTCGGTTGCTCTTAATTCGTGGTTATTTGGTGCCCGTTCTTCGTTCTCCTGCATCAGCGTTTCCTCTAATCTTTCTGGACTTTGTCCTTACCATTTATATGGTATCCTCTTTGGATGTAGCTTCGTGGTGCTCCGTCGTTTGGTGTCATTTGTGGATTATTTTCGCTTTGTCTGCTTGGATGAAGGTTTTTACATTGTGTTCTATTCTTATTATGCCAATCCATTCTTTGTTCCGTCAATGTTTGTGGTGATTACACATTGTGTATATCTGCTATCCGTAGTGCTTACTATTGTTCATTCTGTCATTAGGTTGTATATTTTTATGCTATATTGATTCGTTATTATTCATGGTTCTTGATGTAGGTTTTGTTCAATGGATTACCTGTGTTAGTTTAGTTCATAGTCTTTGTTATGCTGATTAATTCTTTGTTCGGTCAATGTTTACCATGTTGCCACTAAACAAACACATCTTGAATCCCATATTGTGCTGCCTGCCAATGTCAATGAAAGCGAGGCCTCTACAACTGTCCAATCTGTAACAGTCACTAGAACAACACAGGATGCCTTGGATGAAATCCGTTTTCAGCCATCAACAATTCCTTCAATTGGCTCTATGCACCGCTCGCCTTAGATTCTCAGCCGTAAAGCACAACCGGGTAGCTCTGAAAAAGATGTTCTTTCTGTTAGCCCTCAGACTATCGCGTCGTCTCCACCTCCCTTGCTTACTGTGGTCCAACAACTCCCTGGAGCTCACAAGGTCTATCCTTACTTGTTCTTTTATTTCCGTAACAGCACATGTTCCAGTCTGCATACACATATCTTCCTTTACAAAATACATATTATATCTATCTAAAACTTCTCCTCCAGTTAATATGTATATGCTTGTGCAGAGAGCAGTTGAAGCTCTTGCTGTTACACCTCAGGGAACACCACCATCACCACAGGTTTGTTGTTCCAACCATTGCAAGGTCGTATCTATTATTTGTAGCTCTACAGTATTTGTATTATTTCTGGACTCACTTCTATGTTCTACAGATGATACCTTAGTCACAATCTTCACTTAAGAGGACGCTGTGTACTCATGATGCCGAGCTATCTGATCGCAAAACTGACACAGAGTGATGTTCCTAACAATAACCACCTACGTATAAGTTCTATAGACGCCTATGATAAAGTATTAACATATTATTTTTATTATCATAAATGACCCCAGTATTATCGAAGAAAAAGCTCCTGTTAAGAGAAGATTCTTCCGAGACAGAGGAGTAGGCTCGCAGTAAAACAGGTAGCCGCATAAACAATTCTTTTTTCTATTACTTACGTGCTGATCTGTTATCCATTATCACAGCTCCTGCAGCCGTCCTCGACTACCGGCAGACCAGGACTTTGTATGCTAGCTGATGCCGTTTTGGCTTCATCGATGACAAAGGCTATGCTCTACGTACTTCCTGTGACCACTGTATAATTATGTAGTCAGACGCATAGAGCTTAGATAGTGTGTGATCTTAAAAACACCATCTTTTGCCGTATTTCAGACTTTTGGATGTTCGGATCTGCTTACTATGTTCGTTATCCTTCTACCCAGATGAAAGACTAACCGTAATGCTTTCACTGTCTATTAACTTTTGCCATTACATATTACATCAATGCACCATCTCCTGAATGCTTAGAATTGCACTTAGTTATCCATACATTTAATTACACCTATTCATAACCTTATACCTTATATTCTGTTTGACTGAATCGACAGATACTAATGCTCGACCTACACAGAGCTTTACATTTCTTATCCATACTGTATATTTTGGGACAATGAGTAACGACGTTTCTTCTATATGCTATGTTCTGTTTGACTAAATCATCAAATACATGCCCTATATCCTGACATCAATTCTTCACCGTTGCTGTAACAGCCTATATTTAGCATTTATGCTTAGATAGAATCTTTATGTGACTGAGCTATCACTTCGGTTTATACTTACTTAGAAACATATTGCTTCTCTTTAACATCTGGATGAATGAGCTTACAACAAACTAAAGTAGGACATGCATAGATCATGGCGAGAAGTATACATCACCCAGGTAAACCCAGTATAATCGGGGCCATTCTTATACATATCGCTCAAACGTTATAGATCGTACTTAAATATATAAGCTCTTCGTATTATTTACCTCCTAACAGTCTATTAATTTCGAGCATAGAACTAATTCAGATGTACATAATGGTCCGCCTCTGATAAATCGCAACAGCTTCACTGACCAACTTTATCCGTGCGCGGTGTAGCGCGCGAGGACTGCCTATTTCATCTTAATTACTGCCAATTTAACACTAGATACTCACGGTTACCTTCTCATGTCTCATGGCATTCATGCTTTGATGGATAGGCGACCGCTGCAACACATCGCGGCGGCGGATTACGACATGCTCCTCCCCCTGGTGACCTGTCATACGCTGACATATTCTAGTCGTTACTCCAACGCTCCCTCCTGCCTTCAAAATTAAAAAAAATGGATAATTACACTACTACCTCTGATACGATTTCTACACCATTACTACCATAGGAAGTATACCTAAATCTTAACTAATCTGATCCGTTAGATTAAATAGAATGGTCGGTTAATATTTAATATTGTGCACCGTAAAAGAGCTCGTAGAGTTTTGCTTTGCCTGACTGGCGTACCGGCTAATCATGAGCGCTGGTATTGGCCTAACTTACCATCCGGAGAACCAGGAAGCAATTCCTTTGTGTTCTGCTATGGTTCGTTCTTTCCAGACTAGTCAGAAGTTGGGAGTAACGTAAAGATGCAGTGCCATCCATTGGATTTGCTCCCGATGTGCCATGTGAATGTAGCAGTCGAAAAATCAAATGGACTCGTTTGGTGGTATCTTTGATTCCTTTCTTTTCAGTGGTGTTTTTTGCACAGGAGTACAATGTCGTCTGATGTTGTATTTGGCATGATTTAATGCTGGAATCAGAAGAAACGAGAGGGCAATTTCCTTTCAAAAAAAGAAGAAGAAGAGGACAATGTTCTCGACATTTTTCAGCTCGTATGTATGTCTGTATGCAAACGGTTCTCCAACCGTACATGCAAAATGGGAACTAACCATCTCCCTCGCAGGTCCCAGGACTGCAATGAGAAATCTTCACTAATTCTAGTTCGACATATATAGTCTAGCGCTAATCTATGGAAAAAAGAATTCTCCTTTAGAGAGACGCTTATTGTAGCCACCCTGCGTCTCAAAGGACCAATAATGATGACATTGGAGGTACTAGTTTTCTTCTGATGGAAGGCCAAAAACCATCAGATGGATGATGACATTGGAGGTACTAGTTTTATTCTGATGGAATCAGATGGATGACGACATTGGAGGTACTAGTTTTACTATACACCACCTATAATTTTAGAATCAGACACTGTGAACTTCGTTGACCACAATTTATCAATGGAAGTCTGGTTGCCCCGTCGATGTCAAGCACCGATGCCACATCCGGCTGTTTGGATTGACAAACCTTGTAGACTTGATGACTTCCGGTATCGGCAAATAGACATTGTGTGTGTTGCATACTCCTGTTGTGATGCCGCTGAACCCCGCAAATGCGCCATGAACCTGCAAGTATCATCAGAGACTAACGGTCAGTCAACAGAAATCACCAGAATTTGTTATGAGGCTGGCAGGCAGTTAGGAGAAGCGGTGTCTTACAGCGTTCTGACCAAGCACCGTGCATAGGATGGCATCAGATGCATTGGCACGCACGGCACGGACCATGTATGTAGGATCGATATACTTCACATCAGAATGAACACCTATTTCCTTGAAATGAGACTTGATCTGTGGCATGGTGCGATTTAAGTTAAATATGGTTCATTCACAGTACATCCATCAAGGTGAAGATCATTCAATGCCATGGACAAACCTTCTGTTGAAGGTGCACACCGATATCACTAAGAACCATGTTCCCTGAAGCATCCGTTGCGTTTGACTTTTGCAGATATTCCTGGAAATACATCACAATATTTCTTACACAATTCTTGTAACAGAATATATAGAAAAGACTAAACAATTTTCCATTTGATCTACAAAAGAGACCATGCCTAAATACAAAAGATCCCTGGTAATAACATGCAAAAGAATTCATACTGGCAGTGAGGTCCCTTAGAAAATAATTTTTCTATCTGAATGTAATCTTACCTGCCCAGCTCCTTCGGCAACACAAACCAGAGCAAATCCCTTGGTCTGTATCAAGTGCTCAAGGTGTGGAAGAACTCCGTTCGGTCCATCAAGAGTGAATGGTACCTTCATTTAGATTATTGATGAGTTAGATAACCATAGTGGTGTAGCAAATAGGAAGTGCATAAACAACAGAAGAGTTGAATAGTTGATACCTCAGGTATCAGGCAGATATCTACTTGGCCACTTGACAGGGAAGCATGCATTGTGATAAAGCCGCTGCTTCTTCCCATCAGCTTGACCAATCCGATGCCGTGAAATGCAGAATGCGCCTAAAACATGAAATGTTAAGCACAAATATCTTTTTGGGTGGCAACTAATATAGTTTTGCTGTCAGATTTGCATGCTTGACAGCTAGGTTGCTGAAATGAATCACCTCAATATATGCAGAGTTGATAGCTCTTTGTGCTGCTTCCACTGCAGTATCAAATCCGAATGTCTTGTCCATCAGTAATATGTCATTATCAATTGTTTTTGGGACTCCCACAATTGACACCTTCAGTTTCCTCTTACGGCACTGGATTAAAATTTTGCCAAAGAAATAGATAGATGTAAGTATGCAATCATCCACTCATGCTATATTAATCCATAATTCCGGACACAAACATGGTTATTAAAGCATCCTGAAGCGTCACCTTATCGTCGTTTAAGCGGTAAGGCGGTCGGGGGGTGGGGTGGGTCGCCACGGCATTGCCTTGCCGAACAAGCCTATGACGTCCGCCTTATGGCCAAGGCGTCACCATGGCGTTGCATAGGTGGAGTATGGCCTCGGAAAATGCCGAGGGACGAGAGGAGAGGGAGAGCTAGGCTCAGTTGCTGCCCTTGCTTCCCGTCATCGCTACCGCCGCCGTCGTGGTCGCTGTTGGCAAAAGCCGTCGCTGCTCTTCATTGATGCGTCACCGCGGTCGCTGCTAGCCGCCACCGTGGTCACTGCTTGCTGAAGCCATCGCTCCTCTTCATCGATGTGGATGTCAGATCTCATCTCTCTCACTCACTCCCTCTGCCACCGCTAGCCCGCCACACGTCGTCGTTGCCGACTACCTCATCGCCTCCTAGTTAGTGGCGGCACAGTGGGAGAGGAGCAGGGAGGCAGCGCTGCGGTGAGAGGGGAACTGGGAGGCTGCGTAGGATGAGTTGGGAGGAGACGACGGTGCAGTGGAAGATTGGTAAAGAGGAGGCGCAACATGGAGAGGAGTTGGGAGTAGAGCTGGGCACTTGGGCTGTGCCTTGGTGAGCCGGTCCGAGGCACGGCGGGCACAGCACGGCAAGCCCAAGCCCGGTCCGACACGTTAGAGGGCCGTGCCGTGCCAGCTCGACACTGTAGCTCGGGCGTGCAAGGCCCAAAAATGGGGCACGACGGGCGGCACGGCCCGGCACGGCAACGGCACGGAGGTGGCATGCCGGCTTGCGGCACAGCCCGCGGCCGGGGGTAGGGCATGCGCACGGCCGCGCCGTCGTTTTCGCCTCGGCAAAGATCGCGCGCATCGCTAAGTCATCGTCTTCGCCTTGCGCGGCCGCCTTGGTCGGCCAGTCGAGCCGCTCGCGTCTTCGCCTCGTCGTCTTCGCTCACGGCCGCTCGTCGTCGTCTTCGCTCACAGAGTCACGGAGGGTCGACGGCGCGCGCATCTTCACCTCGGCTCACGCGCGGGGAGGCCGGAGCCGGAGGGTCGACGGCGCTGGGAGGCTGGATCCGGGGAGACGGAGGGTCGACGGCGCTGGGTGGCTGGAGCCGGAGGGGAGAGGAGGGGCGCGCGCTGGGAGCCTCGGAGCCGGAGGGGAGAGGGAGTGGCGGCGCACACGGGAGGCCGAGCGAGGGGCGGTGGCGCGCAGGGAGGCTGGAGCCGAAGGGGAGAGGGAGGGACGCACAGACGCCGCCGACTGCGCAGCGTGATGAGGGGCGAGGGACGCCTTCGTGGTCGAGGGCATCGGGAGGGGGGAGAGAGAGAGTCGGCTTGGCAGGTTACTGGGAAAAGAAAGAAGTGAGAGGCTTAGAGCCGTTCGAGCGAATCACGGGAAAAAGATTTTTGGAGGGAATCATATGTCTGAGTCTGAGAGAATCAAGGCTACGAGGGAATCGAGTGAATCATGAGAAAAATGGACGAACAGAAGAAAACGTTTTTGGCCACGCTCGTATTTTTCCATCCTACGCGCGAATAAAGGTGATTGAAATGAATGTGATATGTTGAAAGACATAATGCTGGTTTTAATTTTTATCCTGCGCGGTGCCTCATTTAAATGCTCAACGGACAACGATACAACAGAGTCGGGCGCGTGCTGAGAAAAAGTGACTGAAAAAGACAGCGACCGTGACTAAGAAATGAAATAAAGTTACTTTTAATTTTTCATGCATGCGGCCCGCGCTTGATTTCAATTTGCAACGGGTATTTCGATAGGCATCCATAAAGACAGGGGACGGCTCTCATTTTTCTGCACGTCTCTCTTGCGCTCTCATTCTTCTTGCCCATTTTTGCTCAGCACATTTTGCACATCTCTCTCCGCCGCGAAATAAAATGTTTCTCAAGAGCAAGAGCAGGAGAGCACTCCCGCGCTTTCCAAGTCCCCCTCGTCAGGATCATGAGATCGATCCACGCCAACTCTCTCCCAGCATGGGAGACTACGACATAGATGATCATCATCTAGACGGCACGTACGACATCGAGGATGCCTCGTACACTCTGGATGCATCGAGCTTGGATGCCGCTACCTTGGTGCATCCGGGACGGGCGTCGGTATCCACACCGAACACACAGCCCGACATATCGATGAAGCCAGCACGGGCGTCCATATCCGGCAGTCGACGAGTGTGGTGCTGGCAACATATGGACAGAACCGTCGAAATTGTGGACGGACATGAGGCAGTATGTGCTGTTTGCAAGTACTGTCAAGCTAAACTATCTGCACGTGCATGTGGTGGTACATGTCATCTGAAGAGACACACGGAGAATTGCTTGAGGAAGATATCGGCCGAACGGAGGCCAGGCGAGGGCGTGCAGACACAGCTCAACTTCAACACCGACGGTTCGGTAAGCATATGGGTATACAACGCCGACGTAGCTAGAGACGAAATTGCACGTTACATAGTTACGAAGGATCTTTCGCTTAGAACGGGTGAGAGTTCTAGCTTTGAGAGAATGGTGCAATGTGATTTTTGCCCGCAATACCAACATGTTAGTAGAAGAACGACTACACGTGATATTTATAAAATATTCACAAATAAACTAGAAATGTTAAAACAGACATTCATGACACTTAGTTTTTTCTTTGCATTAACATCAGATATATAGACTTCCTCTCATCAAAGAGTAGCCTATATTAGTGTTGTTGCGCATTACCTAGACGACGAGTAAGTACTAAACAAAAGGGTCATAGGGTTTAGGCTAATCTCAGAGTTACACACCGGAGATGCTATCGCTACCCGTATACTTGAGGTTGGTAATGTTTTTAAAATAGAAAGTAGAATTATTTCTATTACTCTTGACAATGCATCAGTTAACACGACGGCTATGAAGCATCTCTCACCGTATTTGGAGACTTATGTTGGAGGTTTTGTACTCCACAGAGGTGCGTATGCCATATTATTAATCTCATTGTGCTGGCAGGTTTGCATGTAATGAAACCTAGTTTGGAGGGTATACGCAGTGCTATCGATTTTGTTACTAATTCACCTGTAAGGTTTGCCTAGTTTTCAGAGTACTGCAGGGCCAACAATAAGGTACCAAGAAGATTCAATCTTGATATGAAGGTTAGATGAAACTCAACGTATACTATGCTAGAGCAGTGCAAAGGCTACGAGCAAATTATCACTGTCTTCGTCAACTGCAATAATGGTAAACCCTTGGTTTCTGAAGCGGATTGGGAAATTTCTAGTCATTTTCGTAATTTTTTTAGAAATTCTTTACAATGCAACTAAACAATTATCCGGTGTATACTACCCAACTTCTTGCTTAGTCATAGAGTGGCTTTGGCTTATTGCTAATGCTTTTAAAGAAAATAGAGATAATTGTATTTTACGTCGCATTATAGAACCAATAGAGCAAAATTTTTTAAAATATTTTCAAGCTATTCCACATCTGTACTGTTTTGCTACTATTTTGGATCATCGGAGAAAATTTTCTGACTTGTAGGGTGCCTTCGAGGGAATAGGTGAGGCATTCAATCTTGATTTCTCCGAGGTCTATACTCATGTTTACAACGAGTTTTTTAGAGTTTTCGACAAATATTACGAGAAGTTTGGCACCAGAAGTGAAGCACGAAGATCTACCTCAACAACGCAACAAGCACGAGGCAGTTCGACCGCTTCAAACATGTGAAAGAAGTTGAAAGGCAAGTCGTCTAGTTCGTCTTCCGAAACGCCGAGCTGGTCGCAATGGAATCCACGGGTAGAGATCAACCACTACCTCGACATGCCTTTCGTGGAGACCGAGCTTGATATGGATGAGGAAAATCAACTCAGTTTGCTCTTGTGGTGGAAGAATAACCAACGTATTTACCCCGTGCTATCCCATTTTGCACGGGACGTACTTACGGTTTCGGTGTCCACTATCTCGTCGGAATCCACTTTTAGTTCGGTGGGGAGGATACTTGAGCTGAGGAGGTCATCTCTCAGACCTGACATTGTTGTGGCAATTACATGCCTCAAAGACTGGGAGCGTGCAGATGAGAGGATACAACATCAGTCCGAGGATCCGGAGATCACAGACGCAGTAGCTGACTTCGATAATCTCAACCTCGGGTAGTCTATGTATATAGACGTAGTTACTGTACTCTTTTCCTTACCGGGGGTACCCCACACTGGGGTGTAAGGTTTTTAACGCGACAGTAACTCTGTATATGTTCAAGATTTAATAAAATTTACTTCTTTTTTCTCCAATATTTGTGTCCATTGCTAACAATACTGATATCCACACAGGATATTTCTTTCGCATGCTTTCATTTAGTCCTTGCTTTGCACGTACATTTCTTCTCGTCATTTATTTACTTACTTTGCTAATTTGTCCAGAGATACACAAGGGAATGAATGCGTGTTCGCTAATATTGATTTAATTAATTGGCATAATGCATGGCCCCACTTTATTTTGGATGATCTAAGCGAATGCGTGTTGCTCGATTGTAGATTTACATATTTCTTTGATCAAGGTGGCTATACATTCGCTGCACCGTAGCATGCGTACGCACACTACTACAAGTAACTTCGGGTCATTTCCTCTCGTCGCAATAGTGTAAATGGGCTGGACCTGGGCCGACACGGCACGAAGTAAGCACGAAGCGTAAATGGGCCGTGCCTGGGCTCGCCGAAGGTTAGCCGAGCTGGGCCAGCACGGTTCCGGCCCGAAGCACGATGGGCACGTGTCGGGCCGGCCCGGCCTGGCACGACGTCCACCTCTAGTTGGGAGGACTGGAGGTGGCGACTGGGTGGGACGTGGGAGAGATGTTGAGGGAGAGGCGTGGGCTGGGTGGGAGGACAGCCCATGGCATCATCTTCTCTTTTAATTTTTTTATGTTATTGGACTAGGATCTTCTATGGTTAAACTCTGTGTATCCAATACCATATATGATGTGTGTATAGCATTGCCTCGCTGGTAAAAAGGTGGTGAGTCACCTTGTCTCGCCTTATCACTTTAATAACTATGGACTGAAATGCTATAAAGGAGTGATGGTCAGATAATTTATTTGTTTATTATAATCTAGGAACACAAGATAGGTTTTGTTCTGATGCAATGAAGACATAAATTAACATACCTCCTCATGTATAGCATTAGCCCCCGCATGAGTTCCATTTCCACCTAGTACAAACAACATGTCAATCCTCCTGGCCTGAATGTGGTTTGCAGAAATCAAGCTGATAAGTTTCATGTACCAGCTTATTGCAAACATATTTGGTATTGTACTAGAATGACAAATACATGCCTGGATGCTGTCGACAATGTCCGAAATGTTTGCCCCACCACGAGAAACTCCTAAGAAGCTGCCACCAGCAAGATTGATATTTTGGACGACATGTCTATTAAGCTGAATGAAGGAAAAGAGCCCACAAGATTACCATACCATCTATATGATTATCAGTGTTTCCAGATACTTGATTTAAGTACAAAAAGCTCTTACCGGCACTTCCGATAAATGATCCTCAAAAAATCCACGGAAGCCATGCTGTATCCCAACAATGTTTTTCACTCCATATTTTTCAAGTGTAAGTACAATCTACAAGAGTGCAAGCAGAATACAGTTGAAAATTGGGAATGGTGTTTCCTAGAAGAGATTTTCTCAGAAGATATAATCACAAGACGGCCTAATCAGCTTCTATTTTTCTGTACAGAGAGTGAGACATCAACTTGTCTGGTTCTATTCTACCTGCCGTATTACATCATTGAGGCCAGGGCAAAGTCCACCGCAGGTGATAATTCCAGCCTTTACATATTGAGGCTCAAAGTATATTTGTTTCCGTGGGCCAGCACGGTGCACCCTGGAAAACATAAGAACTTGTGGTTAGGGAAAGAAAAATGATTTTCCACAATTCAACATTTGAATTTGTGCACAACGTCATTACCATTGTTCAACCCAGCTGCAATCAGGGTCAATGCAGTCAGCTCCAGCAGACGTTGATGAGGCAAACTTAATAACCTGAAGAAGGGACAAGTTTGTAATGAGAACCTTCGCTTCATTTACTGAAATTTACCTTAACTGCAGAAGTGATCTGCACACATGCACATTAAAATTTAAAGTCGTTCATACATATGCACTGCATTACCAAAGTGCAAAAAGAAATGTCAAAGAATATATTTAGGTTAACAATTCAAATTATCTTCAGATAGCCACAGAATCTATTGAAGTAATTGCTATGGAGATGATCCATGTTTAGGTAAACCTGATCACTCAATGCTGAAGCATACCTTTAAAAGTGCTCTATCATCATCATTCACATAGCCATTCCATGATTCTTGCAAAGAACCATTAACATTCCCCAGAGGAGTCCTGTTGTGAACAAAGCAATCATGTTACGCACATAAACAAATCCTAAAGAGACGCTTCAATCACCAACAGTGTAAACTAGGACAAATGGATTAAACAGAAAAAGAAGGCAACATATGTCACCTGCTCTTGAGGGAAAATGTAGTTGGCCTCGGTTCCACATCGATTACGTCACTCAAGTGCGGCAAACTGAACCGCCTATCGAAATCCTCTTGGAATTGCTTCTTCCAATCCGGATTCGAGAAGTCCAGTTGCGGACAATCCATGGATACGGCTCTGACTACCAACTGACTTGCTGCTGTTGATTTCTTATCATATCCCACACATCGCAAGCGATTGCAGCCAGGTACTCCAAAACAACCCAGGTGCTTCTGACCTGAACTAATTGAGCCAGCATAGTCTACCCGCGATGTTAGAACCATTGTTTAGATTGCTCAGCATGCAAAACCCTGTGAGACAGGTTCCATCTTGCTATCAGTATCAGATGATGGTAAATGCTTGAGTACGTTCACAAAATTTCCAACATCTTGCTATATGGAAGCTAACAAAGAATAATAAAAAAGGCAAGAATTTCCCTTCACTATAGGGACCAAAGCAATAAGCTCCCCGAACAAGGAGATGATCTGCAAATGCTCCAAGAAATTTGGAATTCCAATTTGTCAAGATTAAGATATAAGAAAAACAACCGTACAGTATTAACATGTGAACATATGGTTCTACAAAAAGTAACAAAACAAATCAAATGACTAGATACTAGACTCTAGAGAAACTTTGTTCTGCACCAAAAAAAAAGAAATCCCCTGAAGCATGAATAGGGAAGTATATTCGCGAACCATTCTCACTCCATGTCACTCGCCAATCACCACGATTACCTGAAAAGAGGCCTAACCACGACCGAACCTGTAGCAAACCCAATCAAACGAATCAAGAAACGCACCACTCCTGCCCTCGACTCTGTCCTGCCAGGCAGCGGAGGAGCGCGCGCGTGCGAAGTGATCGAGGAACAGAGGGGAAGTGGCGGCCGAGGCCACCTATTATAAAGACGGAAGGAAGTCAAGGAGGGGCGCCTTGATGCCTCCGTCTTGGTTTCTTGGAATCGAGCTCTTGTAGGAGTAGAGGAAAAAGAAGAGGAGGAAGGCGGAAGCAGCTGGGTAGCAACAAGAACAAGGAGAATAAACCAAAAATGGCACTCCCAATTCGACCAACGCGGGGTGGGGTTAGGTTCAAAATTTCGTCGAGATTTCGCGAAAAATCTCGGCTTTCGGAGGCGGACGGGAGTCAAAATACCGGCCGAATGAAGAGATTTGAAAATTACGTTTTGCTACGTGTTCCGTTGAATCTAGTTGGTTAGAATGACTCTCTCTCACGAGAAAAACCTGGGCTCAGAGTCCTGTTAACCTGTTGTTATGCTCTTCTGATGGTTACCAGCTAGTAATTACAAACTGTAGTGCTATGTATGTATGACAGCTTAGCAGAACTTCAGGTTTCAGTAGCCAAGAAGAAGAGAGGATAGCTTTGTTGCTTTCTGTTCTAAGGAATTTACCAGTATACTAGACAATAGTTGTGTTCCTTTGTTGTTTACCCGTATACAAATATACTGCCTTTTCAGTTCCCTTTCAGAATCCGCTCTTGTAACGGGGCACTATGGTACTTTTCTGGCAGAAGTAGGTTGCTCCACTACAAGTTGGAAAAAGGGGGTTGTAGTTAGTTACGCATGAGCTGGGTAAAACTGGATCTTTTGGGATCATATTTTGTCAATTAAGTGAAAATGGCTAATTCCCTATGTTTAGCAATGACTTTTCAAAACACTTGGGCAAGTATCATATTTTACCAATCCTTTGAAACATATTCCCCGAATCTTCCCTCCCTCAATTACATGGTTTTGAAGTGACGAGCAAATGAAATGATAATGGAAAATGAGAACCGTCAGAATGCTAAATTCTGGTCAAGGTGAAAGAGCATTACAAGTTTTTCGAAATAGCTTGAAGATCAACTCTTGGTATAAGCTTTATCATCACTATTTTCTGTCCATCATCTGCACTAACAACCTACAAACTCACAGGGGCATTGGGATGTAAGAACAAAGAATTTAAGAAATATGAATATGGTAGATGCCCCCAAAAGAGAAGTAATAAACCCAGTTTACCATACCTGTGCTAGATCTCCTTCATAATTTCCACTCTTCTTGCGCACCCATGTACCTGGAGAGATTTCAAATGGTTTTCACGACTGGATAGCAAGCTATGAACTTCAGATGCAGGAACAGAACTAATCCTGTTTGCATAAACACTGCAAAATCCTTTGCATGCCTGCAGCAAGAGGTGCCCATATCGTCAGTTGGTCATTTTACAACGCAGATACAAAGTACAACATATCTGTGGACAAACCTTGAAAGGGAAGAAAATTTCTTCGACTAAACTGGTACGGTGCCTTGTAAGAATTTTATAAATTCACTGGACTGTGATCATGATTCAAAATTTTTATGAGATCTTAATCATTTCCTTATCACCCTTTTGTAAAATTTTCAAAAATTCTAAACCTTTTTTTATTGCTAAAGCAAATCTATGTATTGATCATCAGGCTTTTATCAGGACGTAGCACTGTTAGAATTTTTAAAAATTATTTAAGCATGATAATCATCTAAAACTTTTATATAAATATTAATGATACATCAGGACCATACAAAACAAGTTTCAAAATATTCCAGCATGTTTTGAAACATTTTTCATTTTGTTCAAGTTTGCCGGTAAGGCTTTTAACATGACAGTAGTACTGTCCGAATTTTTAAAAATACATCATGCTTAATCATCATCTGAAAATTTTATGAAAACATTATTAATGCATCAGAAAAATGAAAAACAAATTTCAAAATTTTCTAACGTGTTTGTACCATTTTTCATCCAGTTCAAACTTGCTAGTCAGCGTTTTATCAGGATAGTAGCAATGTTCGATTTTTTTAATATTCCTCAAACTTAATAATCATCTGAATTTTTTATGGGAATATCACTGTTGTGTCAGGACACTCCCAAAAAAATTTAAATTTTTTTGACATCGTTTTAGCTATTTTTCGCTCAGTTGAAATTTGCTGAATTTCGATAATTTCGGTCTAAAAAATTCCGGATTTAATTTTTCCTTTTTAAATTTTGACCGGATTTCGTCGGAAATAATGAGATTTCACCGAAAATTTGGATTCCGGGTAAGAGCAAAATTTAAAACGAAAATGGAATTTGGATCCTTGGGTGGGTGGGTGGGTGTGGGGGTGTGGGGGGACTGATCGATCGTTTTCGTTGGGTTTTGTGGTTGCCTGCCTGCCTGGCCGCCATGGTGCGTTGTTTTCTCGTTTAGGCCCCCGGAAGGATCATGATTTCTACTTAACCCATCTTGTGAAATTTCTTCTCAGTTTTTTTTCTACGCATGTCCTCTTAATATAAGTTACATAAATCTTGAAGCAAACGAATATATAAATAATCACTATCTATCTTTTATTCATACTTTAATATTTGTACAATTTTTAAAAAGAGATGTACAGAAACACATCTCTCTCTCTTTTTATTTCCCAAATGGGCGTAATTTGTTAACGTGATAATCTTAAGATTCATGAGTCCAGAGCTCGCAAGGTGAAATCCCACAGATTCTACAAACGAACTTACGTAATGTGTAGCTGGGAGATTTTTTATCAATAAACTAACCTACTGCGCCGTTACCTCCAAACACATAATTTTTTAAAATAATTTTACAAAAATAATATACCGAAATAAAATTTTACAAAAATACAACTATGTCGCGATGGCGACCGAAGTCTCAGCCTCGTCAACTAAATGAATCTACGATAAAATAATCAGTCGGCAATTCAATCCATGACTAAACAGACATCTGTCATCATTTCAAACGGCGACAGAATGGCGATAGTGATGGTGACAGTGGTGTATTTTTGTAAAATTTTGTTTCGACATATTATTTTTATAAAATTATTTAAAAATGTATTATATTTTTGAAAGATCGAAATGGCGATCAGAGGGGGGTGAATGATCCCAAATAAAATTTCCCCCACTCAAAGTACACCAAACACTCTTGCAATAAAAATCTAAAGCACCCAAAGATTTTCGTTCAAACTGGTGCTTCTCAGATTCGCACACACTCCAAAACCCAGAACAATTAGACAACTATGTGTACCCAAAGCTTGTATGGATAAGAACCATGAATCATGTGAGGGGTTTTTTAATCACAATCCTGGTTGTCAAGTGTCCAAACAAAAGAGGAATCAATTCAAAAGACTTCTTTTCTAAAAGAGATAAAGCTAAAATACCAAAGTCTTTTTTCAGAAAAGTTAAAGCAGATTTTCAGAAATTGTCCTCAGTTGGAACAGGTGGTTGGTGAGTTTATGTTGCTCTAAAATTTTTGGGAATTTTTGTCCCCGTGAAAAGTTGAGTCATGAAATAATACACCAAAAATCACCTTATAAAGCTTTGTAGAATAAGAATGAAAAATCAAGCAATACGGACAGTCAAGAACTTCGATCAGAAAGTTTGAGGCTCGGTTTTCAATTCATAGCTCCCAAACGGTGCAACCAGTGTACTCACGAAATTTTCACCAGATGGATATATGAGTCCTATACCTTCTCCAAAAAGAATCAGTTAAAAATTATTTTTCTATATGTTTAGAAAAATCAAACACTGACTGCTGCGCGAAGAACAAGTTCTGAACAGATTTACAATTTGATAAAAAATTTGATCTCTAGTCTATCCAAGGGTGTAAGAAAGATGTAAAACCAAATGAACACCCTCAAGACATCCTATAAGAACAACATTTAGAAGGAGGGGAGGCAAATCCAAATTGCGTAAATGTAAATTGCAAGAATGTAAGTGCATAATTTAATTGCGGAATTCAAGTGCGGAATTTAAGTGCATAATGTAAATTGCGTAATTTAAATGCACAAAGAAAAGAAATGATTTGAGGAAACATTTTATTTTTGGAAGGAGAGGTTACAAAACCTCACATTCATATGAGCAAAGCTCAAAAGAGCATCAAAAACCTCAAAACCTTCTAAGGGAGGAGGCTACCCCTCCACCCCTATTTATACTACTCTTGGGCCACCTACCACCCTTGGATGAGTCTCTCAACCCTAGAGCACTCATCTAAGGGCTAGGATTAACCCACACACACAGCCATGCAAGGGCTAACCCAAAACCCACACACATACCGGGTTTTCTTCCACGGTTTTCAAAGCATACTACCTAGACCTGTTAACCTATCAACTAGACCTAAATCCGACAGCCCTCATTGATCCACGCGGTATCTAGCTAGCATCATCTCCTTTCCTTGTCTTCTTGACTTGTCCGGACTCCGTCTCCGATCATCTTCCGGCGATCTCCCAACCGTCTGGACCTCCGACGCTACTCGCCTAGTCCCGGTCATCCTCTGCCTCACCTTGACCTAGCACCGTCGCCCTGCAACCACCAAAGACAAGGAAACTCCTCACATAGCAATGCCCACAAAGATGTGCAATAAATCCATTAAAGTACACTCATTAAAATTTATTTTTCCTCGTTCTGGCCGGTAGCACCGGGAAAACAGAGAAGACCTCAAATTGCTTTCAATTGAAAATCCATTTCAAATCAAATTCAAACAAGAGCAACCCAAACTCAAATTTAATCAAATACTCATCACAAATCTGGATAGACCTCCATATGGTCCTTCAGTTTAAAAAAAAATCCTTGGTCACATGTCTACACGGGTGCCACACCTAGCGGCGGATTCAGGAAAAAAACAACAACCGGGAGTCACTGTACACATAACCACTTGTGTATATAGTAACTAAGCTTAAATCAGGGGTGCACGCCTATGCATAAGAAGAAATTGAACCCGGTGTCATGCGCACCGCCTCAAGTGGATCCGGTCTTGGCTACACCATTAGTTTCTTCACATTTTTTGGTGCACTTTTGGAAAATCATTATGAATTCTAGGAAAATGAATAGATTGCATACAACTGTCTTTGCAGCCTGCTTGATCAATAGAAGATTTACTCATTGCATTGTATCGCTGTCGTCAATCATGTTCACATGGACAGGATCTAGCATTAGCAGCGAAAGCTGACCAATTCAATCGGTATTTCCTTCATTACTTTTGCAAAGCGTTCGTTGTGGCGACTTGTTGGAAATTATATTATTTCATTCACCAAGAACTATTGGAAATTCGAGTTTTGCTGACCATTATGCGTCTTTCCTTATTAATAAGTCAAATTTTCGGGTCGTTGATGCGCTCAGAGATGGTGTGATTCATCTATTAGATTTCGACTAATCCCAAAAATATAACCAGGTCTTGATGTAATTAATTTTTCTTGCAACCGGTGTCACCCACTTATTTTTCACTTATTATAAATTAGTCCTGCATGGATACGTTTACGAAATTTAGACATTTATTGAGAACCGAAGTGAAAATGCACAAGCGATTCTCGGAGGACTTTGATTTTTGTTCTTCTTTTGGTCTTGTCCGGACATTTCCATGTTTCCATCGGATCAGATGTTCAGATGATACTCCTAGTTTTGACCCTCTGAATGTCCTCTTCATAGAAGAATGATAAATATTAGGTTGCTTTGGTCACCTACACATGGAGCATCAAGTATTGTTTTGCCTCTCCAGTCCAAGGCACATGTATTTTCTTTCATGTTTTCAATAACTCAAGGCACATGTTTGGATTTCTGGGCCAATCTTTGAAAAAACGATGTTTTTTATGAAGAAAATGAGTTCTCTCTGTTAGCGATTCATCAAATACATAATGTTGCTGGTTGTGAAGCACATCATCAGTGGAAGAGGAAGTTCATTGCTCTTGCAATTGGGAAGGAATCTACAGCTGACGATGCAATTCAGTTTTTGAGAGAACATACAAGCACTGCTTTTTGCAGATATTCCTGGAAACACATCACAGTATTTCTTACACAATTCTTATAACAGAATATATAGAACAGACTAAACAATTTTCCATTTGACATACAAACAACAAGTCCATGCCTAAATTCAAGATATCTATGGTAATAGCATGCAAAATCATTCGTACTGGCAGTGAGTGGAAGATAAAGTTCATTGCTCTCCGTTGGCGTCAAAAACTTGAAATAGGATTTCTGACAACACGCACACAGACATTTAACACTGGTTCAGAGCGTGCGGTCGATTTGACACATGAATCGACAAGGTAAAAATATGAAATTCACTCAAAACCGATCGTCAAGATCAATCGGCTTAGACTCAATCAGCTTGAAGCCGATTAAATCGAAATAAAAGGGTAAGTCTAATTAGCCGATTAAGGCTAATCAGAGGATAAAGGTAGATCGATTCTGAAGAAGGCGATGCGCAACAAGATCAGAATAAATCAAACCTGGGGCGTAATTTGAAGAAAATCAACAATCGGTGATGCGCAACTTTATTGATCGAAATCGAATTACAAAGGCTAAATTACAAGAACTACTCCTAGTCGACAGGAAAAAGTAATGTAAATTGATGTCTTTGGTTGTGTTGGGATTCTTTTGCAGCTCGATCTGGCCCTTCTTTTATACCCGTCGGCCGATCGTGTCCTATTACAACACGTTACAAAATCTGATCCGTATCAGCCTTATTTTGGATAGCTTTCCCTCAAAGATCTTGTCATTGCCAAATATCTCCAAATCTTTCCAAATCGTCTGTTAGTTACCATATATTGACTTTCTTGCCGATTTTGACTAGACTTGCCAAATTCTGGTGCAAACATATTCCCCCCATTTTTGAGAGATGACTTGTCATCTTTCAAAAATTACGACTATCAATTTCCTTCCATCGGCTAGTTGTTAATCTTCACCCAGTAACTGCTGCTTTAATTGCGCCGTAATTTTCTGTCATGCAGGTAATGCGTTTTAACTGCTCGCGTCTTTTGAGATTGGTTTCCCACCGCTTCAAAATTTTACCGTGCTACAAATATGTGCCCCCCACAGCTTCATTCCTCACATGCACAAGCTCTCGAATTGTTTGCAATCGGCTTCTGGTCTTCAAGTCTTTCAGCGCTCATTGCTTCCAATCGGCTGCTTGTCAAGATCGTCTCAATAGATCCTTCTTAGGTATTCATCCCAATCCCAAACAACAATGACCAATTTTATCTAGGCCCAGTAGGAAATCTAGAAGCCGATTCAGTTATAAATGAAGAGATTCCTCGCCTACCTCTATCGGCTGCGGGATATAACATAGAGGGTTGGAGTAAGAGCTTCAGAGCTTGGCCGACGGCGCTTAAGGGATGGAGGTCGTGGTACATTCGTGTGGCGGCCCAAAGGAGGGGTGAATTGGGAAAGATGGGCATAGCTGAATGTCTCCCCCTTTCCTTAGCCGATCCAGAGGCCAATGAGCCCTTAGTGGCCACGGCTTGCTATTTCTGGTCGGACACCTTCAATGCATTTGTATTTCGTACCGGTCTTGTCGGCCCAACTCTCCTGGTTGTAGCCCAACTATGCTGCTTAAGATCCGATGGGGATCAAATATCGGCTTATAGTGCTAAGCCTAGGTACAAGCTCATCAAGTCCAAAGGTGAAGGATGGGCTAAGTACATTAGAAACAACAATAAGGTTAATGGGCTGGTATCGGACGAAGAACATGCTGCTTTTTTGAACCTTTGGTTAGACCGATTTCTGTTCTGCGGCGCTTCTTTGGGACCAACCCAAGTATATCAAACCATAGCGGAGCAACTGATAGAGGGTCGTCGGCTAGCACTTGGGAAAATGCTTTTAGGAGCAGTCTACCAAATGATGCATATAATAAGATGTTGGCTTTTTTACTGGTTTCACGAGTTTTACTGTCGGCAATGTCGGAGGATCGCTCTGGTTTGTTCAGATCTGGCTATACTGCCTCTTTAGTCAATCTTTTGAGCTGAATCCATATGAGGACACAATGTTTCCTTGCGAAGATACTCCGGAAGGTATGGTGCCTCAGTTTACAGCCAGCCGATCTTACGGAGAGAGATTCATGATGTGCTCCGGGAATGAGACAAAGGTGACACCTATCGGCTCCAAGAGACACTATGCCGTGCACCGCTGACGCAAGCGACAATGTCATAGGGTGACATCAGTGCAACACGCGACGCAACGCTGGCATGACATGCAGTAGACGATGAGCGGCGACATGCGATGGCAATCCGATGATGTCCCAAATCAATATGGACCGCTCAGCGGTGACGCTCACGTCCCGTCACATCGCGACACGTGGTGCACATCCAACCCTTCGCAATGGATCCAACGGCTCCCAAAGCTCTTCCTCCGGCGACATGGCGGCGACGGTGGGACTTACCGACAGTGAGGACGACAGCCCTCGAAACGGTGAACCACGGATTCCCAGACAATGTGACCTGGCTTGTCCGGCACGGCTAGACTCGAGCAACACATGGGTGACCACGACATTGACCAAAACAGAGCGACGACAGCGGATTTGGCGAAAGACAGCGGCGACTCCCCTCTTCCACTCCGACGAACTCGTTCTCGATGACCGTGGCACCTCCGAAGATGTGTTCTGGTCGAAAGACACGGCACGATCTGGTGATCCTCATGGAACAACCCGGACCCCCTTTTATTGCCTTGGTGTCCGCACACGACACGCGGAGTCAAACCGACTCGGCGGTGAAGTTTTAACACAACACAACGGCGAACTCCTGGGAATGATGAAATCCATGCCGTACACACGGCGGTAAACCGATATACTCCATCACACGAAACGTGGTGCAATCCGAGCCACACGCGAACCCAATCCAACAACCATAAGATGTTAGGGTTTCTCAAATCTCAACAACAAATCTCCGCCGTCCACTTTTGATCCAATGTTGACGACCTTAGAACTTATAGAAACCAGGCTGAGCGCACGTAGTAATGGGTCGGGCCCAATACTGTTCCAGGGATTTTCCAAAACATTTTTGATTTAATTTAATTCCCAAAAATAGAATAGGCCAAATAAAATAGCAAAAATCTTAGAAAAAATCCAGAAAAATTCTCCAAAATACTTTAAGACATTTGGAATTCAAAGAAAATATTTTAGCAAAACTTTATTTTGACTTATTATTTAATTATTTTTCACAATAAGCCATGTTTAACAATTTTCAATAAATTCTAATAAAATCCAAAAAATCCAATAAATTCAAAAAATCCATAAAATGCAAATTAAATTCAAATAAAGCCAAAAATTGGGATGTTACAGTGGAGAACTACCTATACAATGAAAATGCAAGATATGTAAGACAGTAGGGAACACCATGAAGGCTGCCCGAACAGGGCTGGCTCCTCGACTCGTTCGAAGGCATTGTGATGTAATTTTAGTGCTGCCCATGTTAATGTAATTTGTGTGGACCTATTATGAGTAATTGTTCGACGGTAGTGCCATGTAACTCCATCGATATTTAGTGCATATGATCATTCCATGCTATTCTCAGTGACTTGACAACCTGCATTGGCTTTTCTCAATGACTTGGCCACACGCACAAGCTTTCCTCATATACTTGACAACTCACACCACCTTTTCTCACTACATTGACAAAAAGCACCAACTTTCCTCAGTGACTTGACCACATGCACCATCATTTCTCAGTGATCTAATCACATGCACTAGCTTTTCTCATTGACTTCACAACTCGCACTACTTTTTTCATTGCATTGACTCAATGACTTGACCATATGCACAAGCTTTTCTTAGTGACTTGACAACTCGCACCGCCTTACTTCACTACACTTCCATTCACAACAATTTACTCATGCAACACTATATAATATCTAGCTATAAAAACAAGGCAGACTCTACCACCATAACAACCACCTACTCTACCAAATTTCTAAAACGAGGGGAGAGAAGAGAGGTAGAGGAGGTCACTCCGGGTGTGTTGGAGATGTCAAACTATGCAAAGATGCTTTATAAGTGGAAGTGGGTTGCCAAGAAGGTGGGAACCCACTTTGAATATTCTTGCAAGGATACACCTGTACCATCATAGTTTCCACTCCGGTAGTGCGACTACAGTAATCCCCCATGGATCATTCAATCCACACATCTGGACACTACTGCCTAGGTGCACTTCATGTGGTCGGATATCCATGTAAGTGAATGTAGCATGTTGATATTTCACATTGTATGTTGTATTTTACGTCTTTAACATCATCCGCGCATAATTTTAGTCGACAGAGCAATGCTACTTCTTCCAATGGATCGACGGGCTCGAGAAGTACAACATGGCATTCATTGAGTGAAAATACATGTTGAACAACCCTTTTGCACCCGAGAACTTCACCTGTTAGAACCTTACACCCCAGAGGACAAGGTAAAGGCTGAGAGGGGCGGAGACAAGGGAAAGGCACCGATGGTCCCCGTGCTACTGCTCAAGATGAGGTTATGTTAGACCAGGACAAGCCTAAGCTGGACCCAGAAGATGAGTTTTGCATGGATTGGTACGGGAGTAATTGGAAGAAGGCCAAGGCTCACCACATTAGACTCTCCAAGGAAAAGACACCGATGGACCCTAACACATAGGTTATATGACCGCAAGCCTGACTTCTTTTCCATCCCTTCAGTGTTTTCCATTTCAAAAGTTGCATATATGTAACAACCCAATTATTGCCTTACATTTGTTTTTATGCAATTTATTATTTTTGGAGATTTTTTTGGATTTTATTTGGAATTTAAATAATATTTTCAATTAATCTGCTTGCAAAAAGTATTTAAAATTGGATAAATTTTAAGAGAACTTTTATCAAAAATATTTTATTTGAGTTCAAAATGCTTCAAAATATGTTTAAAATTTTTTCTAGAATTTTCAAGCATTTCTGCTATTTATTTGTAGCCATTTGAATTTATATAATTATTTTATTTGGAAAATCATTTGAAAAATCGGATTTCTAGTTTGGGCTGAAACCCTTTGGTCCAGCTAGTTTCCTCTGTGTCTCGGCCTAGCTATGTGCCAGCCTGTTCGCTTGGCCTAACTACGCGGCCTATCGCCGCACCCAAGCTGCTGACAAGTAGGGCCTGCCTGTCAGTGCCCCGTCCGAGTCCGCGCATGGATACAACATGCCTGCCATGTCCGCCGCGGACATGTGTGGCATAGTGGTACGGTGAGGTCTCTCTGACCTATAAAATGCTCTCATTGGGATCACCTGTACCCTGTGAGCCCTAACCCTAGATCAATCATGGGGATTGTGCCACCAGTTGACAGGATTTCACAAAAATTTCTAACCACCGCCGCTGGGAAGAGGAGTTTGATTCGTCGTCGCTGTTGAGCTTTGAGTTGCGTGGATGGTGCCATTGAGTTCATCTTGCTTTTGTCTATCGGATGCGCGCCTTGGTTTGGTCAGAGGATCGCTAGAGACTGACGTCGCCTCGCACGCCTGAGCTTCCACCGCTTCTTATCTCGCCGCCACCGCCGGAGTGGCCCTAGGGTCATGATGCGCGTGTGATTAAGATCACCTCGTCGAGGGCCCACCACTAGTCGAAGTGGTCCGTCCTAGTTGTGACGCGTGTCATTGTGATGTCACCATGGCGTCAACTATCCTGACATGTAAGGCCCACATGTAAGCGACTGTAGTATTTTTTTCCTTTTTAAAAATAATTTAGCGAGAAATTAAAATCAGCTGATGAAGTCAACATGATGTCATAATTTGATTTTTCTTCAGGAAAATACTTCCAATTTTTCAGTATTTTTATTTTTGTCTTTTTCTTTATTTGGAATTTTTTGAGAGCCTATTCTCCTTCATGTGAGATCCGATTGAGGTGATTCAAATATCTAAATTTGTGTAAATTCAAGCTCTAATTTTTGTTGAATTGTATTTGTTTTTTAAAGATTTTTTTTCTGTAGTTTGTATTTATTTTGGTATTCACTTCTTGATTTACGTACATGTTGAAGTGTCGGGAGTATTCGATGGTGAGAAGTTGACTCAAGCTCAAAATCAAGATCAAGATCAAGAGTTGTTTTAAGGAAAGTTGTGCTTTGTTCAAGACCTTGGGTCCCTTAATCGAACTTACGGAAATATAAATTGTGCGCCCCTGGATATCAAAATGGAGACAATGTGGAATACTTCTTTGTTAGCCAAGAGGCTATGACAGAATACACGAATTACAGGATGATTTGGATGATTGTAGAATGCTTAATCACATATTACAAGATTTTAATTGCGATTGCGAGAGCAGATGTCTTTAACAGTGTGGATTGACCCCTTTTTATCCTTGATGAAGAGGCGGCAATTGACTTCCAGAAGGGGTGTCGTGTAACCAGGAGACGCCTTCCCGCGAAACGGTGTCTTCTTGCCAAAGGGTACCTTTTCTAGTGATAGCTTTCAGGTGGTTACGTGTACCTGTCAGATAACTGTTCGCACGGAGACATGTGCAAGAAAACTGCTTATCCCCGACCAGTTTGCTTGTCGGGGCGGCCATTTCACTAGTCGACGACCACCATTGTGAAGCTAGGTTTTGACCATCTTTGATTGAACTGGTCAGAGATCTACCGTTCGGACAGGCATGGGTTTTGTTTAAATGTATTTTGGGCCTTATAACTCATAGGCCCATTACCAGCACATAGACACGAATTATTCTAGAGGGACTAATTAAAAACAGGGTTTTAATCCTCGTCAGCTAGCCCTCAAGTCTTGAGAAATAAAAGTTTATTGCTCAAGGCTTTAAGGTCTTCTGTGACCTTCATGGGGTTATGTGCCCATTATTTGACTGGTTTGAGCGCTGATAAAGAGGAGATCTTTGCGATTCTCTTGATAACTGGACCGACACCTAGTCATTTTTAATGTGCGTGGTATATAAAGGGGATGGAAGCCTCCTTTTGAATTAAAAACAGATTGTTTTTCAAAAAACTCTTTAGTTGTTTCAGCTCCTCATCATCTTACTTTGTTTCTCCTTCGTTAAACATGACGAGGGTATGATCAAGAGGAGATGATGTGGAGTTGAAGTATCTAAAGGAGTTTTTAAGGATTTGGTTCCTTCGCACTTTCAAACTTCAAGCCTTCTCTTTGTTCTGCAAGCTTTTCATCTTCCGTCCTCTTTTCTTCCTTCGTTGGATACGATGGAGAGTATGATTAGGGAAAGGAGGTGAAAAGCTTGAAGATCTAACAGGGATGTCGAGAATATCAACCACATTTTAGGAAAAATTACTTGATTTTTTTTAATTTCAAGCCTTCTTTTAGTTCTTCAGACTTTTCATCTTTCGTCCTTTTTTTCTTCTCCTGTCGAACATGATAGAGAGTATGATTAAGGAAAGGAGGTGAAAAGTCCGAAGGTCTAAAAAGAAGTTCGAAGGTGTCAGTTACCATTTATTAAAAAGAAATTTACTTTTTCTTGGAAACCGAATTGGTGTCCGAAATTGTTACTCGTTAGGCTATATAAAGGTGTAAATCCGTTTGGATTTATTACGCCCTTGCTGGTTTCAAGCGCAGAATTTTCTTAAACCCTTTTACGACTTCTAGCCTTCATCTTTATTCTTTCTTCTTCTTCCCGAACGAAATGGCAATGGATAAGTCCATCTTAACTGAGGGGAGGATTACAGAATTAGAAGACCAAGGTTTGATCCCTCCTCGTGCAATGCTGCGATGGGACCCTAGCGGGGAGGACACAAAGCCAGTGCCTCAAGAGGGGCGTCTCGTGCTGTTCACCGCTCTGGTGAGGTTAGGGTTCCACCTCCCAGAGAGTGAATTTTTTTGCCGATGTGCTCGATCATTATGAGATTGAGATGCATCATCTTCCCAACTCTATCCTCATTTTGAGTGTTTTCTCGCATCTTTGCAAATCTTTTTTGGGAATCCCTCCTCCAGTTCTCCTTTTTCGCTTCTTTTATCAATATACTAAAAATAGTAAGAGTTCTTTGGGAGCGCTTATTTTAAACTCCAAGATAAAATGGCCTTCCAGTATCCTCCTCTCCCGACCAAAGACACATAGCGTGATTATCGTAAGGAGTGGTTCTACTTGGAAATTCCCGGGGGTAGCCATCTCCGATTTACTGGGAAAGCAACCCTGAGCTGGACCAAAACTGAGATGAAGAGGGAAAAGGACTCGCTGGTCTTTACCGAGGAGGAGACGGACATTGTGAAGATCATCGGAAAACAGGTGAATGAAGGTCTGACGGGGCAGAAGATCATTTATGATTTCCTGCTCCATAAGATAAGTTCATTGAAGAGGCGGTGCCGATTCGCCTGGAGACTAGAAGGCGACCAAGATTTGACTAAGGACAAATTTGGAGGTAAGAATACTCTCCATTACCGACCTCTTTAAATTTATCAAAGGACTATATTGAAATATTTTTTATTTATTTCTCCTATCAGTGTTGATCGCCGAGGAAACCTGGGCGAGAGTTGCATCTATGCTACGCATCTCTGTCGACGAGTCTGACCTGGCTGCTTTGAATAAGTAGCCATCCGGCCTAATCGGGCAAATGGATGAGTTCATAAATGAACGCACCATGGTAAGTACCAAAATTTTCTTCTCTCTTTTTTTTTATTTAATGTCTAATCTAATTGCCTTTTTCAATTGACAATCAAATTTTCTTAGATGCATGGTTGAAAAAGACCTGCCGAGCAATATGAGATCTTAGCCTCAGCCCCTTCGGTCAAGAAGATGAAGACCAGGGGTGCTTTGAAGGTGGTAGATCCTGCCACCACCAAGACTAGTGCTGATCCGACTAGCACTAGCCAGGCTTTGGTGTCGGTCAGCGCTGTATGCTCTAAGCATGTGCATGACCAGGCGCAACACAAGAGGGTTTCGTTCGCTGCAGGGACGTAGACGAGGACCTCTTCCCAGGTGTGCTTCAAAAAATGGTTCAACCGCAATTGGGATCGCCCATTTCGACATCTCTCGAACTTCCCATTTGTTCAGGGTGAGAGTGAAGACTCAGAGGACAATTTTCCTCTGATCATAAGGAGGAAAAGGAAGACCTCTGACCTGGATGTTGAAGTGTCTTCGCTTATACTGTCCTGGGAAATAGACATAGGACTTCAATGCAGGTATGTAAAAAAGTTTTTATACCTTTATTTCTGAGTACTTGTCTTTGGAGTTTTTTTTAATTTCAGATTATTTGCTTTTAGGCCCCAGGCAACGACTCCTGGTCCTTTTGTAGATCAGGGTGTGGTTGCACAAGTTGGTGCTGAGTTTGACCCATTGACGACCAGTGAGGAACATACCTTGGTTCCAACCGAAGAGACTGCTCTGACCAGTGGGCAAGTAAAACTTTCCAACACTGAGGGTGAAATCCTTCCGGCTGTTGGTAATGAACCACTGGTTAATCAAAATCCGCCGACCATGGAGGAGGTTGTGCCTCTTCCGGTGACGACAACCGAGGTGGTTGAGGCAACCACCGTCGCTGGAGAGGAGACTTCTGCTGGTGGGGAGATCGAAGATCGCCCTCCCGTAGAGGAAACAATGGTCATTCTGACCAGTGGGGGAATATCACCTGAAAGGGCGATTATCTAATTAGAGATTTTCCCACTGGTCTCTTTCTTTGGTCAATCCGACTAGAGAGACTTCAAGCAAGTTTTTAATAACTTGTAAGCGAAGGTATTTATTTTTTCTCTACTGGTTCTTTTTTGAGGAAAATTACCCTTAACACATTTGCCTTTTTGCTGTTTTCTAGCATTCGCAAAAAAATTTCGACCTCTAAGCCAACAGGCAAAGATCTTGGCAAAAGCCGAGATAGAAAAAACAAAAAAGTAAGTATAAGCTTTACTTATTTTTTCCTTCTTTTCTCTTATCCTTTCTGTTCTGACATAGCTATTCTGATATAGACAAAAAGAACAAATAAAAGAACTAGAAAAGCAACTCTTGGTGGCTCAAAATACCGCTAAGGGATACAAATTTGATCTTGTTGCTGCAAAAACATTATTATGAGGACAAAACTGCTAGGCTCCATGAAGCCTTCAAAAGAAATGAGGATAAGGTCCAAAGGCTTTCCGAGGAGTATAAAAGTACTTTTCAAGCAAAGGAGTCTGAAATAGCAGGTAAGAATAAGATTCCAAACCACTTATTTTGAACTCAGTTTTGTTTGGAAAACTGAAAACCAAAAAACAATTTATGCAGACTTAAAGAATATATTAAAGGCCAAAGAACTTCAATTCTCCGAGCGGGAAGAGAAAACTGAGGAAAAAAGGTTGGTCATGAAGAATAAAATCGACAGACTAACCGACCAGCTGAAGATTTTTGCAAAAGATTTGGCCACAGTTCAGAGAGGTAGGAAATCTACTCCGAACTTCATTCTTAAATAGCTTCAAACAATTGCCACGGATATAAAAGGCAAAAAGATAGAACTTACAAATCCGTCGGTTGATGAATTGGTCGAGGGGGTAAACGATCAGTTGAAGATCATGAAAAAGCAGATCCCCATCATGGCGCAAACCATCAAAGTAGCACTCCGAGCTTCAATTGCTTCCCAAGTAGGTACACTCTTCATAAAGTTGAGGCACTTCTACAAGGAGGTGGTCGAACTGTAGAGACTTGCGCCCAACCTGAAGCTTAGTACTCAAGAAGAGATCAATAGAAAACGTGCAGAAGTAGCTTCTGCCGTTGAGACATACATGAGCAATGTAAATATTTCATATAAATAGAATGTATGATCTTATTGAAATGAATGAAAAAAGATCTCTTTTTGTGTCATATTCTTCCTTGTGTTTATTTTGTGCATATTTTTCTAAGTATATCACTAGCCCCCAACTGTTTGTGTACTGAACAACTAGGTGTTCGGAATACAAATAGTTTTATGAGTGATGACAAACTCTCTTCACGTAGTACTTAGTATTAACCAGCAGCAGATTGGAGATAATGTCATGCTAACGAGTTTCAATATAGTAAGAACTAGCTTACATGAAAAGTCTCTATTAGATGTTATCTCACAATCCGATCATCAACCTCATACGTTTTGGTTAGAGAAGTTGGTCAAATAATGACTTTGTGAATTCCTAGAGGATTATCAGAATAAGCACAATGTAGAAAAACAACAACTAAAGAGATGACATATGTAAATGAAAAGAAACCTATTTACACATAGAACCTGCGAAGATGTTGGATATTCCAAGTGTTGGATAGAATTCTTCTATCTTCCATAGCAAGCCGAATAGAACCTGGTCGCGCAATTGATATTACAGTAAGGGACCTTCTCATTTGGGAGATAACTTATTCAAGTTAGACTGATTCTGGATACGCCTTAGAACCAAGTCTCCCACGTTTAATGTGCGTGGTTGTACTCTTTTATTGTAATATCTTCTTAGGCTTTGCAGATAGGTCGCTGACCTGATCAATGCTTAGTCTTACTTTTCTTCTAAAAGATTGATGTCATCTTCGCACTGGTCTTCTTGATTAACCTGTTCATAGAGAGAGGTCCATGTAGATCCTAAATGAACTTCACTTGGCAACACAGCTTCTGCTCTGTAGACCTTTTGGAAAGGAGTTTCTCCTGTTGATCTAATAGTCGTCGTTCTGATGGCCCAGAGCACAGAGTAGAGGTTGTCTACCCAAGCCCCGAGCGTTTGGTAAGACGATCAAATACTCTTTTCTTTATGTCTTGCATAATCTGGCCATTAGCTCTTTCAACTGCTCCATTACTCTGAGGATGAGCTACTAAAGTGTAACAAATCTTTGTGTCTATTTCATCACAGAAATCTTGAAATAGACCACTAACGAATTATGATCCATTATCAGCAATTAGACTACTAGGTACACCAAATCTAGTGACTATATTTTTTACAAAGAATTTCTTCGTAGCTTGGGACGTAATAGAAACTACAGGCTCAGCTTCATCCATTTTGTAAATGTATCAATTGCAACAAATATGAATTTGAATCTGTTAGTTGCTCTTGGTAAAGATCCTACTATATCAATTCCCCATGTCGAAAAAGGCCAAGACAAAGGTATGACTTGCAATTGATTAGCAGGTAAATGTACTTGTCGAGCATGAAATTGACATTGCTCGCAAGTTTTCGCAAGATGCATAGCATCCTGCAAAGCAATTGTCCAATAAAATCCTTGTCAGAAAGCTTTACCGACCAGCGTTCTGTATGAAGCATGTGCTCCACACAAGCCCCTATGTATCTCATTAAGTAATGTTTTTCCCTGCTCCTGGGATATACATCATATGAGAATACCATATGTGCCCTTCCTATATAGGGTATTGTCAAGAATTTTGTATATTCGCGCCTTTCGAATTAATTTGTCTTTTTCGTGAATATCCTCAGGCAGTGTCCCATTTTCTAGATAGGCTTTAAATGGTTTAGCCCAATCTAAATCCTGCTCAAGGACTCCGACCTCTTCACTGGTCGAGGATTGCTCTATGGATGTTTCTATAGAAGGTTTAGACAGATATTCAAGAAATACGCCCGTTGGAACAGGTGATCGTGAGGAACCCAGTTTTTATAACTGGTTCGCTAAGACCTCGAAATGACTAAAGTATTTTTCCAACTTTCTTCGTCCAGGTAATGAGCCATTACCTCATCGGACGTCCTGTATTCCTTGCTAACCTGGTTTACGACCAATTGCGAATCGCTCACCGCAAGTAGCCGACGAACTCCAAGAGATTTTGCTGCTCGGAGCCCAGCTAGAAGACTTTCATACTCTGCTACATTGTTCGTAGTAGGGAAGTGTATCTGGATTATATATTTTAACTAGTCGCCTTGAGGCGTAACCAATACTATGCCAAACCTCGATCCTTTTATCTCTCGAGAACCATCAAAGTACAATTTCCAGTGGTCGGTATTAGTCTTATCCTCTTGTATAGAGGGTTCACTATTCATCCATTAAGCGCTGAAATCTGCCAAAATTTGAGATTTTATTGCTGTTCGAGCTACGAAATGGATATCAAATGACCCAAGTTTGATTGCCCACTTAGAAATCTGACCAGTTGCGTCTTGGTTATGTAAAATACTTTCCAAGGCAAAAGATGATGGTATTGTAATCCGATGTGATTGGAAATAATGCCTCAATTTTCTAGAAGCCATTAATAGAACATAAAGTAATTTCTGAACCTGAGGATATCGCTCCTTATGTCCATGTAAGACTTTGCTTACGTAATAAACGGGTTTTTGAATTTAATCTCGTTCAATAATTAATACAGCACCAACCACACTGTTTGAAGTTGCTAGATATACCAACAAGGGTTCTCTAGAGTTGGGTGAGACCAGGATGGGCGGGCTTTGCAAATAAGTCTTTATGTCATTAAAGGCTTTATTCGCCTCCTCTGACCAGTGGAATTTGTCATTTTTTTGAATTACCTTAAAGAAAGGCAAATCACGTTCTCCTGATCTTGAAATAAAATGACTGAGAGCAGCCATCTGACCAGTTAAATCTTAAACCTCCTTTAATGTAGAAGGTGGTTTTAATGATTCAATGGCCTGAATCTTCTCAGGATTTATTTTAATACCTCGTGAACAAACAAGAAAACCAAGCAACTTTCCAGAAGAAACACCAATGACACACTTTTCTAAATTAAGCTTAATTTCATGTTTATTCAAATGATTGAAGGTTTCAGCCAAGTCTGACAAATGATTAGAGCCAATTTTTCTCTTTACAATAAGATCAACAACATAAAACTCGATATTACACCCTATTTGACTATGAAAAGTCTTCTGCATGAGTCGTTGGTACATGGCTCCAGCACTTTTCAGCCCGAATGGCATCTTTCTATAGTAGTAGACACCAAATAGGGTTATGAAGGAAGTCTTCTCTTCATCTTCACTTGCCATGCTTATTTGATGATAACCTGAGTATGCATCCAGGAAACTCATCAATTCACAGCCCGTTGTTGAATCTAGCAATTGGTCGATTCGGGGCAAAGGAAAATCATCTTTTGGATAAGCTTTATTTAAACTAGTAAAATCAACGCACATGCGCCACTTACCGTTTGCTTTCTTGACCATGACCGGATTCGCAAGGCAATCAGGATGATCAACTTCGCGAATGAAACTAGCTTCTAAGAGTTTGTCCAACTCTTGTCGGATGGCTTCTTGCTGATCAGGAGCGAATCGTCGTAGCTTCTGCTTCACTGGTCGTATGTCAGATCGTATGGTGAATCTATGCTCTATCACTTCTCTTGGGACCCCAGGCATGTCGGATGGTTTGCACACAAACACATCTGCATTAGCTAGGAGGAAAGCAACGAGTGTGCCTTTCTATTTGGCATCCATTGATGATCATATCCGAACAGTTTTGACTGGTCGGAAGGATCAATGGGAACTTGCTTTACCTGCTCATTAGGATGAGGAGTTGCCTTCAGCCTCTTTGTCTTGTTAGACTTACCGGTTGTTTTTTTGCATCATTAGCATTACCTAATTGTAATTGATCAACAATTTTGAGTGATTTGCGATCACAATTAAGTGCAGTAAGTTGGTTACCGTGCACATTAATCACACTTTTTGGATCAGGAATCTTTAAACTCTGTTAGACTTGATGAGTTGCTACTATAAACTTAGTTAGTGAAGGTCTACCCATAATGACATTATATGCTGACTCAAAATCAACAATTTCAAATGAAATTAACTCCGTTCTGAAGTTGTTAGCATTTCCAAAGGTGACAGGTAATACTATATGTCCCACTAGAGTTATTGATGGACTAGGTATAATCTCAAAAAATGTGTTTGTAATAGTTCTTATCTTAAAACGAGGGATTTGCATCTTGTCGACGATCGGGATCGCCTGACCGCAATAAGAAGGGGGAGTGATGTAGGAGTGGAACCCGAGATCGTGCTCGCTCGAAAGGGACTCTGATTGCCGCTAAGGGTGAGAGAAAGAGTGGTTGATGCGAGGAGTTATACTGGTTTTAGCCCCCAGTTCGGGTAACAACTCTACTCCAGTCTTGCCCGGAGGCGAAAGCTAGACGATGATGCACTGTCATTGAGTACAAGAGGTGCTCGAGCCAAGGTCGAGCACTGGTGTTTTTGTGTTGTGTCTGTGTGTGTGTGTCCATGTTGTCCCTCCTTTCTCAGTACAAGAGGAAAGTATTTATACCTCTAGTTCATTACAGAAAACGATCGGGTGAGATTCACGAGGGAGTGGCACCAGATCCGGACATGATGCACAATGCAGTATGACAATAATGGAGCTAGGATCCGTTGCCCACGATCACCTTAACTTAGCCTTTTAAGGCGCCTCCTCTCAGTAACCGCCGGCTTCCGCAATCCAGCCGAGTCTTCTGAGCCCGACCTCAATAGCGAGCTGGGATTTTAGTCGAGTGAGCTTGGGCCCAGTGGGCCATCGCCCGTGCGGGGTAACCAGTCCCCGATAGCTAGCCCCCGAGACTCAAGCAGTGATCCTGGAGCTCGGGATGATCTTGAGTCCGATGACCTGGAGAAGGGGTCGGTTCTCCGGTCGACTATGGAAATACTCAAGCTCGAGCCCGGGTTTGAACTGCACAGAGATCCATGGCGTGGTCGAGCCCGAAAACTCTCGGACTTCGATGCTGTGATCTTTGGGAGGAGAAATTGGGGGAGTAACTCATGGCGCTTTGAATCCCGTCGCAGGAACCGCGGCGCTCCTTTTGAGGCTTAATCGGCGCTTGCTTTGACGATCGGGCCCTTTAAATCCCAAACCGTTGTCTTCCTCAGAGGATTCCCGAAATCCTTCTTGCGACGAACCCTAGCGCTCTTCCGTCTTCCTGACCCAGTCTCGCAATCTTCCTCTCCCGACCCAAAACTTAGCCGAAACCCATGGCCAAGTTCGGGAGGAACACGATGACCCTGGAGCGGATGAAAGAGCTCGAGACGCTAGGGATGCTGGACCCGACGACATGGCGGCTGTCGGGCACTGAGTCCGAGCCGCAACCCCAGGAGGACGAGCTTGTTAGCACCGAGCAATACATGCTCTTCGGTCTGTGGAAGGTGGAGAGCGACTTCGCAGCGGCAATTCTCGCGCAATGCGAGATTGAGCTTGTTAATCTGGTACCCAACTCCATTCTTCTCCTCTCCATCTTTTCGCACCTGTGCGAGGGGTTCCTGGGAATCCTTCCAACCCCTCGCTTTTCTTTCGCTTCTATTTCTTGTTCCGCACCTCGAAGGACCCCGTGGTCGGGTGTCTCTACTTCCAGCTGTGGACAGGGCTTCTTTGCTCCTACCCCGCAATCCATGCTCGAGATTCCCTTGGGCCATGGACTAGAGGTGGTTTTACCTGAAGAGGAGAAAAGGTGGCGCGCTCACGTACAACGGGGCTCCCGTCGATAGCAAGCGCTAGACCCCCGACCTTGAAGACTTGGCGGAAGACCAGGAGGCCACCACAACCATCCACATCTGCACGACGCGTGGTCCACCAGCCAGGCCATCGCCTACGATTTCTTGCGCAATCGGGTGTTCCCCCTGAGGAAGAGGGTGCATCCGTTCTTCGAGATAAAGGGGAACGACGACCTCACCGGGAGGGTCCAAATAGTAAGACCCCTCGAGCTCGGGAATGCTCGAGCTTGGCCGGGCGCTATCTAATAGCTCCCCTTTCCTCAGCAGCTCTGCCAGAGTCTTGGATAGCGGCGAGGATGTTCGAGATGTTCGGGAAGGTGGCGTTCAACTACACCACAGACGACCCTGTCCCCAACAACGTGTTGAGGCGGAGCAGCGAGGTAACTCTTCTTGCACCAAGGTTGAGCTCAGAAGTTCTCGAGCTCGTACTAACCTCGGCCTATAATTGTAGGAGCATGAGGAGCTCTTGGATACGGCGAGGCGGATGCTGCCGCTGTCAGGAGCGAATAAGGACAAGAAAGCGGGGAAGAGGCTAGCCCCAGACGCCCCAGGGACCAACACCCCAAAGAAGCAGCACATCGAGTGGGGCGACCATACTGTGGTAAGCCATCTCGATCGAGCCCAGTAATGCTCGAGCTTTATTTCCCGATTGTTGCCGTTCCTGACCTTCCCTCGTCTTAACAGCAACAGAAGGTAGCAGCCTCCGCGAGGACCTCAAACTCGGGGGCGACACGAAAGTCCCCATCGCTGGGCATTGGTACGGTCGCTGCGGGGAGCTCAGAGCCCCCACGGGTTGCGAGGTCGCCCTTGCAGGGTGCCCGGAGAGGGGAGAGCACTACCACCGTGGCGGAGGCGGGGCACCAAGATCCCCAACGCCCCTCCATGAGACGGAGGCTCACGATCCAGGTATGTGCTATCTTTTATCTCCTTTAGGTCGTAGCATAGGTTTCCTTTCTTCCCTTGCTTAGTAGTTTTCCCCGCCGCAGACCTCGAGTACTCGCTCGCGCTCATCACGGCATCGGGAATGTCTCGATCACTTTGAGTGCCGTAACACCCGGGGTGCGGCGGTGGTTGCGTCTGGTAGTCGGCGACCATTGACCATGGTCGTTGTCCAAGGCGAGTTCGAGGACGAGGACGACTTCCTCCTGGTCCGCCGCCCTCGCTCGCTCGCGACAGGCCCAAGTCACCGCAGGAGGTGAAGCCGAAAGCACCCCGGCCGTCGAAGTCAGGGCCGACGGGGACGAGCCTGAGGCCAGGGCCGCTACGACCGGTGAGGCCGAGGCTCCTGAGGGTGCGGTCGAGGCACCGACCGCCACGATCGTATCGGAGGTTCCTGCTGGCAAGTTAGGTAGGACAGCATTTCTTGTCCCTTTGCGTTGTAACATTTTCCCATAATTTAACTTTTTCGCTGCTCTTCTCTAGGATCCTTGTCTCTGCGACCGACCTGAGGTCCGGGCCGACCGAGGTGGTCCGGGTCAAGGCTTCGACGGGTGGGACTGAGTCCTCACTGGTGGGAGCCAACGTAGCTACCTCGTCCTCGGCAGGGGGCTGCGACAAGCTAGAGACGGTCGGACAAGGGAATGGGGCCATCGGCTCTCTCTGTCGTGAGTTCGAGGGCCGACTCAGTCAGGTGTGTAAGCTCGTAATCATCCATCTTCTTAATGGTCGCATGACTTCTCTTGGATTTTGCAGGCGGTGAGCCTAATCGCCCAAGGGGTCCAAAGTCTACACGGACACACCGCTGAGCTAAAGGCGGTCCTCGACGTGGTGTCGGAGTGGGAGGCCCACATCACCCGGCTCGAGGAGACCCTGTTGGTCGAGCAGGATGAGGCGGAGCAGAGGACTGCGGCCTACGCCAATGAGCTTGCCCAAGCCACTGCCACCAAGCGCGAGAGGGCTGCCGAGGCCCTCGAAGCCGAGCGCGCAAGGGTGGCCAAGACTCTCGAGGCCGAACTCACGAAAACGGTGAGGGCCCTTGAAGCCGCAAGCGTGGTGGCGGAGGAGCTGCGGAAGCAGGTCATGGAGCAGGCCACCGCTCCAGTGAAGGCCTCCACCGAGCTCGAGACGAAGGGCGTTGAGCTCGAGGAGAAGTTGGGGTGGGCAACTAGGACGGGAAAAAGAGCCCTGGCTCAACTCCAAGACGAGCGCAACCACGTCATGAGCTCTACAGCCGAGGCACACCGCCTTCAAGGTGAGCTCTCAGCGCTGAGGGTAAAGATCGCCGAGCTCGAGCAAGAGAAGCTTACCCGCGACATGGAAGGCCTGTAAAAAGGCCGAGGGACAAAGATGTCTGTGCCTCCTTGTAAATATAAGTTAGTCAATAAAATGTTTTTTGGTCAAAAAAGGGTAGTGCAATACTCCCTTGTCTAGCCCCCGCTGCGGTCTAGCCCAGACAGTGCTAGCCATGGGTGCAGATTGTGGGAGAAATAGGTCGTAGTTGTCGAGGTCGAGCAACGTCATGATGGGTTGTTTAACGACTCCGACCTGTTAGGGAGGCCTGTAAAAGACTTGAAGGGAAGTCATTTAGCAACAATAGCCCTGTGCGAGGAAGGTCGAGCTCAGGAAAACTAAAAGGCGAACTTGAGCGCACAAGGTATCTTAGTGCGCTTAGGTCGGGCTTGGCAACTCTCAGGCCTGACCTTTGCGTGAAGCATACATGTTTGCTCGAAGCTGAGCGCGGTCTCTGGTCCAAGTCCTGCTATAGGGGGAGCCGTGATGCGATAAAAATCGGCTTACTGCTGGCGTGGCCCCTGGAGGTGTACTGCGAGATCGCGACGCTCAGGTCGAGGCCCAAAAAATGGATCTTAAAACGCTTAGGTCGAGCTTGAGAGCACTCAGGTCCGACCTGTGCGTGAAGCACGTATACTCGCCAAACTCGAGCGTGGCCTCTGGTTCAAGTCTTGCTATAGGGGGGAGCCGTGACACGATAAGAATCAGCTTACTGCTAGCGTGACCCCTGGTGGTAAACCTCGAGATCACAACGCTCGAGTCGAGGCTTAGGAGATGCAAGGGAATGTAAAGGAGGCACAAACATAGGCAAAAAAGAACTTTTAATTCAAATCAAGATAAGAGTGTTACATATAAATTTTTTGAAGCTAGTCGATGTTCCACGAGTTCGTGAGCTCTCTGCCATCGGGCATCGCCAGTCAGTAAGCTCCCGTGCAATCTGCTGAAATGACGCTGTAAGGGCCATCCCACTTTGGGGACAACTTGTTGGTGTTGGTCGAGCCCTGAATTCATCTTAGGGCCAGATCCCCATCTCAGAGCTCCCTAGGTCGAACCAATCGAGACACATGCTTGCAAAGCGCTTGCAGGTAGTGCACCGATCGTAGCAGTGCACGACTCCTTACTTCTTCCGCTAGGTCAAGGTCGAGAGACCGCTCTTACTCAAAGTTGACTTGGTCGACTAAGCTGACCCTAGCGGAGCCCAGCGTGACTTTAGCAGGCAGGATGGTTTCAGCACCGAACACGAGGTGGAAAGGGGTATACCCCACTGCTCGGCTAGCGTGGTGCAAACGGACAAGAGGACGGTGGGAAGCTCATCTACCCAGGCCCGGCCGTATTGTTTGAGCTTATCGAAGACTCGCCTTTTGATGCCCTGGATGATCTGTCTGTTTGCATGCTCAACCGCCTCGTTGCTCTGTGGGTGAGCCACCGAGGCGTAGCAGACCCTGGTGCCCATGTCTTTGCAGTATTCTTGGAATAGCTCGCTAGTAAACTACGATCCATTATCGGTGATGATCCTGCATGGGACCCCTTACCTTGTTACCACAAACGAGTGAAAAAACCTTACTGTGGCCTGGGTGGTGATGGCCTAGACTGGTTCGGCCTAGATCCACTTGGTGAAGGTATCGATGGTGACGAACAGGAACTTCTTCGCCCCGATCATTTGAGGGAAAGAGCTGAGGATGTCGAGGCCCCAAGTTGAGAATGGCTACACGAGTTGGATGGTGCGAGGCGTAAGCGGTGATCGTCTTACGAGCATGGGCCGGCGGGCTTAGCAGTGCGGACGATGTCCCGAGAATCCTGGAGCACCATCGGCCAATAGAATCCCATGCAAAATGTTTTCTCGACCATAGTCTTGAAAGAGGAATGCGCACCGCAGAGGCTCGAGTGGATATCGTTGAGCAGGTACTTACCTTCCTTCGGGGTAACACACTTCGACAGAACACCCAGAGTGCCCTGACGATAGAGTTGCCCATTAAAGAGCTTGTATGAGATCGCTCGGCGCCTAATTCTGCTTCTCTCGGCCGGGTCATCTGGGAGCTCACCCCGGTGGAGGTACTTGGTAATCGGCTCCATCCACAAGGGAACACTCTCGAGGAGGGCGGTCGAATCTTCTTGGTCGGTAACGGAGAGTGTTGCCAAGGTCTCGAGGATGACATCTGGCGGAATCTCACCACCAGACGACCCGAGCTTGGATAGCTGGAGTTGTCCTTCCTAGGCACGTGCTTGATTTCCAAGTTCCAGAACCATTTCTCCATCTTGCGCATCTCGGCAAGGTACCTGGCCATTGAGCCCTCTGAGCACTGGTAGTCTTTGTTGTACTGGTTAATGACGAGCTAGGAGTCACCCTTGATGACCAGCCGATGCACGCCCAGCAACTTGCAGGCTTGAAGACCCGCCAAAAGGGCCTCATACTTCGCCATGTTATTAGTTGTGGGAAAATCGAAGCGAATCACATACCTCAGTTTGTCTCCCCAGGGTGTGATGATGATGATACTAGCCCCCGAGCGCTTGAACGACCTGGAGCCATCGAAGTACATCCTCTAGGGCTTCTCTTCCTCGACCTCAGGATCGGGAGTCGGCTTTGATGTCTGCTTGACCACGAAGTTGACGAGCGCTTGTGACTTAATGGCGGTGCAAGCTACGAACCATATGTCAAATTCTCCCAATTCCATTGCCCACTTGGCGATGTGACCTCTGGCTTCTGGGTTCCTTAGGATCTCACCGAGTGGGAACCCGCTCAAGATAACCACTGTGTGCGCCTGGAAGTTGTGCTGGAGTTTGCGCGAAGCCATGAAGAGGGCATAGAGCAGCTTCTGGACCTCAGGGTAGCGCTCCTTTTGTCGATGGAGTACCTCGCTGATGTAATAGATTGGCTGCTGTCGACCATCGCGCTCAGCCACCAGGATGGCACTGACAGTCTGGGTCGTGGCTGCGAGGTAAAGTAGCAGAATTTCTCCCTACAGTGGGGTCGTGAGCAGCGGTGGGCTCGACAGGTTTGCTTTCAGCTCTTCAAAGGATCGTTGAGCTTCGGGTGTCCATTCGAAGCCCCCGTGCTTGCGTAACGCCTTGAAGAACGATAATCCACGCTCACCAAGCCTTTAAATGAACCGACTGAGAGCGATCATGCGGTCAGTGAGGCACTGGACCTGTCTTGTTGATGTCAGAGGAGCCATCTTCTCGATTGCCTCGATTTTCTCTGGGTTCGAGCTGACCCTGAGCCCCCGATCATGTAGCCAAGCACTTTGCCCGAGGTCACACCAAAAACGCACTTCTCGGGGTTGAGCTTGATGCCGTTCTTGTTCAGGTTGGTGAAGGTCTTCGCAAGGTCGTTGATGTGGTCATGTTCAGAAGAGCTTTTGACGATGATGTCGTCGATATAGACCTCGAGGTTGCGGCCAATCTGAGGGTCGAAGGTTTTGAACATCAGCCACTAAAACGTTACGCCCGCATTGCGTAGGCCGAACGACATGGTCGTGTAGCAGAACGTTCCAAACGGCGTGATGAAGGTCGTCTTGTCTTTGTCGTCGACTGCGAGATTGATTTGATGATAGCCAGAGTAGGCATCGAGAAAGCTCAGCATCTTGGCGTTGGCGGTGGAATCGATGATCTGGTCTATGCGCGGAAGAGGGAAATTATCCTTCGGGCACGCCGAGTTCAAGCCCGTATGATCGACGCACATCCTCCACTTCCCACCTTTCTTCTGCACGATATCTAGGTTAGTTAGCTATTCGGAATAGTTAATCTCATGAATGAAGCCGGCCTTTAAGATATTGTCAAGATATTCCTTTATTATCATCATTTTCTCGGGAGAGAAGCGGCGCAACTTCTGGCTTACAGATCGGCACCCAGGCCTTATTTGCAACTTGTGTTCGATCACCTTCCTCGGGACTTCTGGCATGTCTGTCGGTTCCCAAGAGAATACTTTTTTGTTGGCGCAAAGGAAGGTGACGAGCTCGAGTTCCTATTTCGAATTGAGCTCGGAGGTGATGTGGATGCTCTTGCTCGAGTCGCCCTCTTCGAGCTGCACGGTGGGCACCAGCTGTCGACGATGGGGATCGTCTGACCATAAGAAGAAGGGGGGAGTGATGTAGGAGTGGAACCCAAGATCGTGCTCGCTCGGAAGCTTTCTGCTAGAAATGATAAACTTGAACAATTTGCTTCTAAGGACCCAGTCAACTCTTGTGAGAGTTGTAAGCAACTAAAACTTGAAAGTAATGCTTTAAATATCAAGTGTGCAAATTTGACTAAGGATGTGGGGACCCTCCTTTATGGCATGGAATACCAAGGAAGGTCCCAATGTGTATTCAATACTAGTCCCATAATCAGTAGCTAGTACACACATTTACAACATTGATAACATATCCATACACATTATATTACTCATGATAGCGGAAGCTGTTTATACAATAGTCTTACAAGCCAAAATAAACTGCAGCGGAAATATATTTATATATATATATATATATATATATATATAAGTCTTGTATTATGCCTTTACTCAAAACACCATAGGCAACTGACAAGGTTAGACCCTAGAGAAACTCATTATTGTATTCCCCGTATCCTGCGTAGAAATATGTGTCTTCTGGGATTTCGTTATCTTCATTCACTAAACCAACAAATTAAGCAAGGTTGAGTACTTGTGTACTATAACATAATTTTTTTTGGCTCTTATTATTTTAATATTGTTATTTGTGAATTTTCTAGAATTTATTTGGAATTGTTCTATATTTTTCAATTATGCTCGACATGGATATTATTTAAATATTTGAAAAGTTTAAATAAAATTTTGTCAAAAATATTTTATTTGATTTTAAAATGTCTCAAAATATTTTTATAAATGTTTCTAGAAATTTTTGATATTTTTACTATTTTATTCAAATTATTTTAATATCTATGATTATTTTAAATGAAAAGCTTTTGAAAAGGTATCAATAGTGGTTGGGCCGAAACCCATTGGGCCTAGCCAGTCCTGTGCATGCATCGACCTAGTCTGGTCTGGCTATGGCCCGTTGGCTTGGATCCCTAAGATGCTGACTATTGGATTTGGATCCATGATCAGGTATGGCTTGGTATTCTAAGCATTTCCATCCGTCGGATCATGGTAGCAAGTGGATGAGGTCTACCGGGGCTAGATCAGTCTCAGCTGTTGATCGGGACACGTGTTGATACCAGAGTCTTCGTCTTCGAGTTGTCTTCAACCCAGAGTTCCGCGTCGTCTCCGTGCATGCCATGGATGCCAAAGCTAAGTCGGCAAAGTACCGGACTCCGATGACTATTTAACGTGTGTCTGACATAGTCAAACCAATCCAAGACAAATCCCTAGATCTATTTTTTGGATTTCCCACCATTGGATCAGAATTCACAAGTTTGTTTGTGCACCGTCGAAGCCTTCCTACGTTCGATTCGTCGCATCTGGGGACTCTTGAAGCTCATGGTCGGCATCATTGTGATCGTCTCACCATGGACCAGTTGGTGCACAATAGCTTTTCATTGGAGGATCACCGTACCACCGTGTCATCGAGAACGCTAGCCGATGTTCCTTTCATCCGTCATCGCCATCGATTCTGTGCATCAGAGAAGGTAACCGCGTCAATAGGATAGCGATGGCGATCTCTTTCTGTAGATGTCCTCCGTTGTCGCCGGTGACCCTAGGGCCTCGCGCACCGTCAACTGAGGTGGCATGTCCCGTTGGATGACACCTAGACGCTAAGTAATCGCCACGTGACGCTGCGTCATTACTGTTATGAGATAAGATTTTGTAAGTATATTCGGTTAGATTCTATCTCTTTATTGTGGGCGAATCCGAACTCATCCCTTATACTTTCTCCTATATATTGGGCTTTCCTCCCATGTAAAAAGATCAACCTAATAAAGCATGAGAGAGTTCCACCCTATATTCTGTGTGCTCCTGTTCTTGTTCGTGTGATCCTGTTGGTGTGCTGTTGATTGATCGCGGGCGAACGACTACGTTTTACAACACGTTATCAGCACCAGTTGTTGGGGCCACGCAGTGCTGTATACTGCGGTATTAATTCAACTCAGACCAACTGCACATCATGGATTTTCCCCGTTGTAGATAGTGCGTGGAAAAGAATTAAGTATTTCACATCTGCGAAAATTTGGTTGTATTGTATACATGCCAAACTCTCCACCACAGCGTACCACCATAAGACCTCATCAGAAGTTGAGGATCTATGTAGGTTATGAATCTCCGTCAATTATTAAATACCTTGAGCCTATGACAGGGGATCTGTACACGTCTCGGTACGCTGATCGTATTTTTGATGAGGACAATTTTCCGGCATTAGGGGGAGATAAGTACCACATTGAAGAATGCCGGGAAATAGATTGGAATGCCAGCGGCATTCGGTCCTTAGACCACGCACTAAAGAAGCGAACTTGAATTTGGAGGATAATATATCGCAACAAATAGCGAAAATCGCGGATGCCTTCACAGATTATAAGGGAGTGACAAAATCTCATATACTGCGGTAAATGCACTGAAAGAGTGGAAATACCCCGAAGGTTATTGAATCCTCTTGCCCCTCATGACAAAAAGAGGGAGGCCTCGGTATACGGGACTCGATTCGCAGAGGCGTCCATGAGAAAGGAGAAGCAGAACAAGTGAGATCACTACCGAGGCGTTGAAGAAGCTCAACGATGTTGAGAAAATCCCGAAGTGAGCCATCCTGCGGATGGTAACCTCCACTGAAGTGAGCCATCACGAAGATGGGAATCAGTAAAATTTGCGCGCAATCGTATTGGGAAGTTGGAACACCCAGACTTTGTCGTTGTGGGAAATCACGACGAGCTGGAAGAAGTGAATGAAGAAATATCCACCAATTATGTGGATTCAGGAGAATTATATAAAAGAAAGACTACAATTGTCGACATTTATTTCGCCTCTAAAATTGCTAAAACTCTAGAACTGGATCCAGAACCAAAGTCCATGGAAGAGTGCCAGAAGCGCTCAGATTGGGTCAAATGGAAAGAAGCAATTGAGGCGGAATTGCACTCGCTTAATAAAAGGAAAGTATTCGGTCCTGTTGACCGAACACCTCCTAAAGTGTTCCTGTAGGATCAAAATGGGTTTTCATCAGGAAGAAATGAAAACAACCGGTGGTGAGATATAAGCGAGGCTTGTAGCACAAGGGTTCACGCAGAGACACGGCATTGATTACGATGAAACCTATTCTCCTGTAATGAGTGGAATAACGTTAGATATTTAATATCAATGGCGGTGGCTTAAATTTAAAAATGCGGTTGATGGATGTAGTGACCGCATATCTATATGGGTCCTTTGGATCTGAACATTTATATGAGAGTCCTGAAGGAGTCAAAGTTTGGATCGATAATCGCAACATGTATAGCGTCAAAGCTGAGAGATCGCTATACGGTTAAAGCGATCGGGAGAATGTGGTATAACCAGTGAGTGAGTTCCTCCTGAAGAAGGGATACTCAAATAATGATGATTGTCCATGTGTGTTCATAAAGAAATCCCAGAATGGATTCTGTATCATCTCAGTATATGTCGATGATCTGAATATCATCGGAACCACAGAGGAGATAAAGGAAGCAAGTGCTTACCTCACGACGGAGTTTGAGATGAAAGATTTGGGTAAAACCAAGTTTTGCTTAGGCCTGCAGCTAGAGCATTTCCTAGAAGGAATTCTTGTACACCAGTCTTACTATACTCAGAAGGTATTGGAAAGGTTTAATATGAATAAATCGCATCCTTTGAAAACCCCCATGGTCGTGAGATCCCTTGAAGTGGATAAAGACCCTTTCAGACCAAGGATGGAAAATGAGGAAGTCTTAGGACCTGAAGTTCCATATCTGAGTGCCATTAGAGCGCTTATGTATCTCGCGAATTGCACAAGGCCTGATATTGCATTCGGTGTAAATTTGCTAGCAAGACACAGTGCAGCCCCAACCAGAAGACATTGGGCTGGTGTTAATACTTTACTCAGATACCTCCAAGGTACTCAAGATCTTGGGTTATTTTTTCAGAAGAACCAAGATTTAACCATGGTGGGATACACGGACGCTGGCTATCTGTCCGATCCCCACAGTGCCAAATCACAGACTGGTTTTGTGTTTCTCTGCGGTGGTGCAGCCATTTCTTGGCGGTCTTGTAAACAGACTTTGGTGGCTACTTCAACCAACCACTCAGAGATCATAGCTTTGTATGAAGCCTCACGAGAATGTGTTTGGCTACGACGTGTGATTAACCACATCCAGAAGTCATGTGGCCTTAAAACCGTCGATACCCCCACTATTATCTATGAAGATAATACTGCTTGTGTTGCACAAATGCATTTGGTTTATGTAAAGAGTAATATCACGAAGCATATTGCTCCATAGTTATTCTATCCTCACGAACTCCGGAAGAGCGATGAGATAAAAATCTTGCAAACTAAGTCATGTGAAAATCTTGCGATTTATTCACTTTGAATCTGTCTAAATCCACATTTCAAAGATGTGTTAAAGGCATTGGGATGAGAAGACTTAGAGATATGCAAAGTTCGAGGGAGTGAACCCTTGAATCATAACCCTTATGGTGATCACGAAGATCCTAATTTAAATCTAGAAGATTATAAGTTGTACTCTTTTCCCTTAGTGAGTTTTCTGAAGTTTCTCACATAAAGGTTTTTAACGAGGCAACTAGTGCTACATAAAGTCTGAGTGAAATGTACTCTTTTCTCCATCTCCTTTTCCCACTTGGTTTTGAGTGGAGTTTTTAACGAGACATGTGCATTCTGCAGTATTAAGCCCAAGGAGTGTTATGAGATAAGATTTAGTAACTATATTCGGTTAGATTCTATCTCTTTATTGTGGGCGAATCCGAACTCATCCCTTATACTTTCTCCTATATATTGGGCTTTCCTCCCATGTAAAAAGATCAATCTAATAAAGCGTGAGAGAGTTCCACTCTATATTCTGTGTGCTCCTGTTCTTGTTCGTGTGATCCTGTTGGTGTGCTGTTGATTGATCGCGGGCGAACGACTACGTTTTACAACAATTACCACATTGGCGGGGGTGGTTGCGTCTTTGTTTGGTCAGTAGAGCCTAGTCAGTGCCGTGGCTCCTACCTATTAGCGTCGGTTGGGTTCATGGGCTGAGCCCATGGTGGACTGGTAGGATTAGTGGACTCGGTCCATACATTAGGGACACATGTCTGCCAGGGATGTTTCTGGTTTATTTAATTTCAATGCTGATGTCAGCATGATGTCATAATTTGATTTTTCAGTATAAAAATAATCTGGGAAAAAGCTGATCTTCTATTTTTTTATTTTTCTTTTATTCAAATCTTTTGAGAGCCCATTCTTCCTCACATGAGCTCTGATTGAGGCGATTCAAATTTTTAAAAATTTGTAATATAGAGATCTTGTAACATCCCAAAATTTGGGTTTTCAAAAATCTTTTGTTTAGTTCATCTTTCCAAAAATCCCCGCTGATTTTCTCTCTTTAATAAAGCTTAATCTGAAATTTTCTAATGCTAAAATAATTTAATTTAACTAATATAAACTTTAATTAAAATAAATTTAGTTTTATTTGAGTTCATTGTGCTTCAAGGAATTTTTTGTAATTTTTTGAGATTTTTTGGAGTTCGTTTGCTATTTATTTGGAATTCATTTAAATTGAGCCTTTTGTTAAATTTAATTAAATACTGAAAAATTTTAAATAAAGTTTGGTTAAAAATATTTTATTCGAGCTCGAAATGTCTTAAAATATTTTCTAGAATTTTTTTAGAATTTTTGAGGTATTTTTATTGCTCTAAACGAATTATTTTAATTTCTAGAATTATTTTAATTCGGAAATTGGATTGAATCCACGTGGCAGCTCCAGAGCTGGCCACGTCGTCGCCCAGCCACAGCCCTCCGATCCCCATCCGACGCACCACAATGCACCACGTCATCGTTTACTGTTCATTGCCCGCCAGGTGTTCGATCTGATCCGTTTTCAATCCAAATCCAGTTTTTTTTCGTATTTCCTTGCATGGCACGACTCCCTAGCCTATATAAGTGTCCTAAGACCCCTCCCACACAACCCTAATCCCCAGAGAACCTCCCAAACCCGAAAAATCGCAGCCGTCGTCTTCCGGTGCGCCGCCCTCATTGGCCGAACTTGGTGTCGCGTTCCCCATTGTTCCAGTGAGTTTTTCTGAAATCTGCTCATGTCATCTCGTGCCTTATGGTCTAATCTAGCTCTCCACCAAATTTGGTGCAGTTTCATCCACAAAATCAAAAGTTATGGCCATTCCAATCTCCAATCTTGCCGTCGCCCGTTCTCCTTCGTTTTTGCGTATTTGACCATGAAATATTTACTGTAGACTAATCTTGATGTCCTCTACCTTGTGCTCACCCTAACTCAAGGTTTTGTCCATGGGATTTCTACAGAAAATTCAATCTTCCCCGATCATACTGCGTACGTACAGCTGAAAACTTCCTTGTGCGTTCCCTGTTAATCGAGGAGGTAAAACTCCGATCCTTTCACGTAATATTGTGACTTAGGGTCCCAGGTAGCTCCCTATAAAATTTGGTTAGGTTTCATCTATTATTTTAATAGTTATGACCGTTTGATCTATTAGCTTTAGCAGCCATTCATCGGTAGTTTGTGATCTGTCCATTGGGTTGCCGCCAAATCCGCTTATACCGTTGAGCTCGTCTCACCGCGTTCTACATGGTGCTCACTTCCCCTTTGCTGTTCCATCAACCAAAAATTTTAATATTCGTTAGCCGCCGCCTTTAAATCGGTCTGCATGGCGTCTTTTCTTTGCCAACCATCTTAGTTCGCCTTGGTCGTGTCATCATGTCGATGAGGCCATCATTCTCTGGTTTGCCCATCTTTAGAGTTGATTGGTCTTGGTTGCCATCAATGTCATATTCTAGAATCTACCCGTCGTCTTGATCTAGTCCCTTTCATTATCGGATCTTGTTTGGTTAACCACCCTTGGTAATCTTTTATGTGAGCCAACCCTACCTATCCTATCCCTATGCTAAGTGGATCTATCATGAGTCATTCCTCTCAAACCCTAACTTAACCTTGGGTCCAATCTGTCGTTGACGATGCATCATGTCATATAAACCTCGCAACTCGCAGATCAATCTTGAGCCATATCATAACCTTGCTACCATATCATTGTACCGACAATTGACATCTCATCTTTGCATGAGTGTCCTGTCGTTGCTTCGCTACCATCCCTAGTGTAATATCATCATCCTCTCTATCGCCTTATTGTAATCTAACCCCATCACCTATGAGTTTAGCCTTGTCTTCATTTCCTCGCTGCCTTGTCATCGTCAAGCCTCTTGATTGACGTATGACTGATCTCAGATCGAATCGCATGAATGTCGACCCCGCTTGTCCATGTCCTATTCTTGAAAATCTATTCTGCCATTGACCTAGAAATCATTCGTGGACTTGGTCGATAGACCATTGGCCATATGTCATATCCTTGTGCCATATCTAATCTATTAGTCTATCTTTCTTTTGTTTGTGTGTATCTGTTTAGTCAACAAAAGTCGACGTGAAACATCGATTTAGTTCATTGCAAACTAACGTATCTTTATGGACCGGTTTATAGATCGAGAGCCCATATGTCATTGTCTATCAATCAAGATAATAACTTTAGAAGAAATATTCTTTGGAATATTATTCTTTCTTTCTCGATTATCGATCTTTTCCTTTTGATTGTATTAGAAGCTCGTTCTCTTTTGTCTAATCTCTGATCTAATCCATTAAAGTTCCTAAATTCATCTAAGCCTTTGTGATCCAATGCTATCTGTTCTCAATTTGGATTTTATTTGATTTATCTTTTGAGTTGGTTTGTATTTGCTTCTTCTTTAATCGTTGTCCGGAAGTTGTTCTAAGGAGCTGAAGATCAAGGAGGTAAAGATTGAAGATTGAAGATCAAGAATCAAAGATAAAGAGTAAAGAATAGTAAAAATCGCAAGGGCCAGGCAAGTTGTGCTTTGATCATGTTGAACCCATGTTTATAAAATTGCTATATTTGTTTTACCCTATTGCATATTATTTCAAGTATACAATTGTTTCAAATTAAATTGGGACTTAGCTATTATACCAATTTGATCTATACCCTACCTTGCCATTGTATGCCATGATCTAATTGTCACCCTAGGATGGTTAATTAATAGTTGGTTAATATTGATAATCAACTTGGGTTGGTTAGACCGTCGTAGATTGCTTAGCCATGCCATGTCATCACATGTGTTGAATCATCACTGATTAATCTTGACTAATGGAATATGGAATAATGTTATGAACTTGTGTGTCATGTGTGGTCACACAATGAGATTGCGTTGTTGTGACGAGTGGATGTCACGCAACGAGGTTGACTTGTTGATAGCATGTGGTGCTTGGTAATCAACTGGGGTGGTAATGATTTAGATTGGGGCAAGCGGCGAGGGGCAGTGTGCCAAGGTGGGCCAGATTTGGTAGAGGGTATGTGAAAGTCTTGCCCTAGTCACCCTAAGGACTTAACCTTGCAAGCCTTTGACCTGAGTCTTACTTGCAACCACACGTTTGGAATAGGACAGCCTAGCCGACTAATTTGTGATATCTAGATTTCGGTACTTCTGTGGTGTATAGTGAGTTCCGGGTGTACAGGTAGACTCACAAGACGCAAGAGGGGGGCTCGGAGTGTGGTAACCAGTCCCTTCCGTGTTGAAACCTCGTGAGCGATCTGAGGTCTAGGCAGAGCATTATAAAGGCTTTGTCATGATTACCTATTTGGCACACCAAAGGAAGTGTGCTAATAGCTTGGCAACAAGGGGCGATCATGTCGTGTGGGTAAAGTGCATAACCTCTGCGAGTGTGAATCTATTGAATAGCCGTGCTCATGGTATTGAGCAATGCTCGAATTCTGATTAATGGTTAGACTTTTGTTAAACAAAACTTATTGGGATGGCAGGATGCCATGGAAAGTGAAATTGACTTAGGTTTGAAAACTTGGTTTACTTGAAATCTTGAATCTATCTATTCTTGTTATTTGTTTCTGATCTTTACAATCTATTTATTGTATTTGTTCATAAATCTTTGCTTATTGCAAAATAGCCATAATAGCCTTTTCCTTTGGAATAAGCCTTGCATATAGTTACATAGAATTGCATTCTGTGCACAACTTGTTGAGTGCTTTATGTACTCACCCCTTGCAACACACAAAATCATCAGTTGAGGAGAAGACAACAACTTCGAAGGAGGAGAAGTTCCACGAGGAGGCGAATATCTAGGAGTTGAACCTTATCAGTTGCCTGTGGCATATTGATGTGATTCGTCGACGTTCTTCATTATGCTGCTGTTCATTTATTTTGAGTTGAAGCCACTAAGGCCTCAGAAGTGTAATTTGGTTGCTAATAGATGCCAATATGGGTTGGTTAGATCATGCTTAGTTGCTTAGGCATGCCACATATAACTCATGTCTTTTGAAATACCAAAATCAATCTCGACTAATGGATGCCAACATGGGTTGGTTAGATCATGCTTAGTTGCTTAGGCATGCCACATATAACTCATGTCTTTTGAAATACCAAAATCAATCTCGACTAATGGAATATGAAACATATTTGAGAAAGGTGTGTTAGGTCTTGTCACATAATGATGTTGAGTTGTGGTGACATGTATTGTCACGCAACGATGTTGACTTGTTGATGGCATGTGTTGCATGATAATCAACTGGGGTGGTAAATGATTTAGCTTGGGGCAAGTGGCATGGGGCTGTGTGCCAAGGTGGGCATGTATGGCAGTTGGGTTACGGAAGTCTTGCCTCGATCAGTTAAGGACTTAATCTTGTAAGTCTTTGAATTGAGTCGATCATGCAACCACATGTCTGGAATGGAACGGACCTAACTAAGTAGGTTACCGATGTCTTAACATGTGATGCCTCAGGTGGATAACACACACTACTATAGAAAGGCTTATATTAAATGCCTCATCACAGACGGTTTTGAAAAACCGTCTATGATGAGGGACATCACTGACGGTTCTAGAGTGAAATCGTAAGTGACATCATTACAGACGGTTCTCTTCATAAAATGTTAGTGATATATAGGGATATCACATACTGTTTTAGTATAAAACCATCAGTGATGACACCTGTAACTATCGCTGACGGTTTTAAACTAAAACTGTTTGTGAAGAAAGTCGATATCGCAGATTGTTTTAGTATAAAACTACCTATGATAGCTACATCCTGTTATCACTGATGGTTTATGAAGAGAACCATCTATGATAGCTCCTAGCAATATATAATACAGAGCCCCGAGCCACTTAGTGTTTTTTAGGGTTTCGGGATCTATGTTTGAGGTGGCTGCCACTGTGAGGCGATGTGGTGAAAGGAAACAATTGATTTCGAAGAGTGATTGTAGATTCATTTGATTTTGGTGATCTAAGGTTAGTAATTGGTTCTAATTGTATTATATTCAAGATCTAGCTTGGTAAGGAGAGAATTTGAAGATTGTTTAGATCTAGATTGTAGATCCATGTGTTCTTAGTGATCTAAGGTTAGTAATTGATTCTAATTGCATTATATTCAAGATCTAGCTAATTTGGTAAAGGGAGAATTTGAAGATTGTTTAGATCTAGCTTGTAGATCCATTTATTCTTTGTGATCTTGAAGGACCGAGATGGCGAACAGAGAGGGGGTGAATGGTCACAAATAAAAATTCCCCCAAAATACTCCAACAAAAACCTCGACAAGATCGCTCAAAGGAAATTGTGAAAAACCCGAAAAACTAGACAACTATGTGTACCCCAAGCTTGCATGGATAAGTACCATAAAATATGTGGGGATTTTTGAGTCACAATCCTGGTTGTCTAGTGTCCAAGATAAAGAGGAATCAATTCAAACTCTTGCTTTTAGAAAGGACATCAATTCAAATCACAAAAGTCACTTTCAGAAAAGCAAAAGCAGAATTTCCAGAACTTGTCCTCAATTTGCGCAGGAGGTTGGTGGGTTTCTGCAGCTCACAAAATTCTGAGAATTTTTCTCCCTATGAGAATCAGAGTCTTGAAGGACTCCACCAAATTTCTCCTCAAAAAGCGTTACAGAAAAAACAGGAAAAATCTAAGAACACAGTATGCTCAAGAACTTCGAGCAGAAAGTTTGGGGCTCGGTTTTCACCTCATGGCACCCAAAAGGTGCAACAAGTGAACTCAAAAATTTTATTCAGGTGTATATCAGAGGCCCGCACCTCGTCCAACAAGAATCACTCAAAAAGAATTTTTCTATATTTTTAAACAAATCAAACACTGACTGCTGCGCGAAGAACAAGTTCTGAACAAAGTTGGAACTTGAAAAAAAGATGTTCTCTACTCAATCCAAGAGTGCAAAAGAGATGTAAAACCATATGATCACACTCAAAACATCCAAGATCAGCAGCATTTAGAAGGAGGGGAGGCAAATCCAAATTACTTGAAAGTAAATTGCGGGAATGTAATTGCGGGAAAGTAAATGCTGAATTTAAATTGCGTAAAGTAAAGACATAATGTAAATGCACAAAATAAATTCAGAGGTGGATGGATAAAACTTTCATTTCTGGAAGGGGAGGTTACAAAGCCTCACATTCATGTTGGCAAAGCTCAAATGAGCATCAAAAACCTCAACACCTTCAAGGGAAGGAGGCTACCCCTCCACCCCTATTTATACTACTCTTGGGCCACCTACCACCCTTGGATGAGTCTCTCAACCCTAGAGCACTCATCTAAGGGCTAGGATTAACCCACACACACAGCCATGCAAGGGCTAACCCAAAACCCACACACATACCGGGCTTTCTTGCACGGTTTTCAAAGCATACTACCTAGACCCGCTAACCTATCAACTAGACCTCAATCCGACGGCCCTCATTGATCCACGCGGCATCTAGCTAGCATCAACTCCTTTCCTTGTCTTCTGACTTGCCGGACTCCGTCTCGATCATCTTAAGCGATCTCCCAACCGTCGGACCTCGGCGCTCCTCGCCTAGTCCGGTCATCCTTCGCCTCACCATGACCTAGCACCGTCGCCCTGCAACCATCAAAGACAAGGAAACTCCTCACATAGCAATGCCCACAAAGATGTGTAATAAACCATCCAACTCATCACTACCGCGTCCATACGACCGGTACTGCCACTCCTGGCAGAGACAACTCAAATTGCTTCATTTTGAAAATCAATCTAAATCAAACTCAAACTTGAGCACACCTTGCTCAAATAAAGTCAAATACTCATCACAAATATGGATGGACCTCCACATGGTCCTTCAGATCTAAGGCTAGTAATTGGTTCTAATTACATTATATTTAAGATCTAGCTAGTTTGGTGAAGTGAGAACTTGAAAATTGCGTTTAGATTTAGTTTGTAGATTCATTTGTTCTTTGTGATCTAAGGTAGTAATTGATTATATAATTGTATTATATTCAAGATTTAGCTAGTAGTGCATAATTTAAGAATGTGCATGCGCACACGCTGTGTACTTCAATATTTAACACTAATTGTTATATGCGTAACATAGATGAACTGAAGCTGGATGTATGCTGAAAACCATACGAGTGGAGTACATTAATGGTATCACTGCTTTTAGAAGAGCTGAAGAGGAGGATATGTTTAATAAGGGGGTGCAATTTATGTCTTGTCCATGCATTAAATGTGAGAATCTGAGGATGTTTTGAAACTTAACGCAGATCGAAGCACACTTGATTCGGATAGGTTTCAAAAGGGGTAAACATGTTGTACCAATCACGGTGAAGAGCAGACTATACAGGAAACAGGCACTATGAACATCGCCGACGAAGTCAACGATATGCCGGATGATATCGATTGTGCTTTTGATGAAACAAGATGCTGACAACGACCAACAAAGCTAAGAAGGTTCTTTGTCCCTTGGGAATGAAGTAGAAAAAATACATGCATATCTGAATGACTGTATCCTCGACGCTGCATTGGGGAATAGGATTATTAGTTTTCTTGATGGTAATGCCGGATATAATCAAATATTCATGGTAGAAGCCGATATCCCTAAGGTGGCTTTCGGGTGCCCTAGTGCCCTGGGCTGTTTGAATGGGTGGTGGTGATGTTCTGCATGAAAAATATTGGTGCAACATATCAACGTGCTATAAATTTGATTTTCCTTGATTTAATTGGCCATGTTGTGGAAATTTATATCGATGATATTGTTGTAAAATCAAAGGAAGATTTTTAGCATCTAGATGCTTTGGAAATAGTGTTAGAAAAGACAAGGGTACACGGCTTGAAGATGAAGCTGTAAAAATGTGCTTTTGGCATATCGGTTTGATAGTTTTTAGGATTTATGATCCATGAAAGAGGGATTGAACTTAATCAAGAAAGGGTTAAAGCTATAGCTGATACTAAGCCACCAGCTTGCAAAAAGGATTTGCAGAAGTTGATCAGCAAGATTAATTATTTATGTTGATTTATTTCAAACTTGTCTAGTTGAATCAGTTCGCTCACCCTATTATTAAAATTAAAAGGAGATCAAGAATTTATTTGGGCAGCCGATCAACAAAAAGGTTTTGAGAGCATAAAGGAGTATTTATCCAAACCTCTAGTTTTAGATGCGCCTCATAAAGGCATACCATTTAAATTGTATATATATCGGCTGAAGGGGAAATGATCAGAGCTATTTTGGTGCAAGAAATCAATGGTAAGAAACATGTCATTTTGTACTTAAGTCGACTGTTGATTGATGCAAAAACTGTTGGAGATATGCCCTAGAGTCCAATCATGGTGATGATCGTAAAGTAATATGCTTTTGTTGTTCCATTAATAATGTCATATTATAGATGGTCAAGTGCGTGACTTGATCGTGAAACTCTATAATGTTTTAATGACATTATTATAAAGTTGTCCTTTGATTATTATTTTTATTGATTGGGACATCAATAAATGATTAATATGATTATGGATATGTGATATCAATGCAATCATGTGGATATCATGTAGGTGTACATGATATTGGACCGACCCGCTTATGAAACACCTTTTGAGGATTTGGTTAGTGTCATAAGTTGTTTCATACAATGATAATGATTGATCCTTAGACCTGAGATCAACACAGTTTCCTACATGAGGATGGTATTGTAACACCCTAATTTTTGCTCTAGTTTAAATTTTGAGAGTATTTTTGATTTTTGTGAATTCTTGAGAATTTATCGAAATTTATTTGGAATTACTCAAAACTAGCCTTCCTTGAAAACAATTAAATAATGTATAAGTTCTAGCAAAGTTTTATTGAAAATATTTTATTTGAGTTCCAAATATCTCAAGGTATTTTCTGGAATTTTTCTAGAATTTTTCTGCTATTTTAAAAGTCCCAAATGAATTAATGAATTTCTAGAATTATTTTTATTGAAAAGGTTTTAAAAATGGCTATGAGCGATAATGGGCGAGCCCATTCTTGTCGCGTCGCCGACCCATCCGCGCCGAAACCCTAGCGCGCCCGGTGAACCGTTCGATCTTGATCGAGCGCTTTGCGTGTGCCACGTCGTTTCGCGACGCGAGCCATCCGATCAATCCGCGCGGACGTCGAGTTGCGCCACGTCGATCGTCTCGCGAGATCACGGAGCTAACGCCGCCGGCCGTTACCGCTTGTTTCGCCACCTGTAGCGCGCACGTCGAGGCCCCTTAAAGTGCACCGAGTAGCGCGTCTGGCAGAACTCTTCTCGCCGCGTCTTTTGACACCTTGCACGCACGCCAAGACCCTCTCTAGCGCCTGAACGAGCTCGCCGTAGTTGTTCCCCTGCACTGCCACTGTTCTCCGTCGTTTGCGTCGCCGCCGGTCCACTTCCGCCGTTGTTGAGGTCACGGGTACCGATCTCGTCGAGGCAGCGTCGAGCGCGCCACTTCTTCACGTCGGAAGCGCCCGCAACGCCGCCGGCGTCCTCGTCTTCCTCACTCGGCGACTGTTCCTTCGCGCGTCGTTGACCTCGCCAACTTCCGCGGCCGTCCGATCCTCATCGCTCGGTTTTGGTGAGTCCACGTATCCACTTCTCTGTTTACGTTTGGATTAAATTATAGGCGTTAGATGCGTAATGTGCGGCGAGATTAGATCTCGGACATTAGGGCTATTAGTAGATCTTGACCGTTAGATCGGGTTGAGCGGTAGAGATTAGATCTAGTCTCGTAACTTGGTTACATCTCGGTAGTTGGATCGTTAGTGTATGCATAGGATTGAGCCCGTCAAGCGTGAATAGTAATGCGACTCCGTGTAACTCGAGCCGTCGGATCGGATATAAGCGGTTGAGTTCGGATCTGGTTTTGCTCTAGGATCCGCGCGTTCGATTTGAGCGTCGCGGCGGTGGTAGCGCCGCACCTTCATCCAATCTCGACGTGGCGTGGTTGCTGACGAGCGAGACCAGATCCGGCCGTTGCTTTCGGGCGCGCCGCTGCGATCGTGCCGCGTGGCTACGAGTAAATCGGCGTCGCCGCGTCGGTGCGGAATCAACCGTTGGATTTAGGCCGACCATTGGATGTGCGGCAGCGTGGGCGTGGAGCGAAGCGTCGCCGGTTGGATGCGTGGTGGCCATTGGATCTTGCGGCGCGTGTCGCGACGCATCTCGGTCTTATTGCGGTGCGCGTGAGGATCGACCGTCGGTTTTAGCGAGCGGTTTGGATTTTGCGCGTGTACGCAGCATTACGTGAACCAAGTCCACGCTAGACCCGGTAGCCGAGCCGTGAACCCGGTCCATAGACCCGAGCGGCGTGGCGGCCTGCAGGCGTGCCGCGTGTCGTCTTGGCGTCATCGGCGTCATAAATATTTTCATATATAAAAATATTTGACGGAAATTCATTTGGTGCTGGCGTCATCATGAGGCATGCTGACGTCATAAATGCAATTTCAAGTATAAAAATAATTTGGAAAAATCGGATTTTCTAATTTGGTATTTTGATTTTATTCAAAACTTCAAATGACTATAACTTTTGCATTTTAACTCGGATTTGGGTGATTCAAATTTCTAAAAATTCATAAAATTGTGATCTATTTAATGATGAATTTTATTTGAATTTTGAGATTATCTAGTCGTCTGTATTAGCTATTTATTGCATATTTTATTTGAGCAGCGTGAGCGCAAATTTCTGGAAGGTTTGAAGAAGAATTAGTCGCTCAAGACCAAGCTTGAACACGACCCGCAGCTCTTTGAAGGCAAGTGATGCTTTGATCATTTTGATCCCAGATTTTAAAATGTAATTTATGCTTTGAAACTATGCATGCTAATTATTTAAAATGAATTTAAATTAATTTGGGATAATGTAGTTAATCAACCCATTTTGTTATGCCACCTTGAATTATTAATTGTATGCCTAGATCATTGTCACCTAAGTTTTGATTATATTAGTTGGATGTTAATATTGTGCCAACACGGGAGGCTAGGCCGTGAGTAGATGCTTAGCCTTACAGCGAATCATGAATGATCTTTGGAAAAATGCTACAATATTGATTAAAGACATATTGAATGTATTTTGAAAAGTGGTGTGATGATGCCACATGTTGAGATTGAGTACTGACAACTTTGTGTGGTTCCGCATCGATATTGAGTTATTCTTGGCATGTGTTGCACAATAATCAAGCTGGGTGGAAAATGATTTAGGCTGGGGCAAGTGGCAAGAGGTGTGTGCGGTGGGCTGTGTGGCATTGGGTTGTTGAGTGATGTGAGTCATGTGCCACATTGGGGTGTGTGCCCTTTGTTGAGTGTTGAAAGTCTTGCCTTGGTCGATTAAGGACTTCACCTTGCAAGCCTTTGATGCGAGTCAACCGTACAACCACATATCGACATGGGACAGACCTAGTTGACTAGGGTTACGATATCTTTCTCTCGATACCTCGGGGTGACGGTACGTGGGTGTATCTGTATGGGGAGCGTACGTGCTACGGCTTGGTGCCCATCCAGCGGTGATTGGCGGTCCTATACTTGGCTCTGTGTGAGGGAAGTGATAGTGAAGGCAATCTGGAGAGGTTCTTTGGTTAAGGTAGAAGTTCTGAAAAGCTTTGTTGCGGACAATCACATGTGTGGTGGCGGTGTATCTTGTGGGTAAAGTGTACAACCTCTGCAGAGTGTCAAAACTATTCGAATAGCCGTGCTCACGGTATTGAGCATTGCTCGGGATTACTGATCAAGGGTAGTTTTTCATAAACAAAACATGGAAGGGTGGTGTGTGCGGTGTTGGAAATGAACCGATAAAGTGTGTGCGAGAATCTTGAAGAAAAACCATTTGAAATTAGTATTACTTATATCATTTCTTTGCTTTAATCTAAACAAGATACTAGTTTAAAAATCTGCTTGATGCAAAAGAATCAATTAAGCCAATCCATTGGAATAAGCTTTGCATATAGTAATAGTCTTGCATTCATGCATTACTTGTTGAGTGCCTTGTGTACTCACCCCACCTTGCTTATCAACCCCAACATCGGTGGAGGAGACTACACGGTATGGGAGGAGGAGTGCGTCGAGGACACGAGCAACTAGAGGCAAGCCAGTCGGTTGCTGTGGCAAGATGGAGGCTTCCACGACTTTTTATGTTCATTGCTATTTCTTTGTTTTGAATAATGTAAGCCTGCGTGGTGACTTATCTGTAAGGAGACCATAAGGTTGTACAACTCGTTTTATATACATGTTTGCACTATTTATTCTTATATCCTTGTGAATGTCTGTGATGTGCAACCTGTATGTTGTGTGTGCTAAGCGTGATCTGGGTAGCAGAATACACAGAGGGTCGGATTTGCGATTCGGGTCCCGACAGAGGTGGTATCGAGAGCAGGTGTTGTAGGCCTTGACCTTAGTTTGGTTGTGCCTAGGAGGGTGAAAACTATTTTCTAAAGACCTAATCAACTTGAGCAAGAATGTCAAAGAAATCTCGACTTATCTCTTCTCCCTTATTCATACCTATCTTTGAATTTTTATTATTCTCTATTTAATTTAAACAAGGTTTGTTTTGGCGGATGAGGATGATCCATACCTATGGAGAGCGCTGACGGAGGATACGCCGCGGAGTTATGGCGTATGATGCGATTGCTTGGAGGTTTTGACCGACCAGCATGAGGGACTTGGTGGTGCAGGCGAGGACTTGGCGTCGCTGGGGCGTCAAGATCACGATGTATGCTCGGGAGAGGGCGAGGCGAGTCGTCCTATCTACATCTTGCCGGAGGTCTTCTTCGAGGCGGGATTCGGAGGCGTCGCGTCGAGCGATGCGGCGATTGCCCGCACTTACTCCGCGAGTTAGAGGCACCGTCTTCCGCCACCATCGCGTCGAGACAATCGTTTGGACAGGATGGAGCTTGTGGAGGAGGGCGCCACTATCACCCACTGGCAAGGTACGTCATCGCCAGAGGGCGCCTTGGGCGAGACGGCCGGGAGTTGCGAGAGGACCCGCGGCGAGGTTATAGAGGCAGAACCCAACAGGAGAACTTAGCTCATGCCATACGGAAGATCCAGGAGTTGGAGATGGCTTTGTATGGACCCGAGCCCGAACGATCCCGGAGTTACATGATCCAGATCCGGAGGGCCGGAGCAAGAGGCGCCGAGCGAGGAGCGAGCAGCCGGGACCAGCAGAGTCGATGGGGTCTTTTGCACCCGCGCGATGAGTCACGAGACGATTCGCCCTAATGCCACGGCAGACGTCGGTATGCGCTCGGGAAGCGCGGCCGGGTTGGCTCGATGAGTGATCGAGTCTAGTAGAGTGTAGTGTCGAGACTCGAATATCGAGTCGCGTCTTTGTTTGAGTTACCCTTAGGTGTGAGTTGTCATGGATTCCTATGTTTGCTTACTTGCTTTTGGTTGTGAGTGTCACGTATGTGTTGCATTGCCCTTAGGCACTTGTGAGCAACCATCTTGCTTTATATTATATCAATAAAGTGGCTAAATAATTTAAGTTACACTGTTTCCCCACATAAGTTCTTTTACTTGTCTATGCTTTCTTCTTTTCTTAACCATTGAAGCTTGCAGCAGATGGTGAGGACTCGTGGAAATGTTGGAGCCAGTGGAAGTGGAGCTAACAGACGGACAACGAGAATGAAGAGTCGATTCCTCAACCACCGCAGTCGATATCACGAACACAGGAGCCTTTTGTGGCCTGGACTCAACTCATGACCACGATGGTTCAAACCATGCGCAGATATCCAATCAAGCTGCTGCGAATGTTCAACACAGGGGCAACCATGGACCACACCCTACTCCAGTTGCCGGAGTTTATGAGAACTCGTCCACCCACTTTCTCGTAACGCCAATCCACTTTGAAGCGGACGATTGGCTAAGGACAATTGAAAGGCGCACATTACCCAATGTGTAGGACATGAGAGGGTACTCTATGCCTCTCATCAACTCGAAGGGCTGCCGCAGAATGGTGGGAAAACCTGCGCGACTCATGAGGACCATGAGTATCACATGGGAGAATTCACCTCGACCTTCCGTCGATACCATGTACCGAGGGTATCATGGATCTTAAAAGGAGGAGTTCGAAGCCTCAAGCAAAGCGGCGATCGATGGCGATTACGAACAAGTTCACCCAAGCGCACGCTACGCACTGGAGGGCGTGGCTACGGATAAGGCGGACAATCCCGCTTCATGAAGGATTGAATGCGAGGTTGCAGTGGGACCGATCACCACACATTCCACGACTTTCAAGAGTTAGTTAACAAAGCCACGATCTTAGAGGACAAGCGCCGAGAGTTGGATGACAACAGAAGCGCAGAATGGCGCAACAAGGAGGTCGTCGAGGGCAAGAGAGGCGAGAGGGCGGCACCCCAACGGCTCATTCGGTACCGGCCTAGAGGCAATGGCGAGGCACCACTGCCGCAAATCGCCTGATGGGTCAAAATGTTCGACTCGGCCGAACTATGGCATGGTGGAGGAACCTCTCGGGCCGTGGGAAGGCGTTGCTATCATTGCAATGAAATGGGGCATTTGCCAACAAGCGCCCTAAGAAGGAGGTGTCACCCGGTTCGCTTTAACACAGGGAACACACGGCAAGGACTCCGCACCAATCATGAACGCGGGGCATCAACGCGATGACTCCATCCCAAGGAGCGCACGAGGCGAGTCAACCACATCACAACAGATGAAGTCGAGCGCCTCGGACGTTGTCTTGGGTAAGTTCTAGTAAACTCGATACCACTCTTCGTTTTATTTGATTCCGAGCTTAGCATTCTTTTATTTCCGAGATTTTGCTGTTCAAAATGATATGGAAATAGTGAATCTTAAATGTGTGCTCATAGTCAATCCACGGATCGAACTCCGATCTAAAGTAGGATGTTACGGGGTAGGAATAATAATTAATGGAGTTGAGTTCTAGCGAACTTAATCGTCCTTAATACCCAAACCTTGGATGTTATCACAGGAATGGATTGGTTAACGATCACAAGGCGATATTGGCTGCGGAAAAGAGTCATATCGGTCGAGAGCCGGATGGAAAGAAAATTGAGTTTGAAGCGAAACCGATGCGAGATGGACAATTGATGGTCAACGGCATGAAGGTATCGACAGAGGAAGTCTCCATAGTCAATGAATATCCGGATGTTTTCCCGGAAGATTTACGGAATGCCGCGGATAGAGATATCGAGTTCGTGATAGAACTAGTCGAGGACAGCTCAATAGCTAAGAGACCTTACAGGATGTCCACGAGAGGAATTGGTGGAAATGAAGAAGCAAATTGAAGAAGCTATTTGAAAAGGGATTTATAAGACCTAGTTCATCGCCATGGGGAGCACTGTCTTATTCGTTAAGAAGAAGGGCGGAAGTTTGAGGATGTGTATAGACTATCGTGCACTCAATGATGTGACGATAAAGAATAAGTATCCGCTACCGGGATCGATGATTTGTTTGACCGATTGAGAGGAGCAGAGTATTCTCCAAAATTGATCTTGATCGAGGATACCATCGGTGAAGATCCGATCGGAGGATATTAGAAGGCGCATTTTCGTCAAGATATGGACACTCGAGTTTCTGATGATGCCTTTTGGTGCGACAAATGCACCGGCATATTTCATGAACTTAATGAATAAGGTTTTATGGAAAACTTGGATAAGTTCGTCGTCGTATTCATAGATGACATCCTTATCTATTCAAGGCGAGAGAAGAGCACGCCGAGCACTTGAGGCTAGTCCTTGAAAAGTTGAGGAACAACGGTTGTTTGCGAAATTTAGCAAATGTGATTTACGGAAAGATAAGGTGGAATTTCTTGGACACATAATGACAAGCAGAAGGAGTTCTTTGTAGATCCAAAGAAAGTGGAAACGGTTTTACATTGGGAGCAGTAGAAGGCGGTAACCCAAATCCGTAGTTTCCTTGGAATGGCGGGTATTACCGTCGATTCATTGAAGGATTCTCTACGATTGCGAGACCTCTTACGCAATTGTTGAAAAAGAAAAGAAATTTTATGGACACTGAGTGTGAGAAGAATTTTGAGGAATTGAAAAGGAGGTTAACATCGGCTTTGTATTAGTTTTACTAGGCGTTCACCAAGACTTTGACATCTATTGTGATGCATCGCGTCGGGGATTGGGATGCGTGTTGATGCAAAATAGGAAGGTAATTGCCTATGCATCGAGGCAATTGAGACCACATGAGGAGAACTATCCGACTCATGATTTAGAATTAGTGCAGTAGTGCATGCACTAAAAATATGGCGTCATCATCTCATCGGAAATAGATGTGAAGTATATCACGATCATAAAAGCCTTAAGTATATTTTCACACAAGTGACCTAAATATGAGGCAAAGAAGATGGTTAGAGTTAATCAAGGATTATAATGTGGAATTCACTACCACCCGGGAAAGCCAGCGTGGTGGCGGGCCTTGAGCGAAAGAACCACGATGTAAATATCTTTGTTGGAAACAAGTCGAGCGAGAATTGTGTAAGGATTTCGAAACTAGAATTGGAAATGGTACCAAAAGGATTCCTAGTAACCTTGGAAGTAAGACCTACTGGAAGATCGGATCGGGAAGGCGAGAAAGATGATGATAAGATCAAAAGAATTAAGGGCAAAATGGATGAAGGCAAAGCAAAAGATTTTAAAGCTGGATGAACAAGGTACTATGTGGTTTAAAGGGCGCATTTGTGTCTTAGAACAAAAAGGAGTTGAAGCGATTAATGCAGGAGAGGCCCATGACTCCAAGTACTCAATTCATCCGGGAAGTGCGAAAATGTATCAAGATTTGAAGGAAAAATTTTGGTGGCCAAGCATGAAGCGAGAAGTCGCGAACACGTTGCATTATGTGACATATGCCAAAGGGTCAAAGCTATGCACCAAAGGCAGCAGGCTATTACAACCCTTAAAGATACGAATGGAAATGGGAGGAAATTGGTATGGATTTTATAACGGATTGCCCGAGCGCAAAGTGGATATGATTCCATATGGGTCATAGTAGATCGTTTAACTAAGGTGGCACATTTCATACGATAAAGACCACTTATTAGGAGACCGGTTAGCGAACTTTATATGTCGAGGTATGCATTTTACATGGAGTGCCGAAAAGATAGTGTCGGATGAGGTACCCAATTTACCTCAGTTGTGGGGTAAGCTTCATGAAGCAATGGGGACTCGTTTGAACTTGATCTGACATACCATCCGCAGACGGATGGACAAGCGAGAGAGTCAATCGGATATTGGAGGATATGTTGAGGGCATGTGCCTTAGCATATTCCACTTCATGGGACAAGTGTTTGCCTTATCTTTGAGTTTAGTTACAACAACGATTATCAAGCGAGCTTACAAATGTCTCCATTTGAAGCTCAGTATGGTAGAGTCTGTCGAACACCATTGAATTGGAATGAGGCAGTGACGACATGTTTTCGGACGGACATTCTTGAGAAGGAAGCACAGATCACCTGCAGTGGGGAAAGATTGAAGATTGCACAATCCAGCAAAAGAGTTATCTGCCGACAACCGTCGCAGGAACTAAGCTTTGAACAGAAGATTTTGTGTATCTTAGAGTAACACCACTCAAAGGAGTCGAAGGTTCCATGCAAAGGAAGCTTACACCCGGTATGTCGGACCATTCAAAATCTTGAGCCGCAAGGGTGAAGTTGCGTATCGATTAGAGTTACCGCCGTCTTTGGCAGGAGTGCATGGCGTATTCCATGTGTCTCAAGCGAAGAAGTGTCTTGATCGGAAGAGCAAACACCGTTAGAGACAATTGGTGCAAGAAGATCGACTTACAAAGAACATCAGATGAAGATTACGGACATAATGGGCGGAGAGACAAGGAACAAGTCAACACGTTTGCAGAGTTGATGGAGCAACCATTCGGAAAGTGAAGCGGCGTGGGAGCGTGAAGAAGATCTGAAGAAGGAGTTCCTAACCTATTCTGTAAACAACCACGAATCTCGGGACAAGATTACATTAAGGGGGAGGTTTGTAACACCTAATTTTTGCTCTAGTTTAAATTTTGAGAGTATTTTTGATTTTTGTGAATTCTTGAGAATTTATCGAAATTTATTTGGAATTACTCAAAACTAGCCTTCCTTGAAAACAATTAAATAATGTATAAGTTCTAGCAAAGTTTTATTGAAAATATTTTATTTGAGTTCCAAATATCTCAAGGTATTTTCGGAATTTTTCTAGAATTTTTACGCTATTTTAAAAGTCCCAAATGAATTAAATGAATTTCTAGAATTATTTTTATTGAAAAGGTTTTAAAAATGGCTATGAGCGATAATGGCCGAGCCCATTCTTGTCTTGCGTCGCCACCCATCGCGGCCGAAACCTAGCGCGCCCGGTGAACCGTTCGATCTTGATCGAGCGCTTGCGTGTGCCACGTCGTTTCGCGACGCGAGCCATCCGATCAATCGCGCGGACGTCGAGATTGCGCCACGTCGATCGTCTCACGCGAGATCACGGAGCTAACGCCGCCCGACCGTTACCGCTTGTTTCGCCACCGTGGCGCGCGTCGAGGCCCTTAAAGTGCACCGAGTAGCGCGTCTGGCGAACTCTTCTCGCGCGTCTTTTGACACCTTGCACGCACGCCAAGACCCTCTCTAGCGCTGAGCGAGCTCGCCGTAGTTGTTCCCTGCATTGCCATCGTTCTCCGTCGTTTGCGTCGCGCCGGTCCACTTCCGCCGTTGTTGAGGTCACCGGGTACCGATCTCGTCGAGGCAGCGTCGAGCGCGCCACTTCTTCACGTCGGAAGCGCCGCATAGCGCCGCCGGCGTCCTCGTCTTCCTCGACTCGGCGACTGTTCCTTCGCGCCGTCGTTGACCTCGCCAACTTCCGCCGCCGTCCGATCCTCATCGCTCGGTTTTGGTGAGTCCACGTATCCACTTCTCTGTTTACGTTTGGATTAAATTATAGGCGTTAGATGCGTAATGTGCGGCGTAGATTAGATCTGGACATTAGGGCTATTAGTAGATCTTGACCGTTAGATCGGGTTGAGCGGTAGAGATTAGATCTAGTCTCGTAACTTGGTTACATCTCACCGTTGGATCGTTAGTGTATGCATAGGATTGAGCCACGTCAAGCCGTGAATAGTAAGCGACTCGTAACTCGAGCCGTCGGATCGGATATAAGCGGTTGAGTTGGATCTGGTTTTGCCCTAGGATCCGCGCCGTTGATTTGAGCGTCTTGGCGGTGGTAGCGCCGCACCTTCATCCAATCTCGCGCCGACGCGTGGTTGCTGACGAGGCGAGACCGGATCCGCCGTTGCTTTGGGCGCGCGCCGCGATCGTGCGCGTGGCTACGAGTAAATCGCGTCGCCGCGTCGGTCGCGAATCAACCGTTGGATTTAGGCCGGCCATTGGATGTGCGACGCGTGGGCGTGGAGCGAGCGTCGCCGCTTGGATCGTGGTGATCATTGGATCTTGCGACGCGTGCGACGCATCTCGGTCTTATTGCGATGCGCGTGAGGATCGACCGTCGGTTTTAGCGAGCGGTGCGGATTTTGCCGCGTTCGCGCTGCATTACGTGAACCAAGTCCACGCTAGACCGAGCCGGCCGTGAACCCGGTCCATAGACCCGAGCGGCGTGGCGCCTGCAGGCGTGCCGCGTGTCGTCTTGGCGTCATCGGCGTCATAAATATTTTCATATATAAAAATATTTCGACGGAAATTCATTTCGGTGCTGACGTCATCATGAGGCATGCTGACGTCATAAATGCAATTTCAAGTATAAAAATAATTTGGAAAAATCGGATTTTCTAATTTGAGTATTTTGATTTTATTCAAAACTTCAAATGACTATAACTTTTGCATTTTAACTCGGATTTGGGTGATTCAAATTTCTAAAAATTCATAAAATTGTGATCTATTTAATGATGAATTTTATTTGAATTTTGAGATTATCTAGTCGTCTGTATTAGCTATTTATTGCATATTTTATTTGAGCAGCGTGAGACGCAAATTTAGGAAGGTTTGAAGAAGAATTAAGTCGCTCAAGACCAAGCTTGAACACGACCGCAGCTCTTTGAAGGCAAGTGATGCTTTGATCATTTTGATCCCAGATTTTAAAATGTAATTTATGCTTTGAAACTATGCATGCTAATTATTTAAAATGAATTTAAATTAATTTGGGATAATGTAGTTAATCAACCCATTTTGTTATGCCACCTTGAATTATTAATTGTATGCCTAGATCATTGTCACCCTAAGTTTTGATTATATTAGTTGGATGTTAATATTGTGCCAACACGGAGGCTAGGCCGTGAGTAGATGCTTAGCCTTACAACGAATCATGAATGATCTTTCGGAAAAATGCTACAATATTGATTAAAGACATATTGAATGTATTTTGAAAAGTGGTGTGATGATGCCACATGTTGAGATTGAGTCTGACAACTTTGTGTGGTTCCGCATCGATATTGAGTTATTCTTGGCATGTGTTGCACAATAATCAAGCTGGGTGGAAAATGATTTAGGCAGGGCAAGTGGCAAGAGGTCATGTGCGAGTGGGCTGTGTGGCATTGGGTTGTTGAGTGATGTGAGTCTGTGTGCCACATTGGGTGTGTGCCATTGTTGAGTGTTGAAAGTCTTGCCTTGGTTAGTTAAGGACTTCACCTTGCAAGCCTTTGATCCGAGTCAACCGTACAACCACATGTCGACATGGGACAGACCTAGTTGACTAGGGTTACGATATCTTTCCTCGATACCTCGGGGTGACGATTACAGGAGGGTGTATCTGTATGGGGAGCGTGCACGTGCTACGGCTTGGTGCCCATCCAGCGGTGATTGGCGGTCCTATACTTGGCTCTGTGTGAGGGAAGTGATAGTGAAGGCAATCTGGGAGAGGTTCTTTGGTTAAGGTAGAAGTTCTGAAAAGCTTTGTTGCGGACAATCACTGTGTGGTGGCGGGTGTATCTTGTGGGTAAAGTGTACAACCTCTGCAGAGTGTCAAAACTATTGAATAGCCGTGCTCACGGTATTGAGCATTGCTCGGGATTACAGTCAAGGGTAGTTTTTCATAAACAAAACATGGAAGGGTGGTGTGTGCGGTGTTGGAAATGAAGTGATAAAGGTGTGTGCCGAGAATCTTGAAGAAAAACCATTTGAAATTAGTATTACTTATATACATTTCTTTGCTTTAATCTAAACAAGATACTAGTTTAAAAATCTTGCTTGATGCAAAAAGAATCAATTAAGCCAATCCATTGGAATAAGCTTTGCATATAGTAATAGTCTTTGCATTGTGCATTACTTGTTGAGTGCCTTGTGTACTCACCCCACCTTGCTTATCAACCCCAACATCGGTGGAGGAGACTACACCGTATGGGAGGAGGAGTACGTCGAGGACACGAGCAACTAGGGGCAAGCCCGATCGGATGCTGTGGCAAGATGGAGGCTTCCACGACTTTTTATGTTCATTGCTATTTCTTTGTTTCGAATAATGTAAGCCCTGCGTGGCTGACTTATCTGTAAGGAGACCATAAGGTTGTACAACTCGTTTTATATACATGTTTGCACTATTTATTCTTATATCCTTGTGAATGTCTGTGATGTGCAACCCTGTATGACTGTGTGTGCTAGCGTGATCCTGGACTGGCACAGAATACACAGAGGGTCCGGATTTGCAGATTCGGGTCCCGACAATTTATTCTTATTTATTCTTATATCCTTGTGGCTTTGATGTTGTCTAACATTGTCCGTAACTGGATAATCATAAGGACAACACTCGGGTATGCATTGAATCATGCAGAAGGAAGTGTATGATCAAGATGGAATTTGTTCTCCTCATACTGAGGGAATGATATCAATAGGCCACTCGATGAAATAGACTAAAGAATGTGCATGGCCATGCCCGAACGATTAAAGTTGTTAATCGATTGATCTTGTTAGTCTATTTCAGATAATCGAGAAAATTGGTTTAACAGTATAAGGATGGCAAACCTCAACCTTGAGTTAAACCATGATATCAAAGTGACAAAGGGATCAACATGTATTCATTGAATGTTTGTCGGATAAATGACATTCATGCAATTTGGGTAGTCTTTATGTTCTGCTAGGAGCCGCTTGCGACTAATAAATCGGAAAAAGAGTTTTTCGATTTATTGCCAACATAGTATGAACCTAAAGGGTTATACACAAGAATAAGCTTAAGACAGATTTATGAAATCTTCTCTCGTGACATACATGTCAATGCTATTGAACATGATATCAGGTTATTTATAAAAGGGTTGCGAATCTGCATAAGAATTATGATTTTTATGCTGAAATCACTGTATCAGTGCTGATTTTACTGTAGCTGAGGCTAAAACACCGTAGCAAACCGACCTTGCTATAGTGCCAGCTGTCCTGGTACTGTAGCAACAGGCCTAACTACAGTGCCACGCGTCGGTTACTGTAGCAAGGCGGTTGCTACAGTACCCACGGCTATAAATTCGGGCCCAGAAGTTCAGAAAAGGGTGAGAAAAATGAGAGGAAAAAGTGTGGAAAATTTGGAAAAAAATTGAGGGAGGTGAAAAGGTTTCACCTAAGCTAGAAAAATCACGAGAGTTTTATCGTGCGGTACTAGCATACCGGCGTACGGTGTCTAGCTTCTGTTCGTGTGGATACTTGAAGGTTGTGGCTGCTACTGCCACGAAGATCCGACGGAATCCACTTCCGCTGCCACGTCCAGGCGTTGAAGCTAAGAGCGGCTAGCTTCATCTTTGCACTCCTAGACCACCGTACGCATATGTGTACTTTTTGTTTTATCGCTTATCTTGGTTCTAATGCATATGATCGATCTGGGAAAGGGGATAAATTTTTGAAATTTACTGGGATTTTCCACCCCGATTTCCCAACAGAAACCAGGTACCCTTTTGTAGAAAAACTATGCTTATCATTATATTTTTCTTACACCAAATTAATGTATTATATTTTAGCATCGACTTGTAAAGTTGCTTGTAAAACTGATGTCATAAAATATATGCTATCGTCTCCAATCTTACAAGGTCAACTTGGCAAATGGGCATACACGCTCATCAAGTTCGACCTAACATAAGAATCATCTAAGGCCATCAATGGCCAGGCAATTGCTGATTTTATAACACGACATGAAACCAATATGAAAGCTGATCTAGTATCTGTTGCCCCCCTGCATTTATTTTTTGATGGATCGGTATGTTAGGAAGGTGATGATATTGGAGTTGTTTTGGTTTCGCTAAAAGCATGCAGTTTTGAGTTCGCATTCAGGATAAATTGCAAGTGTTCTAATAATCAAGCCGGATATGAAGCACTACTTAAAGGCCTACAGTTGCTCGACAACATCGGAGTCGACTTTATCGAGGCTTATGGTGACTCTTTATTGCTAGTGCAACAGGTTAAGGGGGAATACAACTGCTATGATAAGGTTTTGGTTAATTATTTAGAGCGGTGCCTCAATATAATCGGCTCATTTACCTCTTTCTCAATTTGCTATATTCCTCATGAGATGAATGGCAAGGCCAACTTATTGGCTCAAGAGGCATCAGGCTATAAAGTTTTTGGCCAAGTAGAAGAATGTGAACTGATTGAGGAAATGGTCATGTGCATTAGTACGGACGATTGGAGAATAGAAATAATTGGTTATTTGCCCGATCCATTGAGACCCATAGATCAAAAAATTAATAGATAAGCCCTGAAATATGTCTTACTCAATAATATGCTCTATTATTGAACGTTGGGAGGGTTTATTGTTGAGGTATCTTGGGATCGAAGAGGCTAAAGTGACAACAGGTGAGGTCTATGAACGCATCTGGGGAACCCATCAATCGACTCATAAGATTAAATGGCTATTAAGACAAACTAGGTATTTTTGACTGACAATGTTAAAAGATTGTTTTAAATATTACAAAGGATACCAAAATTGTCAGAAATTTTGCAATTAGCAATTAGCTCTAGCATCGGCTTTACACCCAATTATCAAGCCTTGGCAATTCAAAGGATAGGCAATAGATGTAATCAGACAAATATTTCCTACATCGAACAAAGGCCATAAGTATATTTTGGCTGCGATCGATTCTTTTTCTAAATGGGTTGAAGCGATACCTCTTAGCAAGGTTACAAGAATTGAAGCTGATGGATTTGTTATAGAGCATATTGTCTATCGGTTTGGAATTAACCAAACTATTACGACTGATCAGGGCACTGTGGTTATGTCCGATGAGTTTCAAAGTTTTGCTCGAAATTTAGGGATCAAATTGTTGAATTAATCGCCTTATTATGCACAAGCCAATGGCCAAGCCGAGTCATCAAATAAAACATTAATCAAGATAATTAAAAGGAAAATCAAAGAAAAACCAAGGAATTGGCATGAGACATTATCGGAGTCATTATGGGCCTATCGGATCACTTGCCATGGTGCAACAAAGTTATCGCCTTATCAGTTGGTTTATGGTCAAGAAGCTGTGTTGCCCGTGGAAATTAATATCGGCTCAATAAGAGTAGCCAAGCAAAATAGACTGATGGCTTAGGATTATAAGGATTTGATGACCGATAATCTAGATGACTTGGTAGAATTACAACTGTATACATTGGATCAGCTAAAGAAAAATAAGACAAGAGTTACAAGGGCCTATAATAAAATGGTATACCAAAGTCATTCCATGAAGCTAACCTGGTTTGGAAAACTATATTGCCTATCGGTTCTAGGGATAACCAATTTGGTAAATGGTCTCCAATTTGGGAAGGGCCGTATAGAATATATCGGCCCATGGGTGGTAATTCTTATATTTTGGAAACGCTGGAAGGGGTGGCATTTCCTATGGCGATTAATGGTAAATACTTGAAGAGTTATCACTCAAGTATTTGGATTGGATCCTAATCGGCTAAAAGCAAATAATCAATTGTGGAAAGCCAAATTAACTCATTGCAGTTAAATTTAGCTATGAATTGTAACAATAAATAAATTACAACTGATTACAAACATTACACTTGGCATAAGAGGAAATTAGGATTTAAACAATAATCGGTTAAACAGCCGATTATAAATATATTACAAAGTATTCATGAAGCAATGTATCAAAAGCACAGCCAAGTTATAGACATTCATTGTTTATGAAATAGAGTCTAACAGATTAAAGTTCACTAAGAGTTGCTCCCAAGCCCGATAGCACGGCCGCAGCCTTGGTAATAGTCTGATCCATGTCCTTGGGAATTTTATCATCTTCTTCAGCAGTACTAGGGATGGAATGACATTGGCTGTTTGTTTCTTTACCGATGCTATAGCCATGCCTAGGTCGACCTTAGGCATGGCTATAGCATCGGTGTTTTCCGGAAGGTAGGTCGATAGAGTGAAGAGCAGTTTGAAAAATTTGTTTAGATTCTCCTTCATGCCCAAAGTTGATACCACCTTAGCCAACGCATCCTTGGAGATGACCAGGATTTTCTGAATTTGTTCTAGAAAACTCTCTGTGTCTAGGTCAACTTTGTCCTCCAAATCCGACCAATCGAATCCGAGCATGTTGGTGAGGACCTCGGTTGGCTTGTTGGCCAGCTCTGTAGCACCAGGAGCGATAGTGGCCTCTGAGGCGTTTGCTGCGATGGAGGAGGAGGAAGGTCAGCTTCTACGGATAGAAGATTGGCAAGGATGTCAGTGATTGATGCAAGTGGAGAGAGTGAGCGCTGCTGAAAGACCATGTGAAGGTCTATCCTTGTTAGTGATGAGTTACTGACTGTGTTTGAGCAAGTGATGCTCGAGTTTATATTTGTTTGGAATTCTCTCTTGAATTTGAAGCAATTTGAGGTACTGTTTGTGTTGGGTAGGACAACTGGCCTTGGGGTGGCGGTAGTGCCAGCCAAGCAGTACTACTGGCCTGGGATGGGTGGTAGTACTGGCCTTACGGTGCTACTGGCTGTGAGAACGGTAGCCTTTTATAGAGAGGAGTTTTCTCTCGGGTTAGGCAAGGGCGGCACTACTGGCACCTAGGAGCGGTAGTACTGGGGGTGCGGTACTATCAGCCTGTAGTGGCGGTAGTTATTTTTCAGAGTGCGCTATTTGGGTATAGCCACGGCGGTACTACCAGCCATAGAGGCGGTAGTACCAGGGTGCGATTGATAGAAGGATGGGTCCCGACCTTTTGATGAGAGAGAATAGTTTCGATTGGGAGGGAGAAGACGTTGGCGATCCGACTACACTATCCCCAGACGATGCGCCTTAGCAATCGTTACACCGACTCCCGAGTTGTTATTGATCTTGCTGGTGCACGATCAACATGACCACGAAGGCCTTTGTCCCTGCAAGCAATCGAAGAACACGCAAGAACAAGATGAACAAGCAACTGAAATTAGAATTGAAACCACGAGTTCAGTCAGAATCACAAAAGAGGGGTTTCCGATGATAAGTAATTCGGGCGGTTTAGCCAACACGCGCGATTACAAGAAGTAGCAACTGCTATCTTTGATCTAAAAGAAACCCCGCTCCCCTAATGACAGCGGCTGGCTATTTATATGGTGGAGGGTGCGTCCAGGAACCCTAGGTCGCAGGCTAAAGTGGGCTCTCCTTATTACAAGGCCAAAGGCCCACTTTGACTCGGACTGAAAAGTTATGCCACTTGTTTGGATGATTCCTATTGACTCGGAAAGAGTTTAGATGTGATTCCAGATCCGTTGGAAAGTACACTTGATAAGCTTTCAGTGAAGTATAGGAACACTCCAAACCGAGTTTGGATTCAGCCGTGGAGGCCAAAACAAGTCAGCCATATCCTGGAGTCGAATCTGAACCCATCTTATGCATGTCTCTTCTATACTTCAGCTTGCTTGGTTCCTCACCTTGGTTCCTAAGGCAAAGGACATCATCACAAGAATTAAATAACATTCCATCCATTGAAATGTTTATATGCAGCCCGAGGAACGCATTCACCTTGTAATTGAGTTGACGTGCGCGAGCTCGAGTAATCGGTCCTTGTATTACAACAGCGGGTTCCAATTTATGTGCAGGTGATGGATTTGCAGGTGTGGTTATATCCAAAGAAGTGATGTCCTCATCAGCGGTACTACTGGCCCTGGGTGGCAGTAGTACCAACTTTCCAGCAAGTTGGGATTGTTGTTGGGATTTTGTGATGTTTACTGCATATTATTGTGAACAGTGCTATGTGATGATTTGCTTGTCTGTGTTGATTGCAGGACTTCGAAGCTAGGTCATGGTGAGGCAGAGGAGACTGGGAGTAGGCTAGAAAAGCTGAGGTCTAGAACGGTCAGAAGATGCTAGAAGATGATTGAGGCCGAGAGGTGGTTGCAAATCGGGAAGACAAGGAACTGGAACATGAAGCACTGGTGATGGACATGACAGGTAATGGTATAGACCAGGACTAAGCTCAGGGAGGAGTCGAGGTTTAGAATGGTCAAGGAAGCTGGTGCAGCCTTGGTGAGGTGATCAAGGACACGTGGCGCACAAAGTGACTTGAGCCTATTTGCAAGTGAGGATGGTTTAGGGGAGTCCGGACGTGTGAGAGGCTTGGCGGGAAGTCATTGGGGCCACGTGAAAGGTGATGAAGCATGGGTGATGCTTTGAGTACAATGACGATCGGTCATTAGGGCAAATTGATAATTTGCTCAATACTAGAAGTTTAGGCTGTTTGGAAAACCGCGGCGGTGACCTAAGTGGTTTAGGTCAAGCCAAAGTAGAGTTGGATGTAAATTCGTACTCTGTAAGATCCCAAATTTGCACAAAATATTTTATTACTTATTTATAATTTTTTGAATTTTTTTTCAATTTTCTAGAATTTATAAAACTGTTTTTCTTTTTTTAGTTTACGAAAAGATTTATTGTAGAAATATTACAAATCATAAATATCTGAAAATTTTAAATTTAGTTGAAAATGTCTCAACGTAATTTTGAGAATTTTTCTAGAATTTTTGAACCTTATTTACCATTGTTTCAAAGCCTTTTTATTTTCAGCATTAATTAAATTCGAAAATAAATAGTAAACTGGCCCATATGTCATATGTCATCTTCAACCTCCTGTAGTGCAGCAAGCACGCACGGTTCTTCTCTCTTGCCTCCATGGCTAACTTTTTTTTAGATCTCATCTAACACATTTTTGCTCCCGAATTCGTGTCCAATACATGTGCCACCTTATCCTCAACCAATCCCCGTGATTCTTTCGTTCTAATCCCATCTTTTTTGGGAGTCATTTGAGTTTTTCCCGGTACAGACTCCTCTTGAAATGTGTCCATATTTGTAACACCCTGAAATTTACTCTAATTTAATTTTGGAGTATTTTTGATTTTTGGGGATTTATGAGAATTTATTAGAATTTATTTGGATTTATTCAAATATGGCCTTTCTTGAAATCAATTAAATAATGGAAAAGTTTATGTAAAGTTTTATTGAAAATATTTTATTTGAGTTCCAAATGTCTCAAAGTATTTTCTAGAATTTTTCTGGATTTTTCCAGGTAATTTTGCTATTTATTCTGGCTTTGTTTATTTATCTGATTTATTTTTAATCAGAAAGTTTTATTCTGGCTTTGTTTATTTATCTGATTTCCTGGTAATCCGTAGTCTTTCGCCTTTTTCTCGCCGTCCGTTGAGTCTCCGCCGTCGCCGAGGCCTCCGGAGTAGCGCTCTCGCCGAGACGCGTCGAACGCGCCAGTTCTTAACGCCGGAGAAGCCCCGTAGCGCCGTTGGCTGGGTCGTCTTCCCCAGCTTCGGCAACCTTCGCTTCCTCGCCGCCGTCGTCTTCACTGAGCTCCGTCGACCGTTCGATCTGCATCGCACGGTTCTGGTACGTCCACGTCGCTGCTCCCTTTTCTTACCCAGCGTTAATTTTGACCGTTAGATCTAGATTGAACGGTGGAGATCAGATTTAGTTTATATGTTTATTTAGATCTCAGCCGTTGGATCGTTACTGTACGCGTGAGATTGCGCCGCGTAGTTAAGATGAACAGTAAACCGCTCCGGTAACCTGCGTCGTTGGATCGGATCTGAACGGTTGAGCTCAGATCTGGTTTTGCCCTAAGGATCCGCGCCGTTCAGATTTGAACGTGCGGCGGTGATGGCGCCGTACCCTCGCCAAATCGCATGCAGACGCGTGGGCGTTTTGACCGGGGCGGAGACTAGATCCAGTCGTCGATTTCGGGTGCGCCGTCGCGATTTCGCCACGTATCGCTGAGTAGCCGAGGCGTCGCCAGGCGTGCGTGGGACCTGACCGTTGGATTCGGGCGCACCGTCATATGCGTGCCGCGTGGCAGCACGAAAATCGAGGTGCCACCGAGCCGAACGTGCGCGTGAGATCTGGCCGTGAATCCTTTGACGGCCACGATTTCGCCGCGTGGCTAAGATCTGGTGTAGGTTGGCGAGGCGAGATAGTGTCGCGTGTTCGTGCACGAATCTCAAAGCGATCAAGCGGCGTCGGTGGTGGCAGCGATCTTGGCGTCATCTGGTGAGGCAGTGCTCTGTTTCGTGGACCGAGTCCACCGTGGACTAGAGCCGAGCCGTGGACCGGGTCCTTGGACCAGAGCGACGTGGCAGCACCAGAGAGTGCCATGTCGGATAGCGTCATCTCGGCGTCATTTTCCAGAAAAATATTTTGGCCATAATTCTTTTCTGTGCTGACGTCATCATGATGCAATGCTGACGTCATAAATGCGATTTTTCTATATAAAGATAATTCGGAAAAATCGGATTTTCTAATTTCTGTATTTTCAGATTTTATTCAAACTTCAAATGGCTATGACTCATAAAATTGTGATATATTTAATGGTAAATTGTATTTGAATTTTTGAGATCATTTAGTCTTCTGTATTAGTTATTTATTGCATATATTGTTTATATGCGTGAGCGCAAATTTAGGAAGGTTTCGAGGAAGAGTTAAATCGCTCAAGACCAAGCTTGAACACGACCAAACAACCCTTTGAAGGCAAGTGATGCTTTGATCATTTTGATCCCAAATTTTAAAATGTAATTTATGCTTTGAAATTATGCATGCTTATTTATTAAAAATGAATTTAAATTAATTTGGGATAATGTAGCTAATCAACCCATATTGTTATTGTCACCATGAAAGTATTATCTGTATGCCCTGAAATCTTTGTCACCCTAAGTTTGATTGTATTAGTTGGATGTTAATATTGTGCCAACACGGGAGGCAAGACCGTGAGTAGATGCTTAGCCTTGCAACGAATCATGAATGATCTTTCGGGAAAATGCTACAATATTGATTAAATAAATATTGAATGTATTTTGAAGGTGGTGTGATGATACCACATGATGAGATTGAGTCTGAGAGACTGTGTGGTTACATGCCGATGTTGAGTTATTCTTGGCATGTGTTGCACAATAATCAAGCTGGGTGGGAAATAATTTAGGTAGGGCAAGTGACAAGAGGTTGTGTGCGGTGGGCTGTGTGGCAATGGGTTGATGAGTGTTGTGAGTCCATGTGCCACAATGGGTGTGTGCCCTTTGTTGAGTCTTTGGAAGTCTTGCCTTGGTCGATTAAGGACTTCACCTTGCAAGCCTTTGATCCGAGTCACCCGTACAACCACATGTCCAGTATTGGACAGACCTAGTTGATTAGGGTTACGATATCTTTCCTCACGATACCTCGGGGTGGCGGTGCGCGGGTGTATCTCAGCATGGGAGCGTGCACGTGCTACGGTTTGGTGCCCATCTAACGGTGATTGACCTGTCCTATACTTCGTCTCTGTGTGAGGGAAGTGATAGTGAGGGTAATACCGGAGAGGTTATTTGGTTAAGGTAGAGGTTCCTGAAAAGCTTTGTTGTGGACAATCACCTGTGTGGTGAGCGGCTGTATCTTGTGGGTAAAGTGTACAACCTCTGCAGAGTGTAAAAACTATTCGAATAGCCATGCTCGCGGTATTGAGCATTGCTCGGGAATTACAGTCAAGGGGTAGATCTTCAAAAACAAAATGTGGAAAGGGTGGCTGTGTGCCAGTGTTAAAAATGAACTGTTAAGGCTGTGTGCCGAGAATCTTCAAAGAAAAACCATTTGAATAAATTAGTATTAATTATAACTGTTTCAATGCTTTAATCTAAATAAGATACTGGTTTAAAAATGCTGTTTGATGCAAAATAACTAATTAAGCCAATCCTTTGGAATAAGCTTTGCATATAGTAATAGCGCTGTATTCTGTGCATTACTTGTTGAGTGCTTTGTGTACTCACCCCTCCTTGCTTATCAACCCAACCATCAGTGGAGGAGTCTACACCAGCGTGGGAGGAGGAGTACATTGAAGATCCGGACAATTAGGGGGCAAACTCAGTCGGTTGCCTGTGGCAAGATGAAGGCTTCCACGACATTTATTTTTATTCCGCTGCTATTTCATTTACTCTGAATAATGTAAGCCCTGCGTGGTGATTTTATGTAAGGAGACCATAAGGTCATTACAACTCAGATATATAAATGTTGCACTATTTATTCTTATATCATTGTGATAAATGCGTGATGTGCAACCTGTAAAGGCTGTGTGCTAGCGTGATCTGGACTTGCACGAGAATACAGAGGGTCGGAATTGCGATTTGGGTCTGACAGAGGTGGTATCGAGCAGCGGTGTTGTAGGTCTTGACCCAAATCTAGATTAGTTGTACCTAGGAGGATAAAACTATTTTCTAAACTTTAATCAACTTGAGCAAGAATATCAATGAAATCTCGACTTATCCTTTCTCTCTTGCTTCATATCTATGCTGAAATTTTATTATATGTTTAATTTAAGCGAGGATTGTTTTGGCGGATGAGGATGATCCACACCTATGGAGAGCGCCTTTGGAGGATCGCCTTGAGCTATGGCGTATGATGTTGCTCGGAGGATTTGACAGACCGCTTTATCGGGGACCACGGTGGTGCAGGCGGGACTTGATATCGCTGGGATGTCAAGATTACGATATATGCCGGGAGAGGACAAGGCGAGTCGTCCTATTTACATCACGATCGGAGGTCTTCTTTTGAGGCCGGATCCGAGAGGCAGTGCGTCAGCGTCGGCGATTGCCGCACCTACTCCGCAGAGTTGGAGCACGCGTCTTTCGTCACCATCCATGTCGAGACAATCGTTTTGACAGGATGGAGCTTTTGGAGGAAGACGCCACGATCACTCACCTGGCGAGGTATGTCATCGCATAGGAGGACGCCTTGGACGAGATAGTACAGGAGCTGAGAGGACCCGCGACGAGGTCACGAGGCGAGATCCAAGCTGCGGGAGGGCTTAGCACACTCCATGCGAAGATCCGGGAGTTGGAGATGGATCTATATGGACCCGAGCACGAGCGATCCCCGGGCTGCGATCGGATCTGGAGGAGCAGAGCAGAGGCACCGGTCACGAGGAGCCGCGCGACAGAGCAGCAGCCACAGGACGGCAGAGTCGATGGGGTCTTTTGCACGGTGCGATGAGTCATCGGACGGTTCGCCCGATGCTAGAGCACCCGCCGGTGTACGCTCCGGGGGAGCCGCAGCCGGGTTGGCTCGATGAGTGATCGAGTCTAGTCAGGTGTAGTGTCGAGACTCGAGTGTTTGAGTCGCGTCTCTTGTTTCAGAGTCACCATTAGGTGTGAGTCGTTATGGAATCCTATGTTTGCTTACTTGTTTTTGGTTATGAGTGTCTCGTATGTGTTGCATTGCCCTTAGGCACTTGTGAGCAACCATACTACCTTATATTATATCAATAAAGTTGCTAAATAATTTAAGTTACACCTCTTTCCCCCACATAAGTTCTTTTACTTGTCTATGCTTTCTTCTTTTCTTAACCTTGGAAGTTTGCAACAGATGGTGAGGACTCGCGGAAACATTGGAGCCAGCGGAAGTGGAGTGAATCAGGCTGACAACCAGAATGAGGAGCCAATCCCTCAACCGCCGCAAGTCGATATGCAGAATCTGGGAGCCTTTCTGGCTGCCCAGACTCAACTTATGAACACGATGGTACAGACCATGCAGCAAATATCCAATCAGGCTGCTGCGAATGTTCAACCTGGGGGAACCATGGACCACATCAATACTCAAGGTTATCAGAGTTTATGCGAACTCGTCCACCCACCTTCTCAGGCAACGCCAATTCGATGGAAGCGGACGATTGGCTAAGGACAATTGAAAGGAAGCTGCACATTACCCAGTGTGTGGGACATGAGAGGGTGCTCTATGCCTCTCATCAACTCGAAGGAATTGCCGCAGAGTGGTGGGAAAACTTCTGCGCAGCTCATGAAGACCCACAGAGTATTACGTGGGAGGAATTCGCCTCAGTTTTCCGCCAATACCATGTACCTGAGGGTATCATGGATCTTAAGAAAGAGGAATTTCAGAGCCTCAAGCAGGGTGGCCAATCAGTGGCCGATTACCTGAATAAGTTTACCCAGTTGGCACGCTACGCACGGAAGGCGTAGCTACGATAAGGCCGACAATCCCGCTTTATGAAGGATTAAACGCGGGATTGCGGTGGGATTGATCACCCACATTCCACGACTTTCACGAGCTAGTTAACAAGGCTCTTATTTTGGAGGACAAGCGCCGAGAGTTGGATGACAACGAAGCGCGAATGGCACAACAAGGAGGTCGTCGGGGCGGAGAGGCAGAGGGCGGCACCCCAGCAGTTCATCCGGTACCAGCCTGAGGCGGTGATAGGGCATCGCGCCAAAGAAATCGTCGATGGGTCGAGAATGCGGACTCGGCCCGAACCGTGGTACGGTGGAGGAACCTCGCAGCGGCGGAAGGCGTTTTATCACGCAATGAGTTAGGGCACCGCCAACAAGCGCCGAAGAAAGGAGGTGCCACCCGATCCGTTTTAACACGGGAACACACTGCAAGGACTCCGCGCCAATTGTGAACGCGGGGCATCAACATCGACAACTCCATCTCAAGCAATCGACGAGGCCGAGCTAATCACATCACTGCGGATGAGGTGCGAGAATGCAGCGGACGTTATCTTTGGGTAAGTTCCTAGTAAACTCGCATACCACTCTTCGTTTTATTCGATTAGGAGCTTCACATTCTTTTGTTTCTCAAGATTTTCTTTGTTCGCAATAATTTGGATATTGTGGAACTTAAGTGTGTACTTGTAGTCAATCCTGGATCGAACTCCGATCTAATGTAGGATGTTCTGGGGTGAGACTAATAATTAATGGAATAGAGTTCCTAGCGAACTTAATTATATTGAATACCCAAACCGTGGATGTTATCCTGGGAATGGATTGGTTAACCAAACACAAGGCCATGCTGGACTGCGGAAAAAGAGTTATATCAATCGAGAGCCCAGGAGGGAGAAGGGTTGAGTTTAAAGCAAAAGTAGTACGAGATGGACAATTAATGGTCAACAGCATGAAGACCGTCAGCTTGGAGGAAGTTTCCATAGTTCATGAATATCCGGATGTTTTCCCGAAAGATTTATCTAGAATGCCGCCAGATAGAGATATCGAGTTCATGATAGAGCTTGTTCCAGGGACAGCTCCAATAGCTAAGAGACCTTACAGGATGTCCACGGAGGAATTAGTGGAAATGAAGAAGCAAATTGAAGAGCTGCTGGAAAAAGGATTCATAAGACCTAGTTCATCGCCATGGGGAGCGCCTGTCTTGTTCGTCAAGAAGAACGACGGGAGTTTTAGGATGTGTATAGACTATCGTGCACTTAATGATGTGACGATAAAGAATAAGTATCCGCTACCCAGGATCGATGATCTATTCGATCAGTTGAGAGGAGCAAGAGTCTTGTCCAAAATTGATCTCTGATCAGGATACCATCAATTGAAGACCGATTAGGAGATATTAGAAGCGCATTTCGTCAAGATATGGACATTACGAGTTCTGATGATGTCTTTTGGTTTGACAAATACACGGCATATTTCATGAACTTAATGAATAAGGTTTTCATGGAATACTTGGATAAGTTAAATCGTCGTGTTTATTGATGATATCCTTTTTATTCCAAGACGAGGAAGAACACGCAGAACATTAAGGCTAGTCCTTGAGAAATTGAGGAACAACGATTGTTTGCAAAATTTAGTAAATGTGATTTACGGAAGAATAAGGTTGAATTTCTTGGACACATAATGACAGAAGAAGGAGTTGCGGTAGATCCAAAGAAAGTGGAGACGGTTTTGCATTGGGAGCAGCCAAAGACGGTAACCCAAATCCGTAGTTTCCTTGGAATGGCGGGATATTACCGTCGTTTCATCGAAGGATTCTCCACGAGACCTCTTACGCAATTGCTAAAGAAAGAAAAGAAATTCTTATGGACACCTGAGTGTGAGAAGAGTTTTCAGGAGTTGAAGAAAAGATTACCATCAGCACCTGTATTAGTTTTACCTGACGTTCATCAAGGCTTCGACATCTATTGTGATGCATCGCGTCAAGGATTGGGATGTGTATTGATGCAAAACCGAAAGGTAATAGCATATGCATCGAGGCAATTGAGGCCACATGAGGAGAACTATCCGACTCATGATTTGGAATTAGCTGCCGTAGTGCATGCCCTAAAAATATGGCGTCACCATCTCATCGGAAACAGATGTGAAGTGTATACTGATCATAAAAGTCTTAAGTATATCTTCACATAAGCTGACCTAAATATGAGACAAAGAAGATGGCTTGAGTTAATCAAAGATTATAATGTTGGAATTCACTACCATCCTGGTAAAGCCAACGTAGTGGCAGACGCCTTGAGCAGAAAGAACCACAGTGTAAGCATGCTATTGGAAACAAGTCAGGCAGAATTGTGTAAGGATTTCCAGAAATTAGAACTGGAAATGGTACCAAAGGGATTCTTAGCAACCTTGGAAGTAAAACCAACCCTGGAAGATCAGATCAGGGAAGGGCAAAAAGATGACGACAAAATCAAGAGGATTAAGTCCAAAATGGATGAGGGCAAGGCAAAGGATTTCAAACTAGATGAGCAAGGTACTATGTGGTTTAAAGGGCGCATTTGTGTGCCGAACAAAAAGGATTTGAAGCAGTTAATTTTGGAGGAGGCCCATGACACCAAGTACTCAATTCATCCAGGAAGTGCAAAAATGTACCAAGATTTAAAAGAAAGATTTTGGTGGCCAAGCATGAAACGGGAAGTTGCCGAATATGTTGCATTATGTGACATATGTCAAAGAGTCAAAGCTTTGCACCAGAGACCAGCAGGACTATTGCAACCCCTGAAAATACCTGAATGGAAATGGGAAGAAATTGGTATGGATTTCATAACTGGTTTACCCAGAACTCAAAGCGGAAATGATTCCATATGGGTCATAGTAGATCGGTTAACTAAAGTGGCTCATTTCATACCAGTAAAGACCACTTATTCCGGAGACCGGTTAGCAGAGCTATACATGGCAATGATTGTCTGTTTGCTCGGAGTACCAAAGAAAATAGTGTGAGACAGAGGTACCCAATTTACCTCCAGATTCTGGGGTAAGCTACATGAAGCAATGGGGACTCGTTTGAACTTTAGTACATCATACCACCCGCAAACAGATGGTCAAACTGAGAGAGTTAACCAGGTATTGGAAGATATGCTGAGAGCTTGTGCGCTAGCATATTCTGCTTCGTGGGACAAATGTTTACCCTATGCTGAGTTCAGCTAAAATAATAGTTACCAATCAAGTTTACAGATGTCTCCATTTGAAGCTTTGTATGGTCGATCCTGTCGAACACCATTGAATTGGAATGAGGCAATTGAGCGACATGTTTTGGACGGACATTCTTGACGGAAGAACCAATCATACGATCGGGAAAGGCGAAGATTGCTCAATCAAGGCAGAAGAGTTATGCCGACAATCGCCGCAGGGAATTGAGCTTTGAACCTGAAGACTTTGTGTACCTCAGAGTCACGCCACTCAAAGGAGTCAGAAGATTCCACATAAATGGGAAGCTCGCACCCAGATATGTCGGGCCGTTCAAAATCCTGAGCCGTAGAGGAGAAGTTGCATATCAATTGGAATTGCCACAGTCCTTGGCAGGAGTGCATGGCGTATTCCATGTGTCTCAATTGAAGAAGTGTCTCCGAGTACCGGAGGAGCAAACACCTTTGGAGGCAATTGAGCTGCAAGAAGATCTGAGTTACAAAGAGCATCCGGTGAAGATTCTGGACATAATGGACATAGAGACAAGGAACAAGTCAACACGGTTCTGCAGAGTTCAGTGGAGCAACCATTCGAAAAGTGAAGCAACGTGGGAACGCGAAGAAGACCTAAAGAAGGAGTTTCCTGACCTGTTTCTTTAGCCAGCCCTGAATCTCGGGGACGAGATTCTATTAAGGGGGAGGTTTGTAACACCCTGAAATTTACTCTAATTTAATTTTGGAGTATTTTTTATTCTTGGGAATTTCTGAGAATTTATTTGGATTTATTCAAATATGGCCTTTCTTGAAATCAATTAAATAATGGAAAAGTTTATGTAAAGTTTTATTGAAAATATTTTATTTGAGTTCCAAATGTCTCAAAGTATTTTCTAGAATTTTTCTGGATTTTTCCAGGTAATTTTGCTATTTATTCTGGCACTGTTTATTTATCTGATTTATTTTTAATTAGAAATATTTTAAAAATCGGAAGAATAATCTTGGTAGGCCCAAAGATAATGCTTAGCTTTGGCGATTTGCGAAACCCTAGCCGCCGCGCGATCGAGCCGTTGGATCGAGATCAAACGGTCACTGTTGCGCCACGTCGCCCCCGAATGTGCGCCATCGGATCGTCACTGCTTGGACGGCCGTGATGGAGCCACGTCGGTCCGACCGGGCGTAATCGCCGGAGTTAACGCCGTCGAGCGTTTCCTCTCGTTTCGCCGGTGTTTGTGCGCACGTCGAGGCCCCTTAAAGTGCACCGAGTAGCGCGTCTGGCAGAGCTCCTCTCGCTGCATCTTTTGACTCCTCGCACGCACGTCGAGACGCCCCAGAGACTCCACTCTAGCTTGCTGTAGTTGCTCAAGTGCGCCGCCGTAGTCTTTCGCCTTTTTCTCGCCGTCCGTTGAGTCTCCGCTGTCGTCGAGGCCACCGGAGTAGCGCTCTCGCCGAGACACGTCAAACGCGCCAGTTCTTCACGCCGGAGAAGCCCCATAGCGCCGTTGGCTACGTCGTCTTCCCCAGCTCCGGCAACCTTCGCTTCCTCGCCGTCGTCGTCTTCACTGAGCTCCGTCGACCGTTCGATCTGCATCGCACGGTTCTGGTACGTCCACGTCGCTGCTCCCTTTTCTTACCCAGCATTAATTTTGACCGTTAGATCTAGATTGAACGGTGGAGATTAGATTTAGTTTCTGTGTTTGTTTAGATCTCAGCCGTTGGATCGTTACTGTACGCGTGAGATTGCACCGCGTAGTTAAGATGAACAGTAAACCGCTCCGGTAACCTGCGCCGTTGGATCGGATCTGAACGGTTGAGGTCAGATCTGGTTTTGCCCTAAGGATCCGCGCCATTCAGATTTGAACGTGCGGTGGTGATGGCGCCGTACCCTCGCCAAATCGAGTGCTGACGCGTGGGCGTTTTGACCGGGGCGGAGACCAGATCCAGCCGTCAATTTCGGGTGCGCCGTCGCGATTTCGCCACGTATCGCTGAGTAGCCGAGGCGTCGCCAGGCGTGCGCGGGACCTGACCGTTGGATTCGGGCGCACCGTCAGATCCGTGCCGCGTGGCAGCGCGAAAATCGAGGCGCCACCGAGCCGAACGTGCGCGTGAGATCTGGCCGTTGAATCCTTTGACGGCCACGATTTCGCCGCGTGGCTAAGATCTGGCTGTAGGTTGAGCGATGGCCGAGAAGTGTCACGTGTTCGTGCACAAATCTCAAAGCGATCGGTGGCGTCGTGATGACAGCGATCTTTGGCGCCATCTGGTGGGGGCCAGGTGCTCTGTTTCGTGGACCGAGTCCACCGTGGACTAAAGCCGAGCCGTGGACCGGGTCCATGGACCAGAGCGACGTGGCAGCACCAGAGAGTGCCACGTGTCAGATGACGTCATGCTGACGTCATTTTTCCAGAAAATATTTTGGCCATAATTCTTTTCTGTGCTGATGTCATAAATGCGATTTTTCAGTATAAAGATAATTCGGAAAAATCGGATTTTCTAATTTCTGAATTTTCAGATTTTATTCGAACTTCAAATGGCTATAACTTTTGCATCTTAACTCGGCTTTGGGTACTTCAAATTTTTAAAAATTTATAAAATTGTGATCTCTTTAATGGTGAATTTTATTTGAATTTGTGAGGTCATTTAGTCTTCTGTATTAGTTATTTATTGCATATATTGTTTGTACGCGTAGACGCAAATTTGCCGGAAGGTTTCGAGGAAGAGTTCATCGCTCAAGACCAAGCTTCGGAACACGACCAGCAACCCTTTGAAGGCAAGTGATGCTTTGATCATTTTGATCCCAGATTTTAAAATGTAATATATGCTTTGAAATTATGCATGCTTATTTATTAAAAATAAATTTGAATTAATTTGGGATAATGTAGCTAATCGTTGTTGTTGTCACCATGAAAGTATTATCTGTATGCCCTGAAATCTTTGTCACCCTAAGTTTGATTGTGTTAGTTGGATGTTAATATTGTGCCAACACGGGAGGCTAGACCGTGAGTAGATGCTTAGTCTTGCAACGAATCATGAATGATCTTTCGGGAAAATGCTACAATATTGATTAAAGAAATATTGAATGTATTTTGAAAGTGGTGTGATGATGCCACATGATGAGATTGAGGTACTGAGAGACACGTGTGGTTACATGCAGATGTTGAGTTATTCTTGGCATGTGTTGCACAATAATCAAGCTGGGTGGGAAATAATTTAGGTGGGGCAAGTGGCAGAGGTGTGTGCCACGTGGGCCTGTGTGGCAATGGGTTGATGAGTGTTGTGAGTCATTGTGCCACAATGGGTGTGTGCCATTGTTGAGTCTTTGGAAGTCTTGCCTTGGTCGATTAAGGACTTCACCTTGCAATCCTTTGATCCGAGTCACCGTACAACCACATGTGCGGTATGGGTCGACCTAGTTGATTAGGGTTACGATATCTTTCCTCGATACCTCGGGGTGGCGGTGCGGGGTGTATCTCATGCGGGAGCGTGCACTGTGCTACGGCTTGGTGCCCATCCAACGGTGATTGACCTGTCCTATACTTCGGCTCTGTGTGAGGGAAGTGATAGTGAGGGTAATACCGAAGAGGTTCTTTGGTTAAGTTAGAGGTTCCTGAAAAGTTTTGTTGCAGACAATCACCTGTGTGGTAAGCGGTTGTATCTTGTGGGTAATGTGTGCAACCTCTGCAGAGTGTAAAAACTATTCGAATAGCCGTACTCACGGTATTGAGCATTACTCGGAGATTACAGTCAAGGGGTAGATCTTCAAAAACAAAATGTGGAAAGGGTGGTTGTGTGCCAGTGTTAAAAATGAACTGTTAAGGCTGTGTGCCGAGAATCTTCAAAGAAAAACTATTTGAAGAAATTAGTATTAATTATAACTGTTTCACTGCTTTAATCTAAATAAGATACTGGTTTAAAAATGTTGTTTGATGCAAAATAACCAATTAAGCCAATCCTTTGGAATAAGCTTTGCATATAGTAATAGCGCTGCATTCTGTGCATTACTTGTTGAGTGCTTTTTGTACTCACCCCTCCTTGCTTATCAACCCCAACATCAGTGGAGGAGTCTACACCAGTGTGGGAGGAGGAGTACATTGAAGATCCGGACAATTAGGGGGCAAGCTCAGTCGGTTGCCTGTGGCAAGATGAAAGCTTCCACGATATTTATTTTTATTCCGCTGCTATTTCATTTACTCTGAATAATGTAAGCCCTGCGTGGCTGATTTTACGTAAGGAGACCATAAGGTCGTACAACTCAGATATATAAATGTTGCACTATTTATTCTTATATCGCTGTGATCGTCTGTGATGTGCAACCCTGTAAAGACTGTTTGTGCTAGCGTGATCCTGGACTAGCACAGAATACACAGATGGTCCGGAATTGCAGATTCGGGTCCCGACAGTATCTATCTCTACGAGACACCCCGAGCCTATTTAAGATGAGCACCGGTATCCTCTTTCATTGCTCAGCCCGTTCCTCTACTTGTTCCAACCTCTTGTGCCTTAGTTTGGCCGGAACATCGCGAGACCTGGAGCGTGAACTGAATGTCAACCGATGTGCCCTAGCAAGTTTCCCTATGCCACCAGTCATTGCGAAGATAACCCCTAATCGATTTCAAGTTTGGTGTACCGTGGGTGACAATTTTACGTTTTCCTGAAGTATATTCATTGTTATTCATCGGATCACTGTGTCACCATCCATGCCCTGTCGTCATCATCATGGTCTCCAATTAGTTTGCCTTGTCGCGACCTTTCTCATCCTTCTCTCCATCGGAGCTGAGTCCCCACGTTGACCTTGCTTTGCTTGCTTCCTTCCTTTGCCCTCAATTCACCATGGCGCATGCCCTCTGAACCGAAGCACGGCAGCAGCACCAGGAGACGAGATGCTTTAGTAGTAGCATTGGCTCTGTGGCAGCGCACGAGAGAGAAGGTCAGCGAGAACGAAAAAAAGAAAAGAAAAGAAAAGAAAAGAAAAGAAATAAAATAAAATAATATATAATTATTTTTAAAATTTAAGATTCAGATTGATAATATATTAAAATGAATTGGATTTTTTTCGTTAGAAAAGTAATTTTAAAAATTAGAAAATCTTTTCTTTATTACTTTATGTGATTAAAACTTTCAAAATTTTGTTCTCTCTCATACGAACTCCAATTGAGGCGATTCATGTTTCTAAATTTTTGTAAAATCAAGGTCTACGTTGCTTTCTTTTCTGTAGACGCTAATCCCAAGGGAGCAAATGGAGAATTTGAAGATCAAGATTCAGCAGTAGATCAACAAGTATTTTGTTTTATACAATTGCATGCTATTTGTGTATCAATGATTAATTGCTGGGAATAACTATATACCTAATTGACATTATGCCACCTTAATTATTGGAATACTATGTATCCATTGTTAACCCTAGGTTGGGACATTATTAATTGGACATGATTGTATTACCAATATTGGGTTATTGTAGCTATGCTTAGAGCATCTCCAAGAGACACCCTTTCCTACTCCCTATCTCCAAATTATATAGATTCGCAGCAAACAACAAGCTCCAATAGCCTCGCCATCGTCCTCCCCAAAATTTGCAAGCGGAGAGAGACTCGCTACATTTGGCGAGTCTCGCTTCGCTCGCTATCAGTGGGGCGGTTCTACTGGCGAGTTAACGCATCCGCGGGGAAACATCTAGCTCGAGAGGAGAGAGGAGGCGAAAGCAAGCAGGCGACGCAGCGCGGCTTCATCTCCCCCGTTAGCTTGACGAGGCTTCGTCTCCCCCGGCCACCCGGCGCCGTTTCGTCCCCCAGCACCGCTTTGTCTCCACCGGCGCCGCTTCATCCCCCTGGCACCACTTCGTCTCCATCGACGCCGTTTCGTCTCCCTCGACGCCGCTTCCTTTCCCCCGCCATCCCCTCGATCTCCAAGCTTCAAGCATAGTTCAGCTCGATTCAGTAAAACTAGCCCCCTCCCCTCGTATGCTACTCGGATCTAGTCAGATCTTGCTGTTTCTTTTGTTGTTGTGTTGGATCTTGGTGTTTCTTTTGTCCTGTCTCTCGGCTTCTTATGACGTGTGGTGTTCTTGGATCTTGATTTGATCTGCTTCGTTGTAGAGGTGGTCACTAAGCTCGATGTGGTGGCCAGCTTCAGCGAGATCGTGTCTAACACCATCGTGTTCGATGATTTCGAGAAGTAATCACTGATTCTTTGCTCTCAAGTCTTGACCCTTGGAATTTGGTTGGTTGATGGAAGTTTATACATTGTATTGTTATCTAATTACAGGTTTGCACCGACGGCAACCACGGTGAGCTCCTCACTACTGCTTGGGATCGCTGGGCTCCCAGATACCAAGTTCAAGATGAGGGGCTATTGAAATGTTAACTGAATCTTACACTGGGACAGTAACATGATTAGTGTTCGGGCTGTGTGATTGTTGTAGAGTGCTATAGATACTGCGCTGGCATTTCAAGGTTTGCATATTGCATTTCGGTTTCAAATCAATGATCTGGAAAATGTGTGCAGAAACAAATCAATGATCTGGAGAATGGGCTTGAGTTTAAGCAGTCACAAGTTATTATGTAGAGAGTGTTCTTAACATGGACTGAGTGTTACATGGACTGAGTGATGCTAGATGCTGATGTGATTCTACTTTATGAAAATTTTGTAATCCTGTTTCGTTCCAATCAATGATATGTATGTTGATGCTGATTGTTTTCACATAAAGCTTATCTCCAGATATGCTTGCTTCCTCTCACTGAAGTTAATACAGTCTTTTCTGGTTCTGAAGGAGGTGGTGCACGGATGCCACCACCAAGTATGAACTCTAGCAACCCTTTACCAGGAAATAATTCTGGATTTCACTCTAGTGTGACTGTATTAAAACGGGCATCTGAGATTGCTACTCCACAAACTCACGTACAATAAGTTTCTTAAAATGTCTTTGTATTGAATATTTGCGTAGGCATGCGTATGCAATTCCTGTCATATCATGCTTCTGCACTTATTGCATCAAATTTGGAGTAGGAATCCTACAACATATATATGTTTAGATGGTAATTAATGAGATTACAAGATGTAGGGTTTACTGTTTATTCGTAATCCTAATTGAAGTGGAAAAACTAGTACATCATAATTGAAACAGTAAACCCTGAGTATGGATTTCAGATACAGCCTTTATGGTGTTTTGGTTCATGCTGGTTGGAATACCTGGGTTGATCCTATTTTCTGTGTCGTACCCAGCATTGCAAGTTCTTCAGGGAATTGATATAAGAAGCCTGAAACCGCGAATGATCGGTGCTATTGCTAATAGTGTCAAGCATAGAGGACTTCGACGTTCCTCAAGAAGGAAAGCCTTACAAGTGAATGGAATGCTAATACATATGTCAATGCGTTCTGTAAGTTTGCTTAAGAGGCCATACTACCTAAAGCAAAGTCTTTGGAAGGTATTGGTCAAATACAGAATCATCTTAGACATTGTAGAGTCTGCATGGCCATTTGGTGTTCCTGAAGGAAACATCATAGAAGGATGCTGCTACAATGGCAAAGTATAATCCTGAAATAATTTACTTTGGAAAATGCAATGCAGCATAAACTAAATGCAGCTGTTGAAAGTGCAACAGAATATCTCAAGATGGTTATAGGGAGTTAAGTTCGGGCCTGAAAATTGTAAGTTCTTGTGTTGTCTGCACAACAGAATTTACAACAAGCCAAAGCAGTAGCGGATATTGCAATAGATGAGCTGAAGCAGTAGCTGGAAACAGTATATTTCAAATTTTAAATTCTCTCATTCAAATATAGCCGTTCAAATTTACCCGTTCAAAAATAACCATTACAACATCGTCGTCACAATAAATTTCAATTTTTAAATCCCGCATTCAAATATGACCATTTGAATTTACCGGTAAAAAAACGTTGCTGTTACGACGGTTATATGGAATATGATTAGAATATAGGAGAGAGAAAATAGAGAGTGTGATATGGAGAGTGCTGTTGGAGAGGGAGGAGATATGGAGAGGCATTTTTTTGGAGAGTTCTCCAAATATGGCTTTTGAAGAGTTGATTTTGGAGAGTGTTGTTGGAGATGCTCTTAGACATGCATAGTTATATGATGGGATTCATGTCATATTTGAATAATGTTAATCTTGACTTAATAAGATATTGATTTGTGGCCGGTAGACACTGTTGTAAAATTTATTGTACCAAGGCAGGGTGTGCCATTGGTCTTGGTTATACAAAATAGTTTTCCCTCAGGCAAGTGATTGTACAGTAAAGGGGGGTGCCGCTAGAATATTTGGGATGTAGATGTCTTGCCTGAGACAACTTAAGGATTTAATCTTGTGCACCATTGAACTGGACCTAATCGTACAACCACATGTCTGGTATGAGATAGACCTAGCTGATTAAATTTGCAATGTCTAAATTCGAGTACTTTCAGTTGGTGGTGTGGGTTCCGGGATGGACGTGTAGATTCACATGGCTCAAGAGAGGGCCCTAAGGGGTGAAACCTTAGTAGGCAGTACCTAGTTTAGACAAAGTATTGTAAAGGCTTTGTCGTGATCTCTCTGCCGGAACACCAAAGGAAGTGTACTAATGGCCAGGCAAAAGGTGATGATCATGTCTTGTAGGTAAAGATGTACAACCTCTGCAAAGTATAAAACTATTCGAATAGCCGTGTCCACGGTCATGTACATGCCGGGAATTTCACATGAGGTATAGAGTGCTTCATAAAATGTTAGAAGGTGAAATTTTTGCGATGTGAACGGGGAGTTCACCGTTGTTTTTTTATGTCTAAAGTTAACACTATTGAGTCCAATGGTTTGACGATGGTTTTAGATGGTGTTGGGCGAAGCCTCACCAATCTATTCGTGTTGTCTACCATTGATTTACCAGTTATTTATTATCTTTTCATAAATATGCTTTGAATTTATTTATTGTATTTAAATTCAAGTTATTGCTTTCTGCAAAAGAACCATATGGCCACTCTTTGTCAAGCTTTGCATGAATGTATTGCATCATTTCCCTACGGCTTGCTGAGTACTTTTTGTACTCACGGTTATACGCCTTTGTTGATCAATTGGTGAGGAAGGACCAGGTAGTACAGAGTTCTTTGAGGAGGAGTATTATGAGGACTACATGAACTAGGAAGGCATTCTCCGAACGATTGCTTGTGGCATGTCGAATGGCCCAAGTTATTTTATTTCTGTTGCAAAAGTTTATTTGTTTCTTAAGCCCTTCAGGCATAGTGGTGTAAACTTTGACCACAAGGTTTGTTGCTTTATTTAATAATAATTTTTTACTTTCTTAGTTAATTCGTTATTTGGTATGGTATTTCATCTATGTTGCCACTGTGTGCACTAGAGTGATCCTAGACTAGTGCAGTATACATAGAGGGTTTCTGATTCATAAATTCGGGTCCCGACAGGCTCATAGAGCGAATTTGGTATCAAGGTGAAGGCCGCTTTGAGAAGCATGCTTGTGTGATTGTAAAACCTAGTATGGTGTTAGGTTAACGGGTTGGCCCATGTAAATGTGCATGGTATCCACATGTGTGTCCATGTTTTAGGATTAAGGTTGCCTCCACTGTATAAGGAGATGTAGTGGGAGGTGAGGCTCTAACCACTAAGCTTAGGAGAAGGATTAAGGTTTCCACAAGAGTTTAGTGTTCTTGTGTGGGTGCATAAGTACTCCTTGGGAGCTTTTCCCTCAGGTGAGAGGCTTTGTAAACCCTCCTCATGATCTAAATGCAAATCATCTCTTTGCTCAAGTTTTTGCCTCAAGTTTTGATCATCTTCTTACTTGACTCTTGATCTTTTCTTGTGGTTTCTTTCTTGCTTGGCTCTTGATCATCTTCTTGGTTGGCTCTTTCTTGCTTGATCTCGTGCAAATCATCATCTGTAAATCGTCTCCTCAATCATCTAGGCAAGTTTTTCCAAGAGATCGGTTTTTGAGTTGAGAAGTAAGTTCTTGAGGTAAATCTTGAACCTGCTTGTTTGAGGGATCTTTCTTGAGAGTTCTTGCTTGCTGTGACATGTGGGAGTCCATCTAAGGTTATCTTGATAATCAAATCCCCATGAGAAATCTCAGGGCAAAGTTTTGGATTTTGACCTAGTTTTGGTGCAACTGTGGGTAAACTTGAAAAAGTTCAAAATTTTGATATCAATTCTTGTGATTAAAGGTTGTAATAGGTACTTTACATCCTTAGGAAGGTGCATACAAAGTTTCACGAGTTTTGGATCATCCAATCAAAAGTTACATTAATTCTTGGATTTGAACTCGTGCTGATTTTACTGTTCATTCACATGATTTTACTATTCATAGTACCGCTCCTACATAGGCGGTAGTACTGGACCCTGGTGAAATTCTCCAAAAATTTTCTTTTTCACACTTCTTTGATATAGAGAGTTTTTAGGTTGATTTCTTTGGGGGTAAAATTTGTTTTTTGATCATTCTAGCCCCCTATGATTGCCATTTCTTGTTAGTCGATTTATGTAATAGAAATTGGAATTGGGTTAAAAAGCGTTTTTACCTGGTCTATGACAGAAGCACATGGAGAGCTTTCACCTGCTGTTCTTAGGGTTTATTCCCTTGGAAGCCAAGACCTTTTTATTCAGTCGGTCATGCTTCTTCTCTGTTAAGAAATCGGCTGCATATGTTAGTTTATACAAAGATAAGGAAAATATGAAATATAGCCAACATTCATAAACTTACTGGGCTGCTTGTCTAAGTCAAAAATGGAAGGGGATTGCATACCTAAGGTACCTAAAGAATAACCGGCCAAAGTAGTTCCAGTGGGTCAAGGCAGTTTACTTGGTTGGCCGACACCGAAGGACTCGATAGGTTGCTACCCTACTACCTTGGTATGCAAATTACAGGTCGAGACGATTAGCAAAATTCAAAATATTTAAAGATTATCAATAAATATTATCTACTTTAGCCAATACCTCACTGGTTATGTTTACAAAACTCATGTTAGTGCAGCACGACGAGCTACCATCACTGCTAGAACTCGAGCCACTACTAGCGGAGTTAGTAATCGTTGGCTCTGTAGGCAGATTTGGAAAGAATTTGGCAACCATATATTGCTGATATAGTACGCTCCGCTAGATATACTACCCCACAGATGGCCGACCACCATGTGGTGAAGCTCCTTGCCCTCTGATAATGCAGGAAGAAATGCGGCAGGTCTTCAACTTTAATATTGTTGTCCATGTGTAAAGCAATGTTAGCCCCTGATGCACGGTAAAGCCGATCCCTTGACCTAAGCTAATCAAACTGTTGAAAAGTCGGTGGGACTTGTCCGAATCCCAACTACCTTTAGTAGATGGATGGGTGATATAGCTCGTAGGACGGCTAGTATGTTCAATTCTTTGTATGCAGTCCGACAGATAATACGCTTGGGGATAGAAAAAATTGTATAAGTCTAGAGTTTCTTCAAGCATGTCATCGCTGTCGGCTGTCAAATGGAGAAAAGATGGGCATGGACAATTATCTGCTTCTCTATAACTAAAAAAATCCTCTGAGAAAAGTCTTCGTGATCAGGCTGAAAAAAGAAGGCTAAATAATTCCTTGCTCCGATTGGGGTGATCTTGGCTTCATTGCCTGAGCAGACGATAAACCTTTCGCCGAATGATCGGCTATGTCTATAGTTGGTGTCTTGGCCTTCTGGAGTTTCTTCAAGGGGGAAAGGGGTCATCTCAAAGGAGTTAATTTTGAATGATCGGCTACACTGACAATATAACCAGACTTGAATAAACCATAATGGACCTCCCACGTTGCTGACGTTTACGACCCTATTCCTGTGAAAAGCCAACTGCGTATAATATGCATCATCTGATAGACGGGCCTAAGGAACATTTTGTCAATGCTAGCCGATGACCCTCTACTAACTTTTCGGCTATTACTTGATAAACTTGGGTCGGTCCAAGAGAAGCACTACAAAACACGAATCGGTCAAGCCACATATTAAGAAAAGCTACGTGTTTCTTGTCGGACACTGGGCCGATTCCTTTGTTATTATTGATGTACTTGCTCCAACCTTCTCCCTTGGAGTGAATTAACTTGTGTTGGGGTTTGGCACTAAAAGCTAACACTTGGTCCCCATTCGGCCTCAAACAACAAAGTTGTGCTACGTCCAATAAAGTTGGGCCAATGGGACCCATCCTAAACATGAAGGCATTAAACGTGTCTAACCAAAAGTAGCATGTTGTGGCCACTAAGGGCTCGTTGGCTTCGAAGTCAGCTAAAGATAAGGAAAGACATTCTACTATTCCCATCCGCTCCCACATGATCATTTTCTGTGTTGCTAGCTGATCGTACTAGTCCCTCCAACCTTTTAAAGCTGTCGGCCAAGCCCTAAAGATTTTTCTCCACCCTTCTGTATTATACTCGGGAGCCGATAATGGAAGATGAGGAATTTCTTGTTCTACGACAACCGATGGGCCAATATTTCCTACTGGACCTAAGTAATACTGATCATTGCTATCGAGTATGGGGACGAATACCTGATGTGGGTCTATGCCTTCTAAAGTCAATTGGGGAGTCTGCCAAGCAAATGAATCCAAAGGAAAGATTGAAGCCGATGAGACAAAATGCTGGCAGAAGAGAAGTCTTGAAGGTAGAGGGAGCACGCTAATAGCGAAAGGCTCAAGAGCTCGAGTGTGTGAAAATGACAGGGTACAGTGCGGTATTTATAGAGGGATAAAAACCTAGTGGCATTTAGTGGGTAATTTTCCCAAATATTTATGGACAGTTATGGTGAAAACGCGCGTTTTAAGGGTTTTACAACGTGAATAAATGGAGTGGTTACAGATAGAAATGACAACAGTATTTGTGGTAATTCATGATTAAGCCGATAAAAGAATATTTTTGGGACATTAATATCATCTACCAAAAATGGGGGCATATGTTAGCACCAGAATTTGGCTAAGATAGCCAATTTGGAAGATAGAGTCCAGATATGGATGGAGCTCTAGTATGGATCGACTCTAATTAATATCAGTTCAAAGATGAGTTTGTATTTTGGAAATTGAAGTCAATCAGTGCCAAGAATTTGGCAAGATATATGATCAATTTGTCAAATTAAGTTGAATTTGGATATCTAACCGACATCGGTTCAAGTAAGGAATTTTATCTTCAAAGATGTAGAGGCCGATATGATTCATAGTTTGTGATGAATTGGAGAAGGATACGATCAAGCTGTGCGCTATAAAAGGGGAGCTAAGGAGATCTGAAGAAGTATTCAATAAGCAATCAAACGACTCGCATCTACTTTTATTTATGTTCCGTCAACTAGGAGTAGCCTTTGTAATTTAGAACCTCTTTGTAATTCGTGTTTGATCAATAAAGTTGAGCATCGCCGATTGTTGATCATCTTAGATTACGCCAATCTACCCAGGTTTGCTTTTCTCTGATCTTGCTAGGCATCGCCCTTTTAAGGGAAATCTTCCTTTATAAAATCATCTAATCAGCTATAACAAGCTGTTTAGATTTACCGTTACTTACGATCTAATCGGTTAAATAGCTATTTATATATGATCTTTATAAAAAAGCCTAATCGGCTGAAATAGCTATTTAGATTATATTTTTCTTGCCAATTCACTACACCAAAAAACGTCATCAGTGGCGGTTCATAACCGCCATCAGTGGCGGTTATTGAACCGCCACAGATATAGTGCCACTGATAATCGAGGATTATCAGTGGCGGTTTTCTAACCGTCACAGATAAGTGTTATACGTGGCGGTTCTACATACTAACCGCCACAGATAACAATACTATACGTGGCGGTTCTATCCACCAACCGCCACAGATAACAATACTATACGTGGCGGTTCTATCCACCAACCGCCACAGATAACTACACTATCTCGTGGCGGTTCTTTCCTACAACAGCCACAGATAAAAATATTATACGTGGCGGTTCTTCCCACCAACCGCCACAGATAACTATATTATACGTGGCGGTTCTATACATCAACCGCCACAGATCTATATTATACGTGGCGTTCTATCCACCAACCGCCACAGATAGTGCGACCAAAAAATAAAAAGCGCATTTTGGGCTAGCCTCAGTCTTGCTAGCCATGCCCTACGAAACATATAATACATTAATCACAGATTTTGCATACACACGATTACAATGTACAACAATCACAGATTTCGCATATACACAACTACAATATAATACATCAATCACAATTGCAATTTTGCATATGCACAATTATAATGTACAACAATCACAGATTTTGCATATACACAACTACAATATAATACATCAATCACAATTACATATAATACATCAATCACAATTACAATCACAGATTTTGCATATCACAATTACAATATACACAATTACAATGTACAATTAAAGTGTCTCATGCATGAGGTGCTCGATCATGGTGATGGTGTAGGGCATGCCTCCCATTGGACTGCTCCCTTCTCCTCCATTCAGTCATCTTTGCATCAATATTTCTCAGAGTATGTAAATGAAGTCATTATATATCATACTATGGAAAGCTAAATAGATCACTTTTGTTGTATCACAAATCTAGCCGATCCATTGCCGTCTTATTCCATGTGAATGCCGTGGCATCCTCCGGATATTGTACATGCATTAGCTAGTTTATACTCCCTCTATTTTTGAATATGTGACATTCTATTTTTCAATTTTTATTCCTAAATACATATCATTCTACAATTTTGATCCTACTTTTTACTATTTTTCCTTCTATAATCTCCATTTAGCTATTTTTAATGGCATTTACTATCATACATTAGAGTAAAACACACCATCTAAAAATATAAGGACCATGTAATCAAATATCTTATGAATGGAAGGTAAAGATGCAAAAGGAAACTTCGGCAACTAAATCAAGCAATCAAATAAACCTGCTGTAATGGTGCAGTTTTGAAATTGAGCTCTTCCGTATTCATCCATCACCCACGTCTATAAAAAGCTCTACTAGCCATCATGAAAGGGCACAGAGAAAAGCAATAGAGGAGAGCTCCTCGTCTAGAGCGCACGCACGCACGCACACACACCACCCATCAACACACACACACACGGAGAAGGGCAACAACACAAGCGCAGATCAATCACAACTTCTTAAATGAAATGACAAAAATTAGAACATATGCAAGCCATGCCATCCAATACTAAACTTGACATTCAATGAAACATCAATTTACACCACCGTTGAAAAAAATTAACTAGTTTTGTGAACTATAAGCCTACGAGTCTTCACTTTGTTGGTAGGGGCCTCGGGAGGTGGTAGATGAGTATGGAAGACTTCATCGTTATTATCGGGTCATGAAACTCGCCGTTCTTGTTGAGTACTTCCTTCATAATGAAGTAGGCGAGCTGTCCCTGAATGCCTTGGATTTCATTTGGAACCAGTCCTCCCATAGGCAACTTCAAACGCTATAGATAGAAAAAGTTTGTCTTAAGAGCTTATATAGAGAATGAGATGTGCAAATCAATGTGTGATGTTAGCGTGACAAACCTCTACGTCATTGTTTACTATTGTAGAGCCTAAGATTTCGCGCATGTATTGGCATAACGAAGTACCCACATAAATTTGTTCTGGCGGTCGCTTGTGCAATGCAAAAATTGAATAAACTTATACGACATTGAAGGAGTTATTGACTACGAGTGCGATATAGACAAATTGTTTTTGTGTGTACGGAAATTTAGTACGGATTGTCGTTGATTTATGGAAAGGGCGGTGTCTTGAGCACTTTTTACAATATGCTTTGAAGGCCCTATTCACTAGACTTGTCATATCTTTGTAGTCTTTTGGATCTTTGTCCGCTGGGTCCAAGATCGACATCTTGCTTTTATCCGGATGAATTACTACGAGAATCCGGTGGAAACTACGTACACATGTATGATGCCGTAGTCATTAGTCCTAACTCGAGCAAAGAACGAGATCAACAAGTAATTGAACTAGCTAGTGAGCCACTTACTTGAAATTGTATGGTAAAAGTATGAACTCCTTGTCTTGGAGTTTGATGAGGCGTTATATCGTAGTCCTCGACCTCCTTTGGTACTCTTTTGATTTCCGGTGGCAAACCGTTCCGGATCGAGGAACGCCATCGCCCTTTGGTTCTTTTAGTTCGATCAACTCGTATCTACATAACAAATGATTTAGACATCACATTTATCGGTATTACATGAATGTAGACAATGATTTTTATATTGGACACTTACGGTGACCGACATCTCATAAGAGACACGTCGAGGGCATCTTGATAGTACATGTTGTGCAACATTGAATTCTATCATGAAGCGGCCAGTCCCTCATGGTGGAAATGTTCCTCTCTGAAAATGGCGGTGATCACCTTGGGAGTACATGGTGGTTCGATCGCTCCATATACCATTCATGTAATCGCCTTAGCTGCCTTTGTTAGACTATGAAGCTTGAAGGGGTGACAAGCGGCTTCCCAATTCGTATTTGATCTTTCTTGAGCTTGTCCTTTGGAGACCGCTTTACCCTTACTTTTCTCGACACAACATCATACTCCGTTACGCCGCTGACCTACCGATATGGCTTGTCTATTCGCCATGCCTTGAGAGGAGGGTTTTAAGTCGGTCAACTGAAGTTGTCGCACTAACTTTCATCTGTTGATGTGTTGGTGGCGATCGTGCGAGGTTTCTTGTAGGAGAGGCCGGGTTCAGCAGAGGAGAGGCGGCGAGTTCACTGCAGGAGAGGTGGCGAGTTCACCTCGGGAGGGGTGGCGAGTTCACCTCGGGAGAACAGGCACTTCATGATGGTCCAAGGTGATGTCACGTTTGCGCCCTTTGGATGAATGTGTGGGCGGCACTTCCTAGAGTTGTAACCTCGTCGTTCGGGGCATTTCTAGCCCGAGGTTGGCGGCTGGGATTAACCGTGTCCACCGAACCTTTGCATATCCGGCGCTATCGCGAGTTGTGCAATACACCTCCTTCTTGGCATGGGTGCGCTATGCCTGTACCGGCTGAATGAATATGTTCATGACGGGCAAAGTGGTCAAGCGCGGTGTGGGGTCATGTATGTCGTCCACAGGATAATGACCCATGTCTGTTCTACAATTGGGGCGGATGCGAAGCTAACTGCGACGATTCGGAGGGCTGGTCGTAATAATGTTCTCGGCTTGTGGTGGCTCATGGCTTGTTGTACTTGTCGTTGTACTTGTTGTTCAATTGTGCCTTGTAATTCTCGAAGCATCTTTTCCTTCATCATTTCTATTTCGCAAGCGCTTCTCTAGCTCTCTTTCGGCTCTTGTAAGTGTGAAGGTGCTCGGGAATCTGTCTTCCACGGAACCTTAACCCGACACCTCTTGTTCGTCCGGGATGCTCCTTGTTTCCCGTGGCACGTGTTAGTTAAATCGTTCTCCCTATCTGGTTGGAATGTTCCTTGGGAAGACTCGACGTCTGACTCTGGACCCTTTGTGACATTGCTTCGTCGTCGCTATTTCGAAGGATAAGCCCCACCGGACGTGACACTTGCCCTCGCTAGCACGTAGTGCTTGACTCGATCCGTAGTCGGCCAATTGACTTGTACCGGTCATTGTAGTGATTACGCTTCTGCCTCTCCCATTGAGGATTTTACGGCGTACCCACCCGTACCAAGTGCGTGTGGATGGATGTTCCTTCTTCCGATGTTTATGTGGTCCTCATTGGACTTCTTTGTCGCTTCACTTTGCTTCATCGACACGAAATCATCCCAATATGGTTCTAAGTTTGGGTAGTCCCGATGGCGATCGGTTTTTCTTTACATAAGTAGTATTCACTGGCCTTGAAGTTCCTCCATGCCGCATCCATGGTCATCAACGCATCCCGACGCGACGGTGTTCATCTTCTTGAGAATTGAAGGTTTGTTTCATTTCGATCCATAGATCCGTTTGATGGTATCGGGCACTTTGTGCCAATCCAAAAGGTGATTGGCACTCTCTCCCTGCGATATACCCGCAGTTGTTACGCACTTTGCTACGAACTTTGGCGGTGCACTAGGGGCCCCACTTACGAGACCTCCGAGATGGTATACTGGCCTTGGGCTTCTTATTTCTTCCTCGACCACGAGGTCTTGCCACGGTATGTCGACATCGGCGGCAACACCGGTGGTTGGGTGGAGGTTGAGGAACCTGGTAGGGCTAGGGCTCGGGCTCGGGGTGGATTGCTCCTCCATATCGACCTTGGATGCGAATGAAAGAGGTAAAGTATGGGCATTCAATTGATGGGCTGAAGTACCGAATTGTCTACAAGAAGGGTAAGGAGAATGTGGTTGCCAACGCATTGTCATAAATTTGGACAACTCATGAATTTGTCAATGTGAAACTTTTCACTAGCAACTCATTGCGCCACATAAACAATACCATCTTGTGAAACCAGATCAAGATGTTATTTGAACCGATTATAAAGTTTGATAGAGTCAAATGTCCGATTTCATAGTTTGAAGTGCTATATGGACTTTCGTTCAAAGTTCAGTGTCTTATGGACCATCTAGAATACTCATATGAACATTACATGAACAGATTTGTCTAAAAACAAACATTAGCAATATTACAGCATCACTAGATTTTATAAATATATTGTAATGCAAATTTTGTGGTCAAAGATACATTTTAGAAACCGTGCCTAATGCCTGAAACATCACTTTTTTTAGAGAGGAGGAACATGCAGTGGTAGATCATTAGTAGTTCATTAGTAATCAAGTTGTTGGTGAGGTTGCGGAAGAAGCTGTACTTGGCATGAGAATTCAAACCAAAACAACTTCATTTCGTGCATTCAATGCGATAGTACAAATCTCCTCACCACCAACACCAACTCAAAGCCAAGAACTAGTTATTCCAGATTCTCTTAACTTTTCACTGGTGATTTGATTTTGACCCAACCTTTACATTCTTCCTCTCTTTCCTACACAAATCCCACCACAACATGCACACACACGTTGAGGTCACCTATGCATCGACACCCAAACAACAAGAAGAACACCTTACTCTCTCTTTTTGAAGGAACTCATGTGTGTAGAATGAAGGTAGAACATACCTAGGAATCTGTGGCGTCGTGCAGGTGGTCGGGGCGTCGTTCGAGGGCGCGGCGCCGCGGCGGCGGGGCGGCGGCGTCAGGCGCGTCGGTGGAAGCCTTGGGCGCGCGGGCGTCGGGTGTCGAGGCGTCGGGAGGCGGCACAGGCGTCGGACGGCTTGGGCGCGGCGCGGGCGTCGACGGCGTCGGGCGATGACCGTGGCGGCGTCGGGCTCGGGCGAAGAGTGAAGCGGCAGGAGTTTAGGGGTTAGGCAAGCGTGAGAAGAAGAATGATCAGATCGACTTTTATATGTGGGGCCTTATCGTGGCGGTTCTTAACAAGAACCGCCATCGATCTACTATCTGTGGCGGTTCTTCAAAAGAACCGCCAGTGATATATAATTATCGTGGCGGTTCTTTATACGAACCGCCATCGATCTACTATCTGTGGCGGTTCTTCACAAGAACCGCCATCGATCTATAATTATCTGTGGCGGTTCTTTATACGAACCGCCACAGATTCATTTTATCTGTGGCGGTTCTTCACAAGAACCGCCATCGATCTATATATAATCCGTGGCGGTTCTTTATACGAACCGCCATCGATAATGTATCGTGGCGGTTGTTTAAGAACCGCCAGCGATAAAGTTATCTAACATAGCTTTTGCGCGGACTACTTCAAGTGGTCGGCGTGAGCAACTTTTTTGCGCGGACTACTTCCAAGTGGTCGGCGTGAAAAACAGTAATGACCATATATATTTCTAATATAGTAATATACCCTATATAATCTCTCTATTTATTTTCATATCTTCTAGGATGTATACCAGAATAGAATATTATTTCTAAATATGTTCTAATATCATAAATGCCTTATGTACTATGTACAATATATTTGGTTTTAATTCATACAGGAGGAGAAACCATTAAAACTTGTGTAATCGAATATAGTAATTACCTATATAATCCTAATATAGTAATATATTAACGACCCACATTTCCATTACTCCACACAAATGCATAACACCATATTTCCATTACTCCATACAAATGCATATTGTTTACATCACATTGCCATTACTCGTATATAGCTAATTATTTTCTTTCACAATTTGCCCTTCTTCATGATCGTCGCGATGATAGGTAGTTTCTTGAGTGGTTTCTTCCTCGAGCCCGATGTTGCCATCTACGAAAGGAGGCAACTCGTCAAGCTGGTTGTACTCATCCTCATCCACGACATTCTCAACTCCGACGATCCTTCTTTTCCCTGAAGAACTACATGCCGCTTCTTATCATCGGGTCGATTACATAGAAGACTTGTGCTACTTGCTTCGCAAGTCTGAATGGTTAAATCTCTGATCCGACATGTTCGATGTCCAAAGTAGTGAAGCCGTACTTGTCCACCTTGACACCCTTTGGGAGTTGTACCCAACGACACCAAACATCGGGATCTTAAAAATACAATAGTCGAGCTCCCAAATCTCTTCTATGAACCCATAGAAGCTAGTCTTCTTCTTGCTGTGTTGTCATAGGCATCTATGCGACACCACTATTTTGGTAAGTGCTTTTGCTATCCCGAGATCTCGTAAAAGGTATATCCATTTATGTCGATCCTTGCCATGTCAAGATTGTACTGATGGCCCTTTTGCCAACCACCTCAACATAACACTCGTTTCTTTCCAGTCATATGCTCTTTGAACCAATGATTGAACAAGCGGTTATGCTCTTTTGTTACCCAAGCCTCGATCGTCCACGATTTTCCTCTCGTAGCTTATCCTTGTGCATGTCCATGTACGAGGACACCTCAACCGATTGTTGCAAGATCGTGAAATGAGCTTTTTGAACAATCCATGATCGTAAGAATTTGTTGATTTCCTTCCAATCGTCCCTTTTCGGCTAGCCTACCCTCATGGCGAGATCTGAGCACTCCTACCGGTTCCACCCCTCCATGTAATCCACATAAAACTCGATAACCTCCTCGGTTGCATAACCTTCCACAATGCAACCCTCCCCGAGATCGATTGCGTACATACTTCTTCAGGATACCCATGTACCTTTCGAGCGGGTACATCGATGCAGAATATCTGGGGCCACATACATTTATCTCATTCACAAGGTGAACAATGAGATGAACCATTATATCGAAAAATGATGGAGGGAAATACATCTCTAGTCGGCATAGTGTCTTCACCACATCATTACGTAGTTCGAAAGTCCGATGGGATCGATGACCTTCGTGAAATCGTGTTGAAGAAGAAACACAACCTCATGATTGCTTCTCGGACCTTTTCGGGCAAAATACCTCTAATTGCAATAGGAAGCATTTGTGTCATCATCACATGACAATCATGAGACTTCATGCCGATTAACTTCAAATCTTTCATGGACACGGTTTCTTGATGCTTGCGGAGTAGCCGGATGGAACTTTCACACCATGCAAGCATTTGCAGAGGTCATTCTCTCTTTCTTGGATAGAGTGTAGCAAGGTGGGGAAGGTAAAGTCGGCCTTTCCGTTGTCTCGAGGATGTAGCTCACTCGATTTTCATATCTTCGTGTCCCTTCGTGCCTTGATCCGTCCTTAGTTTTGCTAGGAATATTGACAAAATACCAATCAAGTATCACATACATTTTCTCTACATGCATGGCGTCTATGCGATGTCGAACTTCTAAGTCCTTCCAATAGGGCAAGTTCCAAAATATCGATCTCTTCTTCCATGTGATCTTCTCGATCGAGACCTCGATTTATTATTACTCTCTCCTTTCCAAGTACAACATTAATATCCTTAACCATATCATATACCTCTTCCCACGAGGAGGCCTTGGAGCTATACCATCCTCTTTTGTCCCGTCAATTGTTTCTTCATATTGCGGTAGGGGTGATTCTGAAGGAACCTTCGGTGATGCATGTACAGTTTTCCTTGAGTTATTGAGCCACACACTTGCGGTTTCATCCATGCAATGGGGCATGCTTTGGCCCCTTTACAAGACGACGGATAGGTTACCAAGGCGGGAAATCATTGATGGTGCAAAACAACAATGCGCGAGGGTGAAGTACTCGCTTGTACTCATCCCATACCGTACACCTTCGTTCCACAGTATCACAAGATCTTCCACCAATGGTTGTAGGTATACATCAATATCATTGCCAGTTGTCTCGGCCCTTGGATAGCGGCGACATCATAATGTACTTTCGTTTCATACACAACCAAGGAGGAAGGTTGTAGATACAGAGAGTCACAGCCAAGTGCTATGAATACTACTCATGTTACCGAAAGGATTCATTCCATCCGTACTCAACCCAAACCTTACATTCCTCGGTTCATTCCGAAGTCCATCCTAAAGAGCCTATCGATGGTTCTCCTTTGGCGAGAATCGCAGGTGTCTCGACTTTCCATCCTTTTACGCTCTTCCGAGTGCCATCGCATCGATTGGGCATGCTTTTGTTTCCAAATAAACGCTTCAACCGAGGTATTACGGTAAATACCACACCACTTTAGCGGAGCTCCTTTCTTCACCACGGTGCCCTCATTTGTCATGGTCTTTACGCTTGTATCGCGATGATTTGCACACCGGACATACATGCATGTCTGTATACTCTTTGCGATAGACTATACAATCGTTTGGACATGCATGTATTCTTTCTACTTCCAATCCCAATGGACATACAACCTTCTTAGCTAAATAAGTGGTTATCGGCAATACGTTTCCATCTGGAAGCATGTCCGCTAAGAGATGTAATAGCGCCGTGAAACTTTTATCGGACCAACCATTGCTTGCCTTCAATTTTAGAAGTGAAAGCACGGTGTGCAACTTTGTGTATTCCTCCTTGCAACCGGGAACAAAGGTGTGTCCGAGTCGTCCAACAAACCCTTGAATTGATTAAACTCTCTCGACTAGTGTAGTTCCTTACGCATCGCGCAACATCCGAGCAAGATTATTATCGTCATCAATGTCCAACCTATCCTCATCAGATCCATAACTGATGTCAGCTGCCATAATGCCTTCTCCATCATCCAATACGTTATCACCTTCATGTACGTTTTCCTCTTCACCGTGACTTGTCCAACGTGTATAGCCAAGTACAAAACCTCTTGAATCAAGTGCAAGTGGATGTGCTCTTTGTCGAAAACATTTTCTCATTCTTGCAATCAATGCATAGACAATGTATGTACTCCGTCTTCTTATGCAATTTGTTCTCCTCGGTGGCTCTTAAGCGAGATACCCGTCGATGTAATCTCTACAGTATAGCAGTTCGCATTGTACATCCATCTCCGGTCCATCTAAAATTAATTAACATATAAAATTGATTAAAAACTAATCTAATTACTTATCATCTAAATGAGCTAGATAATAAATTCATCATCTAAAAATGATGAGCATCCACCTACCAAATTAGCTTAAATTTCATGTATATCAATATCCAATAATCTTAATTAAATAAATTTAATATATGTCCACACTAATGGAACCAAATTAATAGTAATTAAAAACTAATCGAATACTTTTCTGTAAAGAAGCTAGATAATAAATTCATCATCTAAAAATGATGAGCACCCACCTACCAAATTAACTAAAATTTCATTTATATTAATACCCAATAATCTTAATTAAATAAATTTATTATATGCAAGATGTATATGTTCGTACACTAATGGAACCAAATTAATAGTAATTAAAAAACTAATCTAATAACTTATCATCTAAAGGAGCTAGATAATAAATTCATATATATGCAAGATGTACATGTCCGTACACTAATAGAACCCAATTAATAGTAATTAAAAAACCAATCTAATTACTTATCATCTAAAGGAGCTAGATAATAAATTCATCATGTATCAAATTAACTTAAAATGCAATTAATATTAAATATATGCTTAATCATAATTCATCATCTATAAAAGGAACACAACATCATCTAATGAACCTAGCTAGAAATAAATTCATCAACTACAAAATGGTACCTAAATAAAAATAAACAAAATCTAAACTTTTCATCTCATCTACATATAAACCCTAATTAAACTTGGTTTAAAAATTAAATTGCAACAAGATTAACACAAATCAAGAGAGGAGAAAAATAACTCACCAAGGAACAACTAGAGGAAGTACAAGCACAAGAATTGGAGAAAGCGAAATCAAATTTAGAAGTTTTGGTTTGCTCTCGGGAGGAAGAAGACCAGTCTGCTCTCGACCACCTATTTATAGGCAATATTATCGATGGCGGTTTTTAACTAGAACCGCCACTAATAACATATCCGTGGCGGTTCTATCCTCGAACCGCCATCGATAATCATTATCGATGGCGGTTCGAGGATAGAACCGCCACGATAATCAATAAATCGATGGCGGTTGAAGGATAGCACCGCCATCGATAACCTAGTTATCGATGGCGGTTCTAGCCTCCAACCGCCATCGATAATGTATTGTTATCGATGGCGGTTCTACCTCGAACCGCCGCGATAATCGTATCGATGGCGGTTCGAGGATAGAACCGCCACTGATATTTTTCCCGCCATTTATGAAATTGAACCGCCACTGATAATTATCTTTGTGGCGGTTCGAAAAAAACCGCCACAAATAGACCGTCACCTATTGCAGGTTTTGGCGTAGTGATTGTAGAATCAAATCGGCTAGCACGCTCCGGACCAATGTTAAACCCGGCATTTGCATGTGTTGAGTTGATCAATCCTTCATTACATTTTTTAGCACCAATAGTGGTTATGCACTAGAAAATGCAATTTTAACTTCTTGGTTTGGCTCTCAATTGCTGTAGTGTGCATGAATGAAACTAAGCAGGGAGATATGGTAATCTGAAATCACAAATACTGAAGATTTGCTAAAACATCAAGAGATATAATATGGTGTCTCTGCCACATGAAGAGACATCACTAATGCCCCATCTCAAATGGTTCTTAACATCGTCTAAAAAGCCGTCCGTGAAGGCCTAAAACAATTCCACTGGAACTATCACACAGTTACCACAAAGCAATTGCATGTGTTAATGATGTACTATCTTGATGACGGGAAATGGGCGTGAACCCGTCTCCAACGTCATTAGAGACAAGTTGTCTAAATTTGATTGAAAATGTGACTAATAAAAATCAAGATCAGGTATTGCAGGTACATTACTTCCAGAATTCATACATTTACATAAAAATTCTGTTAAGTACATCTCTTTGCAAGAAAACCCTTGATTGAGAATTCCAATATAAAGATTACACCAATTTGCAATATATGACATTAAAAAAATATAAAAAGAAAAGTCTTCAATTTTGACGTCGTTGATGAATACTCGGAATACTTTGATTGTTTCATCTTTTCTTTTGTTTGCTGATCGACAGTTCAAGCCATGCAGCCGGCTATATTTTGACTTAGTCCTGCATGCTTGCATGCAACTCACTATTATCCTTCTTCATTAACAAATGAAGATAGCAATTAGCACATGTACACTGCAACACTTAGATTTATTTAATTGCAATCTACACGTACAGGGATGCAGGACATGGATGTGCATGGCAGTTTGCATGATTTTTCTTTGCGCCTAGTCTTCATGGGCTAATTGCACAATTCAATTTTTTTTTAAGTTGTCACTCCCTATTTTGTTGCATGCATGCCTGGACGTGGAAGAGGTGCTCTTTGACTGCCAATGTGGCCATGCATGCTCATTCTTGAAATGAAAAAGGATTTAGTCGTTGTATGTATTGTAGTTCATGCATAGCTTTATGTATGACGTGGGATAATGTGAGGGTGCGGCAGTTTTTATTGGCATTTTGCCTTGACCTCGACCACAGCACACTGGTATACAGCAATTGCTACCTCTCATTTTTGTTGACCGCATGCATGCATATAGAGAGACCACGCATGCATGTCTAATTAAACTACAACTTGGGCTTTACTAATTAGCACCTTCAACTAACTAACTACATATATAGTGCTTGCATGTATGCAACCTGGACGTCAGTTAGTGGAGCTAGTGTGCTATTATCCCTAGCGCATGTAGCCAGCCATAATGCCACTTTCTCCATGACATGGGATTAGTGCTATGCGTTAATTTGACTAGCATATCACTCTTAATAATCAAGTGCTCATGTGTTTTACCTGCGGCATAAATTATCTAATTGTTTATTTCATTTTATCGAGACTATTACTCATACCATGGTACTCATTGACTTGGAGCCTATGTGCAGAATGTAGTCGTGTAAAATTTATCATTTGTTTAGTCCGTGTTACTACTCATGACATGGTATTTGCGAATATGGAACCCATGTACGAGCGTAACCACGACAAAATTTGGTTATTTGATGATTTTTCCGTGTATCATTTTCTTTTTGCAACATATACCCGCTCATGATTCGTATCCGCTGTAAGGGACCAAACTAAGAAACGGGGTCTTGAATTTCTCACCCTTGATTCATTTTCATGCGTAGTGTCCGATACTAAGAAACGAAGATTTTGTATCTTCGCTCTTGCATCCATGTCCACTACAGGACCAAATTAGGAAATGAGGTCTTGAACCTTCTCACCCCTAATTCGTTTCCATGCGTAGTGTCCGATACTAAGAAACATGCTCTACTTCCTTCGGATATGAACAACATGCTTTTTTTAGCTATATGGTACGGAAGGTCCCACGTGGATGTGGCCCACATGTCATCAAGTCATTAACTAATATATTGATTTGTTAATGAAGTATTTAATTCATGATTATATGCATGTGTTTATTTTCCTCACATTTGACTGAGGTGTTTACCTACATAGGTCCAACCGACGTATATTTTAAGCATTATTAAATATTTAGGCGCATCGATATTTATTGCCAATGGAATAGTTACCGTCAGACTGTTTGATAGTCCTATATATATTATGTTGAGAGAGTTATTTCATAATTTTTTTATCCTGTAACGGATTTTAGCCGTTACTACAATTTATTTATTTAATGCTATTATTTATTTTTATTTTAATCTCAGGACAAAATCGTTGTCAACATATATGTGCCTAGATAGTTTTCAGTTAATGTTTATAGAGAACAACTGTCTATGAAATTATACTTATGATTGAAGTAAACAACCTGTCTGTGGTGTACAAATTAATCACACATGGCTTACTTTTATGAACCGTCTATGGTATGACATAGACAATTGATATCTTGTAGTCATCCATGATTAGTCAACTCATCACAAATGGTTATGTTTGTCTGACAATCTATTTTGCATCACAAACAGTTTTGTTCCTTAGTCGTATCTGATGTGTAAACCTTTGACAGTCAGCATAGTTTCTAGAACTATATGTGATATTTCATAGATTGTTGTTTGTTAGTAACCGTCTATAATATTATGTCTTTAGATCTAGAAGCGGTCACTAATTCTTTCGAGCTCAACTCTTTACACTCACGGTTGCAGGTATGCGGCAAGTGGAATAGAGCGACCAAGAAGATGATTCTAAAAAGTCAAAACTTGTAAAATATTTAGAATTTAACAAATCCCAGGACATGAAAAACTTGCATTTCATTGTTCTCTAAGTGTCTCATGTATAAAGTTTTATTTATAATTACCACCATATAAAAACTACAGCATAATATGATATTCAACCAAGTTACTAAAACTTTATCTTTGTCAGGATAAGTGGTGAAAATAATTTTACAGACGGCTAAACTAATAAACCGTCTATGATATACCACAAACATAGACGGTTCAACAGGTGTTACAGATGGCTATCCTTAAGAACTGTGTGAGATATGACACAGACGTATGAACATATATAGGCGTCTAGAATACAACACAAACATTTTTTCCTCCGTAGTCATCTGTGACGTGGCAAAGTTGGTTTGTTTACAATAGCCATCTATGATATATTACAAACGGTTTTGTTTTTGATAATTGTCTGTGATAAATTATATCATAGACGGTTTTATGTATTAACCGTCTATGATATGGCAGGCCGCTATAAATTGAACATCCTGCCCCATCGTTTCAGATACTCAGCCACACTTAGTGTCATCTTCTTGAAATCTACTATTACCGTCGCTGTCATCTCTTTACCTCCCATCCATGACACCATCCTTTTCGCACCACCCCATCACCTATATAGTTCCATGCATACTTTTAATTTGAACTATTTACAACATGTACTTTTAATTTGGTGCAAATGCAAAAGACAAGTTATTGGTCTTTTGAATGCCTCTGTCACCATGAGTTATTTTGAATGCATATGTCACCATGAGTAATTTTGAATCCCTAGCTTAATATATAGCCTATACATATGACCATTTGCTCGGTCTTTTGTTTCTTTGTTTTCTTTTCGTCTGTTCTTCCTCTATCTTTTGTAAAAAAGAAGACACGAATAATATTAGGCCCCCATGAATTTAGGCATCTATACCGTGTTTTAATTATGCTATTTTCTTAGCTCACAGTCAACTATGTCAAGTGGGGATATAGACGTCATGTTGGGCCAAAGTGCTAAACCCAATGATGTCGACCCATCCATAGTGACCTAGCATAAAAGCCGAACACCTTGGGGCTGCTCAACATGCCACGTCCCATCTAGGGGAAGGAATCTCTCCCACTAGGGTCTCAGTTGCTCCAAAGAATGCAACCACCACATTATTAAACACTTGTGGCATACTTGCAATGGAACAGGTGTCGAAAACCATCCCTACATGGAAGGCCATGACGGAGGGTAACAAGGAAATGCTCTGGGAAGAGATCAAGATGGCCTTTGTGATCCTCAAGGAGCTCGAGCACCGGGTGCATCGATAGGCTTTTTTGTCAATAGGCAAGGCCTGGAGGACCTTCAAGAGCACCCTTGTCACTAAATATGTGAGCAAATCGGAGTCCACTCGAGAAGTATCCATTTGTGACTCTGGAGGCATGGGAGGAGTTCACAAAGATGATGAGCACACCCAAGTTTTATGTGCTTAGTGCGAGAAACAAAGCTATCCAAGCATAAAACGCCCACCCGCGCTATCTAAGCACTGGTCGGTAAGTGGGGAAGATTGCTTCATGGAGGAAGAAGTAGGAGGCCGTAAGAGCATTGTGATCTGGTGCCCTTTGCAGGATAACAGACGCACAAGCCCATAATTGGGTGCTAGCAAGAATGAAGCCATCTTGGTTGTTAACCCTACTGAAGAGACCATCGTCAAATGACTAGTAATCATACTTACCCCTGGTAAGACCATCACACACTCAGCTTTGAATCCTAATGAAATTATTTCTATCCTATTGTAGGAGGATTTGAGTGCCAAGCAATCAAAAGGATCTTTCCAGGCTATGGGGGATAAGAATGTCATTTAAAAGGCATTGGGAAATAAGGAGCACCCCAGCCGTGTGCGAGGGCTAGGTGGGATATTTTCCCCAACGACTTGGATGTGAGGAGGAAGAGGAAGTGGTCCTTGCATGACCGGATAAAAGAGGAGCTCCGATCAGAGATGTGGCCAGAGATGGAGCAGCACAACATCGAGCCCAAGATTTGGCTAGCTCAAATGCATGCAAGGCTTGAAGCACTTAGTTAGCCCTAGGCCATAGGGGACACTTCTTAGTTCAGCCTCGGTGTCCGCCATACTAATTACGCATCTGCGCTGTTGCTAGATGATATCGATGCCCAAAATATGATTGACTATTTGCAGGTAATGTTTGATTTCCGTGTGAAAACATATCTTCCTGTGTTGATGAGGACATCATTAGCACACATACATTATCTCCTTCCTAGAATAACATTCCAACACCAACTACACCAATCACAAGAGCTAGAGCCAACAAAATCAATGAACAGGTGAATCTTTTCCTAAAAGAGCTATGCATTGATTTTAGCTTAATTGTTATTAGGTTTCATGAAGAAAAAGCTCGGGAGGCTCAGGAAAACAAACTACTACAACTTCAAAAGCAAGGAGCCAAGAGGAAGAACCAACACCCAAAAAATTAGCCCAAATCTAAACAAAAGATGGAAAATGGCTTGATATTTTGAAGAATCCAATTCCATTTTATTGTGTCCACTGTAGCATGTGAAACACTGTAGCGTCGACATACAACCAATTTACTGGTGCACCGGCTTACTGTACAACCAACCTACTATAGATCAAGTTTACTGTAGAACTAGGAGTCCTATAAATGGAGGGGCTTCCCCTCCATTTTAACCAAGTTTTGATAATAACAAATATATGTTCTTGTTCTATGGCTTGTGTGAGATACAATTCCACCCCGCTAGAATCGGGAACTCACTGAGTATCTTGACTCCATCATTCTTGCAGTTGCCTCAGTGATTGCTTGAACACATTTAATCCACGTGAGTGAGTAGACAAAGGGATTGAAGCATGTGGTTGGGTGAATCAAGTGTCGCAAGTTATCATAATAGAGGCGGTGGTTGGCGGTGTCATTTATCAGGATGCAAAAGTCCAGTTATGTCCAATCCTACGCTGCAAAGATCGGCCAAAAACCCTGCATCATCTGGTATCAGAGCTCATGGTTGATACCATAGGATTTTATCTTTAGCTTGCATATTTGTTGTTTTCATTCCTATCTAGAAAAAATCCACAAAAAATATTGTTCTTCGTCATATTTTCAATTGAAAATTTTAGTGAGTTTTGCTAGGTCTTGATCCATTAGAGCCTTGCTTACTTGCTGATCAAAAGTTTTTATTTGCGTTGCTTTTTGTTTGAGCCACTATGTCAAGTTCCCAATCAATTCTACTCTTTGTTTTCGTATTAGAACACTAGTGTTGGTCAAACCACCAATTATTTTTTGTCTAGGACTGTAGGATCAAGTTAGACGATCAGAGGGGGGTGAATGATCAACAACAATTTCCCCAAAATAACCAACCAAAACCTCAATTCATCAAAGAGGAGCGGAAGAATAAATTTTTAGAGAAATCGGCCTAGGGACAGCACTACCGTAGTTATAAGTTTGGTAGTAATAGAATGAATACTTAAACCGGCACTACTACAGGCAAAAATCTGGTACTATTAGAATGAACATCAAAATTAGCACGATTTCAAATCCAAAAAATGATATAACTTTTGATTTTATGATCTAAATCCTGTGAAACTTTGCATGCACCTTCCTATTAATATCATAAACCTATTCCAACCATCAATCAAATAGATCTACATCTAAGTTCTGACCTTTTTCAAATCTAAAGAAGGTTGCACCAAAACCGGGTCAAAATCACAAACTTCAATATGAGCTTCCTCATGGGGATTTAATGATAAAGATAATCTTAGATGATCTCCCACATATCACAGTAAGCAAGAACAACAAAGAAACAACACTTAAATGTTCAAGAACAAGATCTACTACGAACCTTCCTTTCGAATCCAAAAGCCGGTTTCTTGAGAAAAACTTTTGAGATCATGTTAAAGCTTGCCTAGATGATTGGAATATGATCTACAGAGGATTCATCCATCAATCATTCATCCTTGGCAACACAAGATCAAGAAAGAAAGAAACCAAAGAGAGATAAAAGAACTCATGGAGGGAGACCAAAACTTGAGCAAGAACATGAGCACAAATTTGATATCTATTTCATCTTTAGAGTAATTATTACAAAGCCTCACCACAGGAGGGCAAAGTTCTCTAGAGCACACACACACAAAGACTCTCCTCTCTTTCTATAATAGGCCCCTTCTCTCAAAAACCTTGTTGCCTCCCTCTACACCTCTCAACCACTTATATAGATGAGGCAACCCGAAAACCCTAACATGAATACAAAGTGGATTTCATCCACACTCAACATGGGCTAACCCACTAACCCAACATCACAGCGGGTTTTACACTCTCACATGCACGCTTCTCAAAGTGGCCTTCTCCATAACACTCCAATTAGCTCCACAAGCATGAATTGCGTCTATTTCCTCTTTGGCTTGACCTAAACCACTCAGGCCAATGCCACTATTTTCCAAACCACCTCCACCTTCGGTAATGGGCAAATTACCAATATGCCTCATTACCGGTATTTTCGCATTTCCTTCATCCCGAAGCATTGTAAGGACCCGAATCCACTGATTCGAACCCACTGTGTTTACCGCACTAGTCCCAGGATCAACGCTAGTGCACACAGCTCAACATCGGTACATATCACATCATACTCAACGATAATAGAATAATAGTTCATTTATTTATATAGCTAAATGTATGATCTTATGACCAACTTACATTATTAAGCCACCCTGGGCAAGACTGGAAATATAAGCTAATAATTAAGCAGCGGAAAGTAGAAAACGTAGATAGCTCATCAGTTCACCACAGGCAACCGACAAGGCTCGAACCCTAATGACTCGTGTCTTCCTGGACTTCCTCTTCCAACACAGGTGTAGATTCTTCAACTGTTGATTATTGTTGTTTGGCAAGGGTGAGTACTTAAGCACTCAACAAGTTGTGCACAGAATGCAATTCTATATATCTATATGCAAGGCTTATTCCAATGGATAGGCTATCATGGCTATTTTGCAATAAGCAGCATTTATGAACAAATATAATATTTAGATTGTAAAGACTTGTAAAACAAATAGCAATAATAAATAGATTCAGTATTTCTCAAGTAAACCAAGTTTCCAATCCTAAGTCAAATTCCATCTTCCACATGGCATTCCGCCATCCCAACCAAATTGTCCATTTAATTAAGCTAACCCTTAATCTGTAATTCCGAGCATTGCTCAATACATGAAAGCACGGCTATCCGAATAGTTTTACACTCTGCAGAGGTTATGCACTTTACCCACGTGATACAACCAAACACCACCAAGGCGAGTGATTATAACAAAGCCTTTACAATTATTGGCTTAACCCGATACTACCCGCTAAGGTTTCAACATGGTGGACTGGTTACCACATCCAGGGCCCCCCTCTTGCGCCATGTGAAGTACTCCATAACTCGGGAACTCACACCGACCACGATAGTACCAAAATTAAGACGTTGCAAATTACTCAGCTAGGCTGGCCCATATTAGACATGTGGTTGCATGATTAACTCAGGTCAAAGGCTTGCAAGGTTAAGTCCTTAGAGTGATCAAGGCAAGACATCCACATACCTCTCGCCCATCGGGCCCACCTTAGCCTCCTCGCCCTTGTCACTTGCCCCAATCTAAATGATTATCACCCAGTTGATTACCAAGCACCACGTGCTATCAACAATTCAACATCGTTGCGTGACATGACTCGCCACAACAACTCAATCTCATCGTGTGATTCCACATGACACACAAGTTCATAACATTGTTCCATATTCCATTAATCAAGATTAATTATCAATGATTCGAACACATGTGATGACGTGGCATGGCTAAGCAATTAATACGGTCTAACCATCCCATGTTGATTATCATTACTAACCAACTATAATGAACCAATCTAGGGTGACAATAGATCATGGCATACAATGACAAGGTAGGGTATAGATCAAATTGGTGTAATAGCTAAGTCCCAATTTCATTTGAAACAATTGTATACTTGAAATAATATGCAATAGGGTAAAACAAATATAGCAATTTTATAAACATGGGTTCAACATGATCAAAGCACAACTTGCCTTGGAATAGATCCTGATCTGGTTCTGGAACTTGCTCTTGAGTTGCTGGATCTTCCTCCGAAGTGTCGCACAATTCAACGTCTCACGCTGCATCAAGAATAAAAGCAAATAAATACCAAAACAGAGAGCAAATGAACTCCAAAAATCAAATAAAATTCACCATTAAATAGATCTCAATTTTACAAATTTTTAGAAATTTGAATCACTCAAATCCGAGTTACGATGCAAAAGATATAGCCTTTTGAAGTTTGAAATAAATACTGAAATTAACAAAAATCAGAAAATCAGAATTAACAGATTTTTTTTAAATTGAAAACAGATTTATGACATCAGCGTGACGTCATGCTGACGTCAGCCCTGGCCTGGACCAACCGGAACTTGACACGTGGTCCCGGTACATAGACCTGGTCCATGGATTGGATTGGGTCCACCGTGGACCGGGTCTGTGGCGCCTCGGTTCGTGTTCGCCACGCGGCACGATCTGATTGGCCACTCACACGGTTCGATCTGATCCGCAGAAGACCGATCAGACGGTCAGCGATCTCGCGCGACAAGGCAGCGCATCAACCGTCAAGTTTGGATCCGACGGCCCCAAGCTTCTGGATCCGGCGATGGAGGCGCGACGGCGGGTTCTTACCGGTGACGAAGAAGACGACACGCTACGCGGTGCTCCGGCGAGTTCTGGCGACGAAAAGTTGCGGGTTCAACGCGGCTCGGTCCGGCAAACTCGAAGATGGCACCGGTGACGGCGAAGGCTCAACGGCGGCGACAAAACCGAACGAAAACCCCCACGGTCCGAACCACCACTCCGGCGAGCTTCCATGTGCGAACGACGGCGACTCGAAGCTCCGGGCTTTGGGAAAGATGCGCGGCGCGAGGTGAGGGGTTCCGTGCCCGCGTCGGCGCCTTAAATAGTCAGACGGGCGGCGCGCGCAAAGACGGACTCAAGATGACCCCGTGGCGGCGGCGGATTCCGGCGGCGACTTGGAGAGGTGATGCGGATGCATCCGGGGCATCCACGCATCGCTCATCCGACGGCTCAGAACGCTCGGCCACGCGGACAAATCTCGAGCGCCCGATCGAGATCAACGGCGCAGATCCAAAGCGGCTAGGGTTTACTGAAACGGGCTGATTGGGCCGCCCGAAGCGGGCCTCACGCGCACAGTATTGGGCTTCGGCCCAATACTGTTCCAAAAGGATTTTTAAAACTTTATTAATTTAAATAATTCTAGAAATTCATTTAATTTGTTTTAGGCAATTAAATTATCAGGAAAAATCCAAGAAAATTCTCAAAAATACTTTGAGACATTCTGGACTTAAATAAAATATTTTTTGGCAAAACTTTATTTTAACTTTGCATAAATTTAAATAGATTTGAACAAAAGGTCAATATTCATAATTTAAAATTAATTCAAATAAATTCCAGAAAATCATAAATGCACAATTAAGCAATAAAATAATATTTGGCAAATTTTTGGGATGTTAAAAACCTCCCCCCTTAACAGAATCTCGACCCCGAGATTCAGGGCTAACTAGAGAATAGGTTCGGAAATTCTGACTTCAAATCTTCTTCTCGCTCCCAAGTTGCTTCACTTTCAGAATGATTGCTCCACTGAACTCTGCAAAAGTGAATAGACTTGTTTCTGGTCTTGCGCTCCATAACATCCAAAATTCTGACCAGTTGCTCTTTGTAAGTCAAATCTTCTTGCAGCTCAATTGCATCCAACGGGGTTTGCTCTGTTGGCACTCTGAGACACTTCTTCCAAAGGGTTCACATTCCCTGAAAAAGTTGGTGGCCTAGTCCTCATAAAATCTGATAGCTTTGAGTGAGGTCTGGGTCCACCATGGTTGTTCTGAGCTACAGGGTTGTTTTTGTTGGCTGCTGCGTTGGTCATTCATCGATCCGCCGCATCATAGTCTGCATCGCTTGAGTCTCTACCGCAAGAAATGCTCCCATTCTACATGTCCATTGGCGGTGGTTGAGGCTGCCCGTCGTTGGTGTTGTCATTCGCGCATCCACTTCTCAAGCACCGTTGTTTCTCGAGTATTCACCATCCGATGATTGCCTCTTGGGTTAGGAAAGGTAGATGTAGCATAGATAAGAAGTAAGACTTTCTAAAGCGGGGAGATAGGTTATACCCAACTGAAATAATTCTTTATTATTCTTGGTATGGCCGCTTATTTAAGCCTACAAGCTTTGCAACACATACTGCACACTCAGCATTACAAAGAAGCAAACTAAACACGAAACCTTAACGTCAACTAAAAAGGTAAAGACTAACTTAAAGATGCGACTCACACTCGAGTCTCAACACAGCTCCAAGGCTGACACTCACTCATCCAGCCACCCTGGCTGAGGCTGACCCGGCGCATACACTGGCGGGTGAGCTGGCATAGGAGCGAACCTATCCTGGTGACCTACTACTGGGTCCTCTGCGACAACAGGGTCTACACTCTCCTCTAGCTCCCACTCTCGCTCCTCTGGATCCTCCTCGGACTCTCCAACTGGCTCCTGAACTCCTCGATAAAGCGGACGATAGAAGCCTCCCAGCGTCTGAAGAACTCTCCACAACTCCATGGCGTAGCCACCAGCTGACTCCTCAAATGTCGGAACGATCGGCATCTGCTTCACAAGAACTTTGAATAAGTTCTCCACCCGAAACGGCAAGTAAAACGGGTAAATTCAGCAAAGGCGAGAAGTAGAGAATGAGATGAGTCGAGAGTGTTTTATTAGTCAAGTTCAGATTTTTTTTTAGAAAATAATTTTGGACACACCCAAGACACCTCCATGCTACCTAGGGCCAAGACCTACAGTCGGTATGCTCTGATACCACCTCTGTAAGGACCCGAATCCACTGATTCGAACCCACTGTGTTTACCGCACTAGTCCTAGGATCAACGTTAGTGCACACAGCTCAACATTGGTACATATCACATCATACACAACGATAATAGAATAATAGTTCATTCATTGATATATCTAAAGGTATGATCTTATGACCAACTTACATTATTAAGCCACGCAGGGCAAGACTGGAAATATAAACTAATAATTATGCAGCGGAAAGTAGAAAACGTAGATAGCTCATCAGTTCACCACAGGCAACCGACAAGGCTCGGACCCTAATAACTCGTGTCTTCCTGGACTTCCTCTTCCAACACAGGTGTAGATTCTTCAACTGTTGATTATTGTTGTTTGGCAAGGGTGAGTATTTAAGCACTCAACAAGTTGTGCACAGAATGCAATTCTATGTATCTATATGCAAGGCTTATTCCAATGGATAGGCTATCATGGTTATTTTGCAATAAGCAGCATTTATGAACAAATACAGTAAATAGATTGTAAAACTGTAAAACAAATATCAATAGTAAATAAATTCAGTATTTCTCAAGTAAACCAAGTTTCCAATCCTAAGTCAAATTCCATCTTCCATATGGCATTCCGCCATCCCAACCAAGTTGTCCAATTAATTAAACTAACCCTTAACTGTAATTCCCGAGCATTGCTCAATACCGCGAGCACGGCTATCCGAATAGTTTCACACTCTGCAGAGGTTACGCACTTTACCCACGCGATACAACCAAACACCACCAAGGCGAGTGATTATAACAAAGCCTTTACAATGCTCTGGCTTAACCGGATACTACCCGCTAAGGTTTCAACACTGGTGGGACTGGTTACCACATCTAGGGCCCCCCTCTTGCGCCATGTGAATTACTCCATAACTCGCGAACTCACACCGACCACGATAGTACCAAAATTAAGACATTGCAAATTACTCAGCTAGGCTGGCCCATACCAGACATGTGGTTGCACGATAGACTCAGGTCAAAGGCTTGCATGGTTAAGTCCTTAGTGTGATCAAGGCAAGACATCCACATACCCTCTGCCCATCGGGCCCACCTTGGCATCCTCGCCCCTTGTCACTTGCCCCAATCTAAATTATTATCACCCAGTTGATTACCAAGCACCACGTGCCATCAACAATTCAACATCGTTGCGTGACATGACTCGCCACTACAACTCAATCTCATCGTGTGATTCCACATGACACACAAGTTCATAACATTGTTCCATATTCCATTAATCAAGATTAATTATCAATGATTCTGACACATGTGATGACGTGGCAAGGCTAAGCAACTAATACGGACTAATCCTCCAATGTTGATTATAATTATTAACCAACTATATTTAACCAATCTAGGGTGACAATGGATCATGGCATACAATGACAAGGTAGGGTGTAGATCAATCTGGTATATTAGCTAAACCCAATCTAATTTAAAACAGTTGTATATTTGAAATATATGCAATAGGGTAAATCAGACATAGCAATTTTATAAACATGGGTTCAACATGATCAAAGCACAACTTGCCTTGGAATAGGTCCTGATCTGGTTCGGAACTTGCTCTTGAGTTCTTGGATCTTCCTCCAAGTGTCGCACAATTCAACGTCTCACGCTGCATCAAGGAGAAAAGCAAATAAATGCCAAAACAGAGAGCAAATGAACTCCAAAAATCAAATAAAATTCACCATTAAATATATCTCAATTTTACAAATTTTTAGAAATTGGAATCACTCAAATCCGAGTTACGATGCAAAAGATATAGCCTTTTGAAGTTTGAAATAAATACTGAAATTGCTAAAATCAGAAAATCAGATTTAACAGATTTATTTTTGAACTGAAAAAGCGATTTATGACGTCAGCGTGACCTCATGATGACGTCATCATCACAGAATTTCCAATCGGATTAATTTTCCAATTGAAAAATGCAATTATGACGCAAGCATGACGTCAGCAAGACCTCGGGCCAATCACAATCCGACACGTGTCTCGGCGATGGATCGAGTCCACGGCGCGCCAGCGAGACCACGATGAACTCGGTCCACGACGCCTCGGCATCCACGCCCGACACGCGTCGCAATCTGATCGGTCTCCCGCGCGGCTCGATCTGGTCCGAGGAAAAAGAATCGGACGCCTACGATCTACTCTGACACGTGCCCCTCATCCAACGGCTTACCCGAGATCTGACGGTCGAACGCGAGCGCCAGAGGATGACGACGGTGCGGCGGCGCCTTTCACCGAGATGGAGAAGACGACCACGACGCGGCGCCCGCGGACTTCTGGAGACAAGATGACGGAGATCCGACGCGGTACGGTTCGGCGAACTCGGTCCCGCAGCCCAAGCGACGAAAGACGGCGGATCGGCGACGTTCTCGGGCAAAAAACCGCGACGGTTTCACGCTTCAACTCCGGCGAGCTCGCGGCGGCGTTCTACGACTGCTCTTGCGAAACCCCTCCGACCAAAAGATGCGGCGCTCAACTGCGAACCTCGGGGTGCTACCCCCCTATTTATAGCCTCGACGTCCGAGCTCTACAGGGCGAAGAAGTTCGACGCCGTTACGGCGGCGGACTCCGAGTCCGGAACGGAGACGATGAACGACGACGTGACACGTGTCCCGATCCGACGGCCAAGACACGATCGCACACGCGGCCATCTCTGGACCGTTGGATCGCGCACGAACGGCTGCGGATTTAGGGTTTCCCTCCGCTGCGATTCGTGGGCTGGACTGGGCCGCACCGACCAGGCCCCAAGCGCACAGTGTTGGGCTTCGGCCCAATACTGTTCAAAGATATTTTTAAAACTTTATTAATTTAAATAATTCTAGAAATTCATTTAATTAGTTTTAGGCAAATAAATTATCAGGAAAAATCCCAGAAAAATCTCAAAAATACCTTGAGACATTCTGGACTCAAATAAAATATTTTTGGCAAAACTTTATTTTAATTTTGCACAGATTTAAATAAATTTGAACAAAAGGGTAATAAACTTAATTTAAAAATTAATTCAGATAAATCCAGAAAAATCCAAATAAATTCCAGAAAATCATAAATGCACATTTAAGAAATAAAAATATAATTAGACCAAATTTTAGGATGTTACAGTAATCAACTGGGGTGGTAATGATTTTAGATTGGGGCAAGTGGCAAGGGGCAATGTGCCAAGGTGGGCCAGGGTTGGCAGGGGTATGTGGAAGTCTTGCCTTAATCACTTTAAGGACTTAACCTTACAAGCCTTTGACCTGAGTCCTTCTTGCAACCACATGTCTGGAATGGGACAGCCTAGCTGAATAATTTGTGAAACCTAGATTTCGGTACTGTCGTGGTGAATAGTGAGTCCCGGGTTACGGTTTAACTCACATGGCGCAAGAGGAGCCTGTTGTGGTGGTTTAACCCTCAAATGTTGAAACCTTAGCGAGCGATCTTGGGTCTAGGTGTAGCATTGTAAAGGCTTTGTTATGATCACTCGCCTTGGTGGTGTTTGGTTGTATCGTGTGGGTAAAGTGCATAACCTCTGCAGAGTGTACAATCTATTCGAATAGCCGTGCTCACGGTATTGGGCAATGCTCGGGAATTACAGTTAAGGGTTAGACTTTTGTTAAGCAAAAACCTATTGGGATGGCAAGGTGCCATGGAAGGTGGAAATTGATTTAGGATTAGGAACTTGGTGTATTTCAGAAATACCGAATTTATTACTGTATTTTTTTTACTGCTTTCCAATCTATTTATTGTATTCTTGTTAAATGCTGCCTTATTGCAAAATACCCTTATTAGCCATTCCTTTGGATTAAGCCAAGCATATAGAATATTAGACTTGCATTATTGTGCACAACTTGTTGAGTGCTTTATGTACTCACCCCAACAACAACAACTTCAGAAGAAGAGGAATCTACGCCCTTCGTGGAGGAGGATTATATGGATGCGAATGCTTAGGGTCCGAGCCTCATCAGTTGCCTGTGGCGAACTGGAGCGCCACTGCGTTTATTCTATTTCCGCTGCTTTTCATTGATACCTTTTATTTAAGCCCTGTGAGGCATTATTCATGTAAGACAACAGTTACTATTAATTATTAAAGTTATGCTATATTTCGCTGTGTATGACTATGATAGCATCTATGTTGAGCCTGTATGCACTAGCGTGATCCTGGACTAGTGCGGTACACACAGAGGGTCCGGGTTTGCAAATTCGGGTCCCGACACACTTTCACTCACACATCAATATACCAACCCAATACCACACAGGCCCACCACAGCTCACAGTCTCTTGCCACTTGCACCAATCTAAATTATTTACCACCCCAGTTGATTATCGTGCAACATATACCATCAACAACTCAACATCATTGTGTGACAACACATGACACACCCATTCGAAACATGTTACATATTTTATTAGTCAAATTGAATTTGCACTTCCAAAAGATGTTAATTACACATGGCATGGTGGAGGACCGAAATGGCGATCAGAGGGGGTATGAATGATCCCAAATAAGATTTCCCCCACTCAAAATAATCCAAACAAGCCTACATATAATTTAATCAAAAAGAGCAAAACAAAAGGAGGAAGTTTTCCTGCAAGTCTGGTATGACCGTACGAAGGACGGTATGACTAGGCTCAAGAACAGCAGGAAGAACAGAGCCAAGAACAGCATGAACTCAAAAGCTAATTCGAGGAATCTTTTGATTGGCTGAACAAAAACTCATGAAACTTGGTAGATGTGATCTTAAGGATGTTAGGAACTTATTCCAACCTTCAATCGCAAGGATTGACGTCAAAGTTCTGACCTTTTTGTCCTAGAAGGAAAAATACACCAAGTTCAAGCAAAACACAAGAACTTGACCTTGGACTTGCTCGTGGGGTTTTGATGATCAAGATGATCTTGGATAACCTCCCACTTGTCATAGCAAGCAAGAACTCAAGTCAAAATTTCCGCAAACACGATCTATAAGAATAAATCACTCAAGAACACAAGATCGGTTTCTTGCAACAAAAATGCAACAATCCTTCGAGATAAGAGGCAATAGCAAGTAGAAGGAGGGGAGGCAAATCCAAATTGCGTATAAGTAGATTGCAAGAATGAAGTGCGAAATTTAAATGCTTCAAAGTAAATTGCTGAATTTAATGCGTAATGTAAATTCAAGCATGATAGAAAGTGTTTTGCATTTCTGGAAGGTAGGTTTACAAAGCCTCACAACAAAAGTGGGCAAAAAGCTCAAAGGATCCAAAACCTCTAAAACCTTCAATGGAGAGACACCCTTCTCCACCTCAGACCTTTAAGAAGAGGAAGGCCACCCCTCCCCCTCTATTTATACTACTCTCGAGTCACCCTCCACCCTTGGATGAGATCCTTCTGCCCTAAGGACCACCATCAAGGGTTAGGATGACTCCCACACACAGCCTTACATGGGCTAACCCGAAACCCATCAAGCACACCGGGTTTTTCAAGGCCTGCTAACTAGACCCACTACTCTATCTCCTAGACCACGATCCGATGGTCCTCCTTGATCTGAGTAGCTCTCTAGCTAGCATCTCATCCATTCCTTGTCTTCTAGGTTCGCAGCGACTCTATCTCCAATCATCTTCCACTATCCTCGACCGTCTGGACCTCTGACGCACCTCGCCTAGTCCCAGTCATCGTTCGCCTCACCATAACCTAGCACCGTCGTCCTGCAACCATCAAAAACAAGGAACCACATCACATAGCATTGCCCACTTTGCTCAGAATCGAGTCGGTGAGTCGATATCGAGCATCGAGGTACCCTACTCGATACTTATCGATTCTCACTCTACTCGACACACAAGACCACAAGCCGACGGGGCATTACTCGACCTAACCTACCGTTCGACCTGGCAGCATCCCTTCTCGATACTTCTTGATTCACACTCTACTCGAGTCACTCGACCACTGGTCTTCGACCAGCCAAGTCCAGACTACTCGAGGTCCGATTACTGGTCTTCGACCAGGCAAAGTCCAGACCACTGGTCTTCGACCAGGACAAACTCAAATCAAACTCAACCTTCAACACAAAAAACTCGAAAACAATCAATTACTCATCACACTTGGGTACACCTCCACATGGTCTTTCACATGGCTAAGCAAACTAAGCACGATCTAACCAACCTACGTTGGCAGCTATTAGCAACTAATTAATAATTATCCATCCTAGGGTGACAAATAATCATAGCATACAAATGACAAGGTAGGTATAGCTCAATTGGGTTGAATAGCTAGTCTCCCAAATTAATTGAAAACAATTCTAAGCATAAAATAACAAGTAGTAATTTAAAACAACATAGTATTTGCACAACTAGGAACATGATCAAGACACAACTTGCCTTAGAATAGCTCCTGTTCTTGATCTAGACCTTGAGCTTGAGTCAATGCTTTACCGTCGAACGATCCGAGCACTTCAACGTTTACACGAATCGAGAGAGAAACAACAAATATATATAAACTAGAGATAAAATAATATCCAAAAATCAAATAAAATTCACCATTAAATATATCTTGAATTTACAAATTTCTATAAATTTGAATCACCTCAATCAGAGCTCATATGAAGAAGAATGCTTGAAAAATATTCAAATAAAAGAAAAGGACAGAAAAAGAGAAAACTCAAATTTCCCAAATTATTTTTCTAAAGAAAAATCAATTTATGACATCAGCAATGAATTAAAGATTTTGGCTAAATTATTTTTCTAAAGAAAACATCCCGTAGAGATTGTCATGTGGGCCCCACATGTCAACCCTGCTGACATCGATGTGACGTCTCCCAGACACGCGTCTGCATTAGGTCATGCCACACCAGCGGCCACATGTCACCAACCAGGTCCTTCACGTCACCTGGCCATACGTCACTCCCGCATCATGGCCACATCATCTCACCGTGGCACTAGGCCCTAGGTTCATTGCCAGCAACCAAGGAGGCCATCAACAGCGAGCTCATGACGAGGCGAACCTGATGACGCAAACCAAATCCCCACCGATGACCTAGAATGATGACAGTGAAGCTCAAGGTGGCAGCGGCTCATACTTGACGGCAACACAGTGACCTAGCGACCCTCCCACCAAATTAACGTGTGCACCAGATAGATCAGGACCAGCCAAACACGATGAGACCAACCTCGCCCCACAAGGACCACTGAAGTAGTGAATCGACAGTTTCCTTCTTGCGGCGGCACTCTGACAAATCCTCAAATCCCAACGTGACGACGGTGAATCTTTGCAAATTGACCTGGGGCTTGAGTTCCTTGGGTTCTAGCAATCATGGTGTGCACCTTATAAAGCTGCAGGAGTCTGGCATGGAGACAAAAATGACTTGCTAACAGGCGGGTCCCACCTGGCAACCGCATACGGTACGAGCGAGCCGAGTAGGTCAAGCAGGCCACGTGGTGCAGAGAAACCGGGCCAACACATAATAGGATGGGACACGAAAAATGGGTCGAATCGATGGGTTTCGGCCCAGAAGCTGAAATCTGATTTTTAAAAACATTTTCGATTTAAAATAAATCTAGAAATTCAAATGGCTTCAAATAAATAGCAAAAATACTTAGAAAAATTTTAGAAAATTCTATAAAATACTTTGAGAAATGTAGAACTCAAATAAAATATTTTTGACAAATGTTTATATAAACTTTGCATAGATTGAAAATTTATTTGCAATAGGCTTAATTCAAAAGTATTATTTAAAATCCAAAAAAATACCAAAAATTATAAAATGAAATAAAATTCATTAAAAGCCAAAATTTGGGATGTTACATTGTCATAACCTAGCTAGCATAGAATTATGTGATAAACTTGGTTTAAAGTTATTGAAACATTCTCATCCTTATCATGTTCAATGGCTTAGCTACTTTGGAAGTGTTAAAGTACAACATATGGTTCAAGTTACATTTAAGATCCCTAATTATATCTATACTGTTACTTGTGATGTTGTACCAATGATTGTATGCCATTTATTGTTAGGACAATCTTGGCAATATGATGGTAGTGTGATACATGATGGACGCACTAACACATACACTTTTAAAATAGAAGGTCAAATTGACATCTAATCAAAAACTAGCTCAAAACACACAAAAGAAAGTGGAAGTACCTGTTGAGAGTGAAAAGAAAAAGATGAGAAGTAGCAAGTTTAGTAAAGAGGAAGAGAAGCTAGTAATGATAGCCACAAAATCTGATATAAGAGAAGTAAGAAACAATCTGGATTCGATGAATGTGATACTTGTGTATAAAGATACATTGATTACATCTAATGACATAACCTCTCTTCCTAGTGCTTTTTCCAAAGTGGTGCAGGCATTCCAAGAAGTATTTCTATATGGGACACCTATAGGTTTACCTCCCATATGGGACACCTATATTTTTTTTAATAATATAACTGTTAGATACCGTCACCCTATTCCTAGGCTTGACAATATGCTAGATGAACTTAGTGGTTCTATTGTATTCTCTAAAATTGATTTAAGAAGTGGATACCATCAAATAAGAGTAAAACCTAGAGATGAATGGAAAACCGCTTTTAAGACAAAGTTTGGTTTATATGAGTGGTTAGCCGTGCCTTTTGGTTTAACTAATTCACGAAGTACTTTCGTGCAGTTAATGAATCATATTTTAAGAATATTCATTGGAAATTTGTTGAGGTATACTTTGATAACATTTTGTTATATAGAAAATCCCTCAAAGAACATGTTGAGCATATAAGCCAAGTGCTCGAAGTGCTTAGGCAAGAAAGATTATATGCTAATTTTGAGAATGCACCTTTTGTACAAACAAGGTCATATTCTTATGTTATGTAGTTTTAAGCCAAGGAATTGAAGTAGATAAATCTAAGTTTGAAGCTATCAAAAACTGGCCTACACCTGTGAATGTTAGTCAAATTAGAAGTTTTCATGGCCTTGCCAGTCTTTATCGTCGCTTTGTAAAAGACTTCAATACTATTGTTGCCCCACTTAATGAATTAACGAAAAAAGAGTTGCATTTAAATGGGGTAAATCACAAGAAAATTCTTTTCAAGAATTAAAGAAGTGCTCAACATAGGCACCATTGCTCACTTTACCCGACTTTACTAAAACTTTTGAAATTGAATGTGAGCTAGTGGAGTAGGTATTGGTGGTGTTCTTATACAAGAAGGAAAACCCATAGTATACTTCAGTTAGAAACTAGGAGAAGCTCAATTGAACTATCCTATTTATGACAAAGAATTATTTGCTCTAGTGAGTGTACTTGAAACATGGGATGAATTCCATATACATGATGGTTTTTATTTTGTGCTAACAAACTTTGTGTTCCTGAGTCATCCATTCGTTTGTTATTATTGTAGGAATCCCATGCCGGAGGATTGGTGGGCACTTTGGTAGAGAGAAAACATACATGATGCTCACCGATCACTTATTGGCCAAGAATGAGAAGAGACGTCGAACAATTGGTACAACATTGCGTCACCTGCCACAAAGCTAAGTCAAAATTTAACCCTCATGGTTTATATACTCCTCTTCCTGGTCCTAATGCACATTGGGAAGATATTAGTATGGATTTTTGTTGTAGGACTACAAAGGACTAAGAGGGGGAGGGATTCTATATTTGTGGTAGTTGATAGATTTTCCAAAATGGCACATTTTATTCCTTGTCACAAGAGCGATGATGTTTCACATGTAGCTGATTTGTTTTTTAGGGAAATAATTAGGTTGCATGGAATGCCAAGAACAATAGTCTCTGATTGAGATTTCAAGTTCATAAGTTATTTCTGGAAGACATTGTAGGCTAAGCTTGGGACTAAGTTGTTATTTTCTACAACTTGTCACCTACAAACCAATGGCCAAACAGAAGTTGTGAACTACACTCTCTCAACACTTCTCTAAACAATGATCAAGAAGAATTTAAAAGAGTGGGAAGAGTGTTTACTGCATGTCAAGTTTGAATATAACTGACCGGTACACTCTACTACTCAACTATGTCCATTCAAGGTAGTGTTTGGTTTCAAACCGATCACCCACTTGATCTACTCCTACTTCCAATCCAGGACCGAACCAATATGGAGGCCTCTAAGTGTGCTCCATTTGTAAAGAGAATTCATGTCAAAACTAAAGAAGAGATTGAGAAGAAGACATGGTATTATGCAGAGAAGGCAAATAAACATAAGAAGAATATGCTATTTGAACCCGGTGACTTAGTATGGGTACATCTTTGTAAAGAACGCTTTCCCGAAAGACGCAAGTCAAAGTTGATGCCTAGAGGAGATGAACTATTCAAAGTACTTGAGAAGATCAACGACAATGCTTACAAGATTAAACTTCCAGAAGATGATTATGCGAAAAGTAGTACTTTTAATGTTTCGATTTATCTCATTTCTTTGGTCCAGAACATACAGAGTCGAGGACGACTCCTTTTCAAGAGGGGGAGGATGATGAGGACATCATTAGCACATGTACATTACCTCCTTCCTAGAATAACATTCCAACACCAACTGGACCAATCACAAGAGCAAGAGCCAAACAAATCAATCAACAGGTGAATCTTTTTTCTAAAAGAGCTATGCATTGATTTGATTGAGAATAAATTGCTACCTAAAGCTTCTAGCTTAATTGTTATTAGGTTTCATGAAGAAGCTTGAGAGGCTCAAGAAAATAAACTACTACAACTTCAAAAACAAGGAATCCAAAAGGAAGAACCAACCCCTAAAAATCAGCCCAAATCTGAATAGAAGATGGAGAACGGCTTGATATTTTGAAGAATTCAATTCCATTTTTTTGTGTCTACTGTAGCATGCAAACACTATAGTGATGACATACAACCGATTTACTATTGCACCAGCTTACTATACAAACGGCCTACTGTATAGCCGACCTATTGTAGCTGTCTTGACTGTAGCACCAGTAGTCCTATAAAAGGAGGAGTTCTCCTACATTGTAATCAAGTTTTAATATTCAGAAATATATGTTCTTGTTCTAGGGCTTGCGTGAGGTACAATTCTACCCCCACTAGAATTGGAAAGTCAATGAATATCTTGACTCCGCCATTCTTGCAATTGCCTCAGTGATTGCTTGAACACATTTACTCCATGTGAGATAGCAGATAAAGGGATCGAAGCATGTGATTCAGTGAATCGAGTGTCGCAGGTTGCCGTAATAGAGACGATGGTTGGCGGTGTCATTCAACATGGTTGCACTGGATTAGTTATCACCAATCCTATGTTGTAAAGATCAAGCCAAAAACCCCGCATCATGTATGCTTCCACGTACTAATTTCACCTTAGTGGTGTACTATTTTGCAAACTTCCACCTCATGTAGGATTCAGCTACGCATTGGCAGCTCCTCTCCAATCGAGGATAGTTGTGAGGTGGCATTTCCATACCCGGCCGGGACGGTGATCCACGGTACTCCTCTGGTGGCTGGGTTTGCAAAGTTTCAGGTGGATACTGTCCACGAACCTTTTAGGGCCGTCACGTTGGAGAGCCACCTATGATGAGGTGATAACACTGAGGTGGCCATGCACACATTCGTGCAGTGGCCCACAAAAGACATCGTCCTTGACATGGAGATGTCTCCTACAAGGAGCACCCATTGCCTCCATGCCCTCCTATCGGGACCCAGAATTACGAATCCGAAACCCTCTGCGTATACTGCACTAGTCTAGGATCACGCTAATGAACACAGTGGCAATATAGATGAAATATCATTTCATACAACGAATTAACTAAGAAAGTAGCAAATTATTATTAAATAGAGCAATGGACCTTATGGTCAAGGTTACACAACTATGCCTTAAGGGCTTAAGAAACAAATAAACTATTGCAACAGAAATAAAATAACTTGGGCCATTCGACATGCCACATGCAATCGTCTGGGGAACACCTTCCTAGTTCACGTAGTCCTCATAGTAATCCTCCTCATAGAACTCTGTACTTCCTAGTCCTTCCTTAGCAACTAACCAACAAAAGCATATAGCCATGACTACAAAAAGTACTCAGCAAGTCGTAGGGAAATGATGTAATATATTCGTGCAAGACTTGCCAAAGAATAGTCATATGGTTCTTTTATAGAAAGCAATAACTTGAATTTAAATACAATAAATAGATTGAAAGCATATTTATGAAAAGATAATAAACAACTGGTAAATAATGGTAGACAACATGAACATATTGGTGAGGCTTCACCCAACACCATCTAAAACCATCATCAAACTACTAAATTCACCAGTGTTAACTTTAGACAACAAAAACAACAGAGAACTCCTTATTCACATCCCAACAATTTCACCTTCCAACATTTTATGAAACACTCTATACCTCGTGTGAAATTCCCGAGCGTGTCTATGACCACGGATACGGCTATTCAAATAGTTTTATACTCTGTAGAGGTTACACTGTTTACCCACAAGACATGATCGTCTCTTGTAGCCATGCAATTAACACACTTCCTTTGGTGTGTCGGCAGAGAGATCACGACAAAGCCTTTACAATGCTCTGTCTAAACTCGGTACTGCCTACTAAGGTTTCACCCCTCAAGGCCCACTCTTGAGACATGTGAATCTACTCGTCCATCCCAGAACCCACACCACCAATGGCAGTACCCAAATTTAGACATTGCAAATTAATCAGCTAGATTTGTCCCATACCAGACATATGGTTGTACGATTAGGCCCAGTTCAATAGCACACAAGATTAAGTCCTTAAGTTGCCTCAGGCAAGACATACACATACCAAATGTGCTAGCGGCACCCCTTTACTGCACGATCACTTGCCCAAAGTAAAACTATTTTGTTTAACCAAGACCAATGGCACACACTGCCACGGTACAATAAATTTTACAATAGTGGCTATAGGCCACAATTCAATATTTCATTAAGTCAAGATTAACATTATTTCACATGTAATATGAATCCCATCGTACAACTAAGCATGTCTAAGCATAGCTACGATATCCCAATGTTGGTATTACAATCATGTCCAACTAATAATGTCCCAACCTAGGATTAACAATGGATACATGGTATTCCAATAATCAAGGTGGCATAATGTCAATTAGGTATATAGCTATTCCGAGCAATTAATCTTTGATACATAAATACAATGCAATTGTATAAAACAAATTACTTTTTCAAACATAGGTTCAACATGATCAAAGGTTACAACTTGCCTTGTTGATCTACTGTTGAGTCTTGAACTTCAAATCCTTCATTTGCTCCCTCGGGATTAGAGTCTACCAGAAAAGAAAGTAATGAATACAAATAAAAAATAAACAAAGACTCAAACGAACTCCAAATTGAAAATAAATGGCTCTAGAATGTTCAACTTAATTTTAGAAAAATTTAGAAACTTGAATTGCCTCAATCGGAGTTCATATGAGGGAGAACGGAATTTTGGAAAGTTTAAATCACATAAACAATAAAGAAAGGATTTTTGAATTTTTAAAATTACCTTTATGAAGAAAAATTAAAATCAAAATCACCATAAAATATCATCAATCTGAATCTTAATATTTTTTTAAAAAAAAATATTTTTCTTTTTTATTTTTCTTGGACCGATACTCTCTATCTCTTACCGGTAATGTAGCTTCATTTACTTTTCATGCTTGGCACTGTGGCACCAAGCACAGAAGCAAGCTTCTAGTGCAAGGCCAAGATAAGAGTAAGGCAAGGGTTTCGGCCAAAATGAGGGAAGCATGGGAAAGCTCACGACGCGACAATCTCAACCGGATGGTGGCGCAGCGACGCAATGAACGACGATGAATATACTTCGGGAAAACACAAAATTCACCACCCACGGTGCACCAAACTTGAAATCGATTAAGGGGTTACCTTTGCAACGTCCGGTGGTATGATGTGATGTGAACGGTTTTGGAAGAGACGCACCGGAGCTCTAGGAAGCTTGCAAGGGCACGTCAGCCGACGTTCAGTTCGTGCTCTAGATCTCGCGGTGTTCCGACCAAACGAAGGCACAAGAGATTGGAATGAGCAGAGAAATGGGTTGAGCAATGAAAGGGGATCCCAGTGCTCACATTAAATAGGCAAAGAGTAGCTCATAGAGATAGATACTGACACATTTCAAGAGGAGTCCGTACTGGGAACAACTCGAATTTCTCCCAAAAAAGAGGGGAATTGTTGAAGGTTAGATCTCGATAATAAATTTATGATTACTAGTACCTTCGATTTAGCAAAGTCAAGCACAAAGACAGTGGCACACGATGTATACAGGTTCAGGCCCCCAGAAGGAGTAAAACCCTATGTCCTGTGCGGATGATATATGTATTTGTGTATCAAGTACAGAGTCTGGTGTCTAGCCCTAGTTACAATGAAGATTGAATCTAGGCAATGGCTAAACTAAGGTTGGAGGTTAGCTAAGCATGGTTCGTCGGCTCCTGGATCCTCTGCGTCTTTTGAAAGCTCTAAAAAGTCTTCTCTTCTTCTCTTTACTGGAAATCCTCCCTTGATGATACCTACCCCTAGCCTTATATAGTCGGGGTAGCCCGGCCTCAGGTTGAGTTGTAGTCAGTTTGGGATACCAGATCGTAGCCGATGAGGATTCCATCGTCGCATGATCTTTGTAGCATATCCAAACTTTCCAGGATACTAGGCGTACTCGAGTCGGTTTCCTCGTAACGAAAAATTGATCAAGTCCTTCCTGATATGGAAATATCCTCTCCGCGTATATCTTATCCCATAGAATTAGTACCGTGATATCCGGAGTTTCTATACATCGTCAGAACGTATCCTTCGCGTATCCTGCACGTACTCATACCCCATATTTAGATATTCAACAGTAGCCCCCGAACTCTGCCTAGTGGAGGGTCCGTCCAAGCGCTAGGTCGATTACTTCCATGTTCTGACTTGGTCTAGTAATGCCCCGTCGACTTGTGGTCGAATGATTCGAGTAGATTAGGAATCACTAAGTATCGAGTAGGGATGTTGTCGGGTCGAGCGCCCTTCCATCAGCCTGTCGGGACTCGATTCTGAGAATCTGGACCCTCTGTGTATTCTGCGCCAGCCCAGGATCACGCTAGCACACACAGTCATTACAGGGTTGAACATCACAGACGTTCACAACGATACAATAATAAATAGTGCAAACATTCATATTACCTGAATTGTACGACCTTATGGTCTCCTTACATAAGATCAGCCACGCAGGGCTTACATTATTAGAGTAAACAAAAGATAATAGCGGAAAACAAAATAAACTTCGTGGAACCATCAATTTGCCACAAGCAACAGACTGGGCTTGCTCCCTACTTGTCTGGCTCTTCAATGAACTCCTCCCATGCTGGCATTGACTCTCCACTGATGTTGTGTTGATAAGCAAGGGGGGTGAGTACTCAAGGCACTCAACAAGTAATGCACAGAATGCAGTGCTAATACTATATGCAAGGCTTATTTCAAAGAATTGGCTTACTTGGTTCATTTGCATCAAACAGCATTTTTAAACTCATATCTTACTTAGATTAAAGGCGGTGAAACAGTTAATAATAGTACTAAGTTCTTTACACGGTTTTTCTCCGTAAACTTGGCACACAGCCTTAATCAGTTTATTCTTGACACTGGCACACAGCCACCCTTTCCACATTTTATTTTTGAAGATCTAACCCTTGACTGTAATCCCCGAGCAATGTCCAATACCGCGGACACGGCTATTCGAATAGATTTGACACTCTGCAGAGGTTGTACACTTTACCCACAAGATACAGCCGCTCACCACATAGGTGATTACCCGCAACAAAGCCTTTCAGGAACCTCTACCTTAACCAATGAACCTCTCCGGTATTGCCTTCACTATCACTCTTCTCACACAGAGCCGAAGTAAAGGATAGGCTACACCGTTGGATGGGCACCAAGCCGTAGCACAGGTACGCTCCCCCACACAGATACACCCCTGTGTATTGTCACCCTAAGGTTTCAGAGGAAAGATATCAGAACCCTAATCAACTAGATCTGTCCAATACCAAACATGTGATTGTACAGTTGACTCAGGTCAAAGACTTGCAAGGTGAAGTCCTTAGCTGACCAAGGCAAGACTTCCTTCTCTCAACAGTGGCACACAGCCCAATGTGACACACAGACTCACACACTCAACAACCCATAGCCACACAGGCCCACCTGGCACAAGGCCTCTTGCCCTTACCCCAGTCTAAATCATTTCCCACCCAGTTGATTATTGTGCAACACATGCCAACAATAACTCAACGTCGGTACAGAACCACACAGGTCTCCGTACTTCAATATCATCACGTAGCATCATCACATCATTTTCAAATACATTCCATATTTCATTAATCAACATTAATATGTTTTCCAAAAATTCATTCATGACCCGCGGCAAGGCTAAGCATCTAATCACAGTCTAGACTTCCCCGTGTTGGCATCATATTAACATCCAACCAATACAAGCAATCCTAGGGTGACAATGATTTCAGGGCACACAAATAATAATTTCAAGGTGGAAATAACAATATGGGTTGATTAACTACATTACCCAAATTAATTTAAATTCATTTTTAATTAATTTAGCATGCATAATTTCAAAGAAAAATACATTTAAAAACTGGGATCAAAATGGTCAAAGCATCACTTGCCTTCAAAGAGTTGATGGTCGTGTTCCGAAGCTTGATCTTGAGTGATGAACTCTTCCTCGAAACTTTTCGGCAAATTTGCGTCTACACGTAAAAATCATATATGCAATAAATAACCAAAACAGTAGACTAGATAACCTCAAAAATTCAAATAAAATTCACCATTAAAAAGAGCACAATTTTAAAAAAAATTAGAAACTGGAATCACCTCAATCGGAGTTCAAATTCAAAAGTTATAGTCTTTCAAAGTTTGCAAATATACTTAAAAAGAATAAACCGAATTAATATAATTATTTTTCAAAAGAAACTCGATTTATTGCATCAGCATGATGTCAGCTCCTGGTGCTACCACATCAGCCGTTCCACGGCTCGGGTCGGGTCCACCGTGGACTCGGTCCACAGAACAGTGCCCTTGACCCCCACCAGCTGACGTCAGCACTGACGTCACCGCTGACGTCACCCGTCTCAGGATTCGTGCAAGGACACGTGTCAACAACTCGGCCGTTCCCAACCAACGACCAGATCTTAGCCACGTGGCGCAATCATGGCAGTCAAAGGATCAACGGTCAGATCCCCTGATATGCGTCGCAATGCTCCGAGATGCATGCGACACGCGTCATCCATCCGACTGGTCAACCGAATCCAACGGCTGGCTCTCTCGTGCGTCCCGCAACGCTTCGGCGCACCGCCTCCATGCGTCACACATCCAGCCGCGTCCACGCATCCAACGGCCAGCCCACGCACCGACTCGGCGGTGCCTCGGCTCACGCAAAGACACGCGTCAACCATCCAGCGGTTGATTTGAACTCAATGGCGAGATCACGCGCACGCACTGAACCCCTCGCAATCCTTACCGACACGTGGCAACACGTGACTCGCTCACCACGCGGCACAATCTTCGCCGCACAGATCCAATCCAATGGCCCATGGTACCCGAGCGGTTTACTGTGCACCCTAGCGACGTGGCACTATCTCACGCGTTCAAAAACGATCCAACGGCCCAGATCTAACTAAAGCACAAAACACCAGATCTCTAAACCGCACGTATCAGATCTAACGGCTACGACTAAAGCCAGACTAGCACAGGATTGGGCTACGTGGACTCACTGGAGCGGTACGATGTAGATCGGACGGTGGCGGGGTTTAGAGAGGTCGACAGCGGCGCAAAAGAGAAGAGTTGCCGGTGCTGAGGAAAACGACGCGGTCGGCGGCGCAACGGTGCCTCTCCGGCGCGAAGAACTAACGGGATCGACGCGGCTCGCTTCGGTGAACTCGGAACGGGGTCGGAGCTCAACGGAAAGCAACGGACGGTGGCGAGGTGAAGCAAAAATGACGACGATGCAAAAGAGCAACTACGGCGAGCAACGACAGGCGCTAGAGAGGGTCTCGGCGTGCGTGCGAGGGGTCAAAATGAGCGGCTTGAAGTCCTTTGCAAAATGCGCCAACCGAGGCACTTAAAGGAGCATCGACGTGTGTGAAAACGGCCGCAGAAAGAGCGAAGACATGGGCGAATTTCGCTACAGCGATGTCGCGGGGAAGAAGCGACGTGGCACCATCCTGATCGTCCGCGTGAGCGCCATCGAGCAGCTCGGGTTTGCGCAACACGTGGCGAACTGAGGGACGCCGGATCGAGATCCTACGGTTCGTACACGTAACGGTTGGAACGCTGTGATGGGCCGGATTGGCACAGTGCTAGGCCGGCCCAACACTATTCATATCATTTTTAAAACATTTTTTATTTAAAATAAATCAGATAAATAAACAAAGCCAAAATAAATAGCAAAATATGTGGAAAAATTCTAGAAAAATTCTGGAAAATATTTTGAGACATTATGAACTCAAATAAAATATTTCCAATAAAACTTTGCATAAAATTTTATATTATTTTAATTGATTTCAAGAATGACCATATTTGAATAAACCCAAATAAATTCCAATAAATTTCAAAAAGCAAAATAACTCCAAATTTTAAAATATGGCAAATTTTATGGTGTTACACAGCCCAACTCGAGTCCTTAGGTTAGCTGCAAGTTACTCGATGTTGACCTATCGACTCGACTCTGAGCAGAGTTAGAAAAAATCCAAAAAATCTAAACATTGGGTAGTTGAGCATTTATTGCTCTTGTCTGCAATGCCAATATTGGTGCAGTACCATCATTCCGCTTTTCACGCCGATCGAAGCTTCACGTCATAGGGAGTGAACCATTCGCCTGAAAAGGTTTTTGGCTTATAAATCCCCAGGTCCGGAACGGTAGCTATTCCCCTCCTTCTTACCTTTGGCCTTATTCTCAAAACCTCGGTCGTGCTCCTGTTTCCTTAGCGCCGCCACCTTCGAAGAATCCGTCCCCATCTTTCTATGGCATCCAACCCCTCAGCCAGTGCTGGAGTTCATCTGTCGCTAGAGAAGAATCCTAAGATGGCCACATCTGCTTCACCCAGCAGCGAAGCGGTCTTCGAGAACAAGACCCTCCTAAAGGTGTGGCAGAAATCATCGATGACGAAGAAGCGCCTTGACAAATTGGTGAAGGATGGCTTCGTGCCTCTCGAGAGTTCTTCTATTGGAGGCTGTCACAAGGTGAGCCGTATCCCACCCCTCAAAATGAGGATGAGACCGTTGTGTTCGAAGCCTTCTTCCGCTGCGAACTCAATTTTCCCCCTTCTCGGTTCTTGACTTCTACAAGATCCTACTCTTCCACCTGAGCCCCAATTCAATTACCATGCTCAGTGTGTTTGTCCATCTCTATGAGGCCTATCTGGGTATCCAACCCAGCCTCAATCTATTCCGCCACTTCTATAGTTTGAAGAGAACGATGAAAAATGATGCTGTTGGGGGTGCCGGTTTCCACCTTCACAGCGGAGTATCAAGCACATACATTCCTGTCCACGTAATATCTTCCAAGCAGTCGGACTGGAAGAAGCAGTGGTTTTACATCACCTCTTCAGACACCATGAACTGCCCTTTAACTTATCGACCACTCTTCCCCAATCCGATTGACTTCTGGATGAAAGTCCCTCCTTCGACAGCCCGCAATGCTCATTACATCCCGAAGGTCGAGGAGTCGAGCAAGATCGGGTTGATTGGGTGGCATGTAGCCAGAGATTTCATCATGCGCCGATCGAGTTCGCTTAAGTGCCGGGATCACTTGGCATGGGACTACTCTGGAGTCGATGATGCCACCAGGGACAATCCTAGAAGTAAGCACTTGTAATACCGTTGTTCTTTTTGCTTTAGCCGATGAGTGGTGAACTGACTTGCAGCTTGCTAGATTTATCGGACTCGGACATCTCCTCTAGGCTGAGCAAAATGTTCCAGGGCTCAGAACCTGGTGCTTGCGGCATCGAGGCATACTCACTTGCCAATCCTCGACCAGAGGTGAGTACAGTGTCATGGTTTGTAATGCATGTTCGTGCATCTGCCATCTACCTTAACCCAGTATCTCCTCAGGAAGCCAAGTTAGACGATGATGGTGGGGCGATCACAGGAGCCATCGACCTAGAGGACGATGAGTTGATCTGAGACGACGGTCAAGCATCGGGCTATGTCCCCGTCGATATCGTCCCTCCCTCAAACGATCCAGCACCTACCACCGTCCCAAGTGATGGTGAGGAGGCTCTGAAGTGAGAGGTGGCCGAGTCCTCTCGAGCGAGGAGGTCTGTTTCTCCAGCGCCTCATCGACCGACCAAATGTCCTTATACCTCATCATTGAGACCAGCCAACCAGGTGATCTTCAATCGCTCGCTTGGATGTTATGAGGTTCCTTCTGACGTGATCCAACATATTCTGGATGATTAGCGAGACGCCCTGGGGACCGATGTGCTGAAGCCGGTAGCTCCCCTGCAGATGCCTCCTCGAGCAGGCTCTCCATCGATCAGGGAGGTTGAGCAGGTAACACCACTATCGGGCAATGCTTGTCGAGTTCATTTTTGACAGACTTTTTGTTCATAGTTACCACTTGTTCGCAGGTTCCATCGTTGGCCGCTGACCTGCTGACATTACCTTCTGCACTAGCTACGTCGATCGAGAAGCCAGCTGCCAGGACTAGATCAGTCTTGGCGAAAACTGCTACGCAGAAGAAGAATGTGCTGGCAAAGTTTCGTCTGGCGAAGTAAGTCACCTCTGCTTCTTCATGATTCTTTCTTCTTTTTTCGGAGATGTCAGGTAGAGAATCTCCTACAGGAAAGGTGCACCTGTCAGCACTGTCGATGACATCACCGCGGCTGCCTTGTCATCTCTCGACGTGATCGCCACCGTCGCTGCTCCTAATCCAGTAGCTCCTGCTACAACAACAGCTCCATCTAGTGCTCTTATGCGCGCAAGATAGAATTGTTCATCGTCGAGTTCAGGCATGGCCACCCTTTGGTTTTGCTCACTGACGTGCTAAGTATGCGATCGCGTAAATGCGTGCAAAAAATCGCATGTAAAAGAAATAAAGAAAATTGTGCCTACAACGCCCCGCTCGATAGCAGTATCGACCAGGAAATAGAGCAAGGTACAGAGTTACCTATAGCCCCTGACTCCTTACTCGATGATATCATCGAGTAGGGAGTAGATTGACATAAGCGCAAAGTCGTGATGTATCCCACGACTCCCTACCTGATAGCTGGATCGAGCAAAAAGTGAAGCATCAGCATCCAAGATACTTGTTGTGACTCCCAACCCCTTATTCGATAGATTTATCAACTCGAGAGTGGAGCCAAGTAAAGAAAATATCGAGCGATGTAGCTCCCGACCTTCTGCTCGATGAAGGCATCGAGTAAAGGATAGAGCATATGCGTCGAAAATGCATGATGTAGCCCCCGACTCCCTGGTCGATGATCGTATCGAGAAAGGAGTAGGGCGTGAGCATCAAAAACAGTAACCCCCGATAATACACTCAGGCGCATGAGCCCCCGAGCATATGGGTAAGGCCTAGTATATTTTTAAAAATGTGAACGATCGGAGTAGGTGAACAATATAACTCCATTCCAATGGTTGGATACTGTTGCAACCTTCTCTCCCCTTTGGCTTCCACACTGTGTGCCATTCAATCAACGTCATAACTTGGCATCTCTTCAATTTTCGTACTTATGTGGAAGAGCAAAGGATGCTTTGTGGATTGGAACCGAAGCTGACTTTCATGGAGCCGTGGCTATAGTGCGACCCGTTCCCAGAGCTATAAATAGTCAGGACTTGTAATCGTCTACCGCACTCTGTTTTCTTTCTTGTCTTCTACTCGTAGCGCCTTAGTTCTTCTACCGCATCCATGACTTCTACTCACCATCGCCCCCGTCTATGGAGATCCTCGGAGAGTCCCCTCCCCCTACACCGTTGGCCATAGTTTCTTCGGGGCAGATCATCATCTCCTTCAATGATGAGGTGGAGATCGACTGGGAGGCCATTGAGAGGAAGGTCTGGCCGGAGGAGGAAGATGAGGCTGGCGGGGAAGAAAACAACACCGTCGAAGAAGACGATATCACCTCCGCCTACATGCTAGGGGAAAAGATGCTGCCGCCCCCGGAGGAGAAGAAGGTGAAGCTAAAGATAGCTTCATTGGCTCGGCGCTCGCTCGTACTCCACGCTCTACTGACACACTGTCGCCCTCGATGACAGGAAGGTCACCTTCTCCGTCGACAAGCGACCGGGTCTTCACGTCCTCTTCCGATCCGTACGAAGGGCGAAGGTCCATCCCGGGGACCATCCTCTTCTAGTCCCCATGGGTGCAGAAGAGGCGGCGTGATACCTCCGAGGGCAAGTAGTAGTAGGATGCCTGCCTAATATGTAATAGACAACTTTAGTTAACTTGAATGAACTCGTACTTACCTGAATCTTGGTTGTGATGAACTAGCTTTGTCGTTCACGCATAATTTTTTTTCAATTGATCGATGTTCCATGAGTTGCCAAACACCGCTCCTTCTGTCGTCGATAGCCGTACTGATTCAGGTTAAGTTACCTTGGCCACTACGTAGGGACCTTCCCATTTAGGTGATAACTTATTACGGTTATCTTGCTTCTGCACTTTTCGTAGTACTAAGTCCCCAGTGACGAGTGCTCTTTCCTGGATTTTTTGGCTATGATATCGACGCAAGACTTGTTGATACTTGGCTGCTCGAATGGACGCGCGATCCCTGTACTCCTCGAGTAGATTTATATCATCTGTTCGCATCTGCTCCTGTTCCTCTTCTGAGTAGTTGTCCACACGAGATGATCTAAATGTTAACTCAGTCGGAAGCACTGCTTCTGCTCCGTAGACCAAGAAAAATGGCATTTCACCAGTGGCTCGACTAGTCGATGTACGAATAGCCCACAGCATCGAGGGGAGTAAGCCTTGAGCCTATCGAACACGCGAGTCTTGATCCCCTGCACGATTATGCCATTGGCACATTCGACCTGTCCGTTACTCTGAGGGTGAGCTATGGAAGCGAAGCAAAGTTTGATACCCAATTCTTCGCAAAAGACTACGAAAGCATTACTCTTGAACTGGCTACCGTTGTCTATGATTACTCGATTAGGGATGCCGAATCAAGTAACGATGCTCCTCATGAACTTCTTAGCCGCTTCTGAGGTGATGTTCCTGACGGGTTCAGCTTCGATCCACTTAGTGAACGTGTCGATAGCCACAAACAGGAACTTGTAACCTCATTGGGCTCTTGGGAACGGTCCCAAGAGATCCAAGCCCCAGACAAAGAAAGGCCAAGATAGAGAAATAGTTTACAGGGCTTGGGCTGGTCTGGTGGTTTGCTTGTCGTAAAATTGGTAGCTCTCACACTTTTTCACCAGCTCATAAGCATCCTGAAAGGCAGTCGGCCAATAGAACCCTTGCCAGAAAACCTTTCCATCTAAGGTGCGATAGGACGCATGGTTGCCACATATGCCTCCATGGACATCGAGCAATATCTTATTGCCCTCTTCCTGAGCGATGCACTTTATCAAGATTTCGTTACTCCCCTTTCGGTAGAGCTTACCGTCTACCAATGTGTATAGCTTGGACTTACGCGCAATTTTCTCGACTGAGGCATCGTCGTCAGGGATCTCCCGACCATCAAGATAGGCTTGGAATGGATTCATCCAAGTTGGCTCGCATTCGAGTAGTGCAGTTTCCGTGTCTGCGGATTCTGCCTCGCTCACTTGACCAGACTTCTGATCGAGTTGGGCAGCATCTATCTCCCGTACGGGGAGATGGATGGTTTGAGGAGTTTCTCAACGAAGACCCCTGTGGGCGTGGGCGAATGGGACAAAGCGAGCCTGGCAAGTTCGTCGGTGGCAGAGTTGTCACTTCACCTAATATACCTTACCTCAAGCCCTTCAAACTTGTGCTAGGCTTGCGAACCTCGTTCAGATATGCCGTCATGTTGTCATCCGAGCACTGGTATTCCTTCTGCACTTGGTTTATGACTAGTTGTGAGTCCCCTTTCACGAGTAATCATCTGATCCCAAGTTACACAGCAATGCGGAGCCCGTTAACCAGTCCTTCGTATTCTGCAACATTGTTTGAGGCTTAAAAATCAAGCTGAATAACATAGTTAAGCTCCTCACCTATCGGGGATTTGAGCATGATACCAGACCCTGAGCCCTGAAGCATGAGCGACCCATCGAAGAACATAGCCCAGTGGTCATCGACCATCTTGTGCTCCTTTTCTTCGACATGTGTCCATTCTGCGATAAAGTCTACCAAGGCTCCTGACTTGAAGCTGGTTCATGGCACGAAATCGACCTCGAACTCGTTGAGTTCGACCGCCCACTATGCAATTCGCCCCGTTGTCTCTCGGTTGCGTATTACCTCCTTGAGCGGATACGTCATCATGATCGTAATCTTGTGCACCTGGAAGTAGTGCCGCAGCTTTCGGGATGTCATCAGGATGACGTACAGCATCTTCTGTACTTGAGGGTATCGCAGCTTGGTGTCATGCAAGACCTCGCTCACATAGTACACCAGCTTTTGGACCTTGGCCATTTTCTCGGGGCAATCCCTCTCGATCACCAGGACTGTGCTTACTATTTGAGGGGTAGCTACAATGATGTGCTTACTATTTGAGGGGTAGCTACAATGTATAAAAAGAGCTCTTCTTTTTCGTTAGGTGAGGTTAAAAATGACGAAGACGACAAGTACCTTTTCAAATCCCAAAAAGCTTCTTCTACCTCCTTGGTCCACTCGAAAGTGTCTTGCTTCTTGAGTAATTTGAAGAAGGGTAGCCCTCGTTCGCCCATTCGAGAGATGAATCGACTAAGGGCTGTGATGCAACTCGTGAGCTTTTGCACTTCCCTCAGCGTCCGTGGAGAACGCATCTGGTTGATGGCCTCAATTTTACGTGGGTTGGCCTCGATGCCTCGACTGGACACCAGGAAACCGAGAAGCTTACCGAACGAAATGCCGAACGTACACTTCTTGGGGTTAAGCATCATGTGATACTTCCTAAGGTTGTCAAATGTCTCTTCAAAATCGCCGATTAAAGTGTTCCCCGTTTTTGACTTGACTACTATATCATCGACGTACGCTTCCACGTTGCGCCTGATTTGGGATTTCAAGCAATTTTGGATACAGCATTGACATATAGCACCAGCACACTTCAAACCAAAAGGCATCTTAATATAATAGAATACACCGGAAAGAGTAGTAAAAGCAATTTTTTTCCTCATCCTCTACCGACATGCTAATTTGGTGATACCCCGAGTAACCATCTAGAAAACTTAGTAGTTCATAGCACGTAGTAGAATCCACTATTTGGTCAATGCAGGGAAGAGGAAAAGGGTCTTTAGGGTAAGCCTTGTTGAGGTCGGTGTAGTCGACGCACATCCTCCACTTGTCGTTGGGTTTCTTGACGAGAACAGGGTTCGCCAGCCACGTCGGGTGACGGACTTGTCGGATGAAGCCAGCCTTCAGGAGTTTATCGACCTCCTCTTGTATGGCCTACTTCCTGTCTTCCTCAAATCTACGCTGCTTCTGCACCACAGGCCTGGCGCTTGGTTCCATAGCTAATCGATGCTCGATCACCTCCTTGGGGACCCCGGGCATGTCGGACGGTTGCCATGCAAACACGTCGCAGTTTGCCCGAAGAAAAGTGACGAGCTCGAGTTCCTATTTGGGGTCAAGGTCGACACCTACCTTGACTATCTTGGATGGTTCTAACAGCTCTAAGGGCACTATCTTGACGCCCCCATCGGTTTTCTTATCCTTCTTGCGGTCATCGACTGGGTCCTTGGCGACGCTGCTAGATACAGGAGACTTGGCGATGCTCTTGGATTTTTGTCGCTTGGCTCCCTCGTCGTCGACACTGGCTGCCGATCCACAAAGATGCTTGACCATCTCCAGGCTCTTCTTATCGCACCTGGCTACCGCGCACTGGTCCCCCTTGATTGTAAGGACTCCTTTTGACGTCGGCATCTTGACGGTCTAGTACGCATAGTGCACCACTGCCATGAACTTGGCTAGCATTGGGCGGTCTAGGATCACATCGTAGGCAGTCTAAGTCTGCCACATCGATGAGGATCTTTTCGATGCGGAAATTGTCTGGTGTGCCAAACATGATGGGCAGTTCGATCTGGCCAAGTGGCATCAATGATGAATGTGGAGTTATGCCATGGAACGGCTCGGCTCTAGCTTTGATCTCTGTTGGGGGAATCCCCATGTTCTACAGTGTTTTTGTGAAGACAAGGTTCAACAAACTACCTCTATCGACCAAGGTTTGGGCGACCTTAACGTTGACGATGGTGGGTTCGACCACCATGGGGTATCGACCCGGATGAGGGACCACAGCTGGGTGATCTGATTGATCGAAGGTGACCGGCACTTTCGACCACTTGAGAAACCTGGGGAGAGCCGGTGTGGCCAGGTTCACCTCCCGCTCAACTGCCTTGTACTGTCTTTTAGACTCATACGTGGTAGATCCCCTAAAGATGTGCGCCAGCTTGTGATTAGCCCGGTGGTGTTTGGGCTCATCGTCCTTGGGCTTCTCTTTAGTTTGCTCGATCCCGCGCTTGGTGAGGGCAGCTTTGAGCTTCTCCTGGACCTTTTTGCTGATCACCTAGCATTCGTCGAAGTCGTGTTTGTCTGTGTGATGGACTGGGCAGTATTTGCCTCCTCCAAGGCTTCGACCTTTGTTGTCGCCGGTATTGCGTGCCTTGCCCCTTTCGACCGCGGCTACGGTGGAGTCACCTTTACGTTTCTCTCCACGGTTTTTGTTCTTCTTTGAACCTTGCTTGGATGACTCGGGCTTGTCGTTGCCAGACTTGAGGTCGTCTATATGGTCTCGGGCTTCAGCACGTATAGCGTATTTATCTGCTAACTCGAAAAGCTCCTTGGTAGCTTTGATTTTTTAAGTGGCTAGCTTTCCCTTCAACTCCCTATCCTTGACACCGTTCTCCAAGGCAATTATGACCGCCTCATCTGAGATGTCGGGGGTTGAGTTGCGCTTATCGCTGAAGCGTCGGATGAAGCTACGCAACGACTCTCCTAGCTTTTGTATTACCCGATGCAAGTCACTGCGCGTTCTGGGACATTCATACGTGCCCTGAAAGTTGGCGATGAACTACGCCCGCAACCCCGCCCACGATGATACCGATTGAGGTGGGAGGTTGAGTAACCAAGATCTTGTCGCACCATCTAGGGTGGTTAGTAAGTAATTGGCCATTACCTTCTCACTTCCTCCGGCAACCCTCATGACTATAGTATAAATCTACAGCCACTCGATGGGGTTGATCTTATCTGAGTACTTCTCGACAGGGCCTGGCTTGAACTTGTTCGGCCATCTGACTGCGTGTAGCTCGGGGGTGAAAGCTTTGCATCCTTCATCGACATCGTCAGGGGTCATCAGTCATCGCAGACCTTGTCATTCTCCTTGTTGAGAAGGGAACCTACGCCATGCCGGCGAGCGGCCCCTTGAAGGTGGAGATTCACCCTGTCGGGCTCGGCATGCAAGAGATTGGTCCCTCGAAGATGGGGAGTCGTTTTTCCGTCTCTCGCGGTCAACCTGGTCGTGTTCTTCCCTTCAATCACGAAAGACATCACGTAAATCTCGTCGATCATGAGGAATACAATCTCGAAGATCCTCGGGACATCTCCGATGGGGGTTGGAACGAACAGTCTTGGAAGAGCTATGGTTAGAGCTAGCCAACGCCGATTTTCCTGCTCGATAACAATCATGGCATGGTCGGCGGTGGCACGGCGCCCTCTTGGTCGGGGCGCGCCCGAACCTCGAGTTATCGCTCGGCGGTGCGAGCTTGCGTTGCATGGAGTAGCGTTTTCATCTGATCGAACACTGGAGTCATGGGTTGCCTAGATCCAGTGGTGGAAGGGATTTCAGTAGCATGTGAGCGCATTGGACATTTGCCTCAGGGTGCTGAAGATGTCGCTGTTGTGGCTTTTGTGGGACGCCGCTCTCGGGGCGTGGCCGGGCTCACCGATGTGGTTGCGCTGTCGAGCGATTTGCTGTCCCTAAAGATCCTGCACCAGCGGGTGGGGCGTCGTTGGATCATCAAGATCAAGTTGCTTCGACAGGTTGGCCACGATTCCAGTTATGGCCACGGCTACTAGATCTCACCGATGATCTGTAGTATTGGGAGCGTTTGCAACTGCCCGAGCTACGGCCGCTTCCGCTGCAGGATCTTGAGGCATTGTCAGGATCGAATGTGCAATCCAGACCCTCTGTATATACCACACTAGTCCAGGATCACGCTAGTGCACACAAGCTCAACATAGATGTTATCACAGTCATACACAGCGGAATAAGATAATAGTTCCATTATTTAGTAATAACTGTTGTGACTTACATGATTATTGCCACGCAGGGCTTAGACTAAGAAATAGAAATATGCAGCGTGAAATATAAATAAGCGTAGCGACTCTCGATTCACCACCACAGTAACCGCGAGGTTCGAACCCTAAGCATTCGCATCGTCATGGAATTCCTCCTCCACAACAAGGATAGCCTCCCCATCTTCTGAGGTTATTGTTGTTGGGGTGAGTACATAAAGCACTCAACAAGTTGTGCACAATATGCATTTCTACCATAACTATATGCAAGGTTTGTTCCAAAGGAATGGCTAGCAAGGCTAATTTGCAGTAAAGCAGTATTTAATAAAGAATACAGTAATTAGATTAAAAGCGGTAAAACAACTATCAATATTAGTAACTTGTAACATTTCTCAAGTAACATAATTTAACTCCTAATCATGTTTGCAATCTCCAATGGCGAACCGTCATCCCCTCCAGGTTTTGTTAAACAAAAGTTTAACCCTTAGCTGTAATTCCCGAGCATTGCTCGATACCGCGAGCACGGCTATTCGAATATATTATACACGCTGCAGAGGTTATGCACTTTACCCACACGATACAACCAAACACCACAAAGGCGAGTGATTGTAACAAAGCCTTTACAATGCTCCACCTAGTCCCAGTACTGCTCGCTAAGGTTCCAACACTGAAGGGCTAAACCACGACAGGGCCCCCCTCTTGCGCCATGTGAGTTAATCCGTAAACCCGGGACTCACTATTCACCACGACAGTACCGAAATCTAGACTTCACAAATTAATCAGCTAGGCTGTCCCATTCCATACATGTGGTTGCAAGAAAGATTCAGGTCAAAGGCTTGCAAGGTTAAGTCCTTATAATGATTAAGGCAAGACTTCCACATACCCTAGCCATTTCTGGCACACTGCCCCTCGCACTTGCCCCAATCTAAATTATTACCACCCCAGTTGATTACCAAGCACCACGTGCCATCAATAATTCAATCTCGTTGTGTGACCTCCCCGCCACTACAACTCGACATCGCTGTGTGACCACATATGACACACAAGTTCATAACATTGTTCCATATTCCATTAGTCAAGATTAACTTTCAACATTCCAAATGTGTGGCAAGTACGTGGCATGGCTAAGCAGACTAACACGGTCTAACCAACCCATGTTGATTGCTAATATTAACCAACTAGTAATTTAACCATCCTAGGGTGACAATTAGATTATGGCATACAATTGACAAGGTAGGGTATAACTCAACTAGGCATGATAGCTAGATCCCAAAGTAATCGAAACTATTTGTACTTATGAAATATCATGCAATAGTTTAAAGACAATATAGCGAATTTGTAAAACTAGGTACAAAATGATCAAAGCCCAACTTGTCTTGGAATAGGTTCTGATCCAGCTCTGGACTTGGGTCTTGAAGCGACGAATTCTCTTCCGAATTATCGAACAAAGCAACGTCTACGCGAAACGAGGCAAGAATGGCAATTAAACACCAAAACAGAGGGTAAACAAACTTCCAAAATAAAATAAAATTCACCATTAAATAGATCTTGATTTTACAAATTTTTAGAAATTTGGATCAACCAAATCCGGGTTCAAATGCAAAAGTTATAGCTATTCAAAGTTTGAATAAATTCTGAAAATACAGAAAATAGAAATTCCGAATTTCCCGAATTATTTTTATAAAGAAAAACCGCATTATTGCGCAAGCGACATGTGGACCAACCAGAGGCTGACATGTGGCTTCGGCGCATGGACCCGGTCCACGAAACTTTACTGGTCCACCGTGGACTCGAGGTACTGTGCTCATGGACTGGCTGATGTCGACATGACGTCATCGCGACACGTGGACCAATCGGATTGCACCACATCGATCGGTCTATGGACCACGTCCATGGCACAGCGCTTGTCCACCGTGCACCCGGCGCACAACGCTTCGGTTCCCGCACCGCTACGCGTCACTCATCCGCGCGACGATCCAACGGTCACCGACCTACGCCTATGCGGCACCATCTTGATCGCTCATCTCAGATCCAACGGTCCATCTTACCGGAGGGGTTCACTACTGAAGAAGGTGACGCGGCACGATCTAAGAGGTCCGAAGAAGATCTGATAGCTGTGCGAAGCTCCGAGTCCCGGCGATGTCACGGCGGTGCTTTGCTCCTGGAGACGAAGACGACGACGCTTCCAACGGCGAACCAGGCTCCTCTGGCGACAAAGAAGTAGCGACTCCGATGCGGCTTCACACGGCAAATCTGGATCTAGAACCAGAGCAGCTGCAAACGGCTCAACGGCGGCGCAAAATGAAGAAGACGAACGGCGGCGCTTTGGGAACTCCGGCGAGCTCTAGCGGACGAACGGCGGTGGCACAACGACGGCAGCTAGGGCTACGGATGCGCACTAGAATGGCGGTTAATGGGGTGTGGGTGGCTCCTTAAATAGCCTCGGCATGCGCACGGAAAAGGCAAGCCTAAATCACGCGATGGCGGCTAAACGGCAGCAGACTCGGAAACTGAATCGGAGACGACGACTGAGGGCCGTCCGATCTGCGATGAACGGTCCCGATGACTCCCAATGCGATACGATCCGATTTGCACCTTCCAAATCCAACGGATACGATCCAATCTTACCAAAATAACGCGATTCCACCCTCATCGTCCGATCTTGATCCGACGACTCTCAGGCGCTAGGGTTTCCAGCTTCATCTTCAAATCACCAGCGTTCCTTCTCGATCCGACGGTCAACGCAACACTTGGTGACGCGGTTTGATGAAGACCGTGCGATGATAATCCAACGGCTGGCGGTAACCCTTATCGGGACAGGCCGAATGGGCCGCACACTAAGCGGGTCATACGCGCATGCGGTCGGGCTCCGCCCGATCTTTATTCATATCGATTTTTCTCAAATTAACTTTTAAAATAATTACATAAATCATTTTAATTCATTTTAGGCTATAAAAATATCTAGAGAATTCCCAGGAAATTCTCAGAAATGCTTTGAGACATTCTGAATCCAAATAAAATATTTTTGGCAAAACTTTATATATATTTAATTTTTTTCACAAAAGGTCAATAAACATTATTTGAAATAGACTCGATTAAATTCCGGAAAATACAAAATGCACAAATGGCAATAAAATAATATTTAGGGCAAAATTTTTGGGATGTTACAGGCGTGTATGGAGGGATCTGGTGTCTCTGACCCCCTATGGTGTGTGCCCCTGGATTCCTTTCTTGGGAATTGTTGGTAGAAGCACCGTTGCTGGCTCCGGCTACGAACACGCATCGATCTATTCAGCTGCTGCCCTGGCTGCTGTGGACGTCGCTTTCGCTATCGCTCTCTATCTCGACATACATGAGAACGTTGGGCTCCACAGGGTCAAAGTCTATTAAAGCCACCTCTCGACATGGATCTCAAGAGCGGGACTTAGTGAAGCCGACGTGCATTAGATCTATGCCTGATCCCTATCGATACAGCATGGTTTCGAAGGCGATCTCAGATCCAACCATGAGTGCTTGGTCGATGATGGTAATCGAGCAAAAATTGTCGCAGGAGTTATCGTTGAAGAATCCGACGTGAGCGCGCACCGAAAACATGCTTGATCTGCAAAAACAGTTGAAGGCACCTACCTGGCGTGCCAACTGTCGAAGGTTAGATCTCGACAATAAATTTATGATTACGGGTACCTTCGATTTAGCAAAGTCAAGCACGAAGACAACAGCACACGATGTATACAGGTTTAGGCCCCCGGAAGGAGTAAAACCCTATGTCCTGTGCAGATGATGTATATATTGGTGTATCAAGTATAGAGTCTAGTGTCTAGCCCTAGTTACAATGAAGATTGGATCTAGGCAATGGCTAAACTATGGCTGGAGGTTGGCGAAGTGTGGTTCATCGGCTCCTGGATGCTCTGCGTCTTTTGAAAGCTCTAAAAAGTCTTCTTTTCTTCTCTGGTTTGGAAGTCCTCCCTTGAGGATACCTACCCCCGGCCTTATATAGTCAAGGTAGCCAGGCCTCAGGTTGAGTTGTAGTCGGTTTGGGATACCAGATCGTAGCCGATGAGGAGTCCATCGTCGCGTGATCTTCGTAGCATATCCAAACTTCCCCTGGATACTAGGCGTACTCGAGTCGGTTTCCTCGTAACGAAAAAGTGATCAAGTCCTTCCTGATATGGAAATATCCTCTCTGTGTATATCTTATCCCATGGAAAATGGCCCGTGATATCCGAAGTTTCTATATGTCGTCAGAACGTATCCTTCGCGTATCCTGCACATACTCATACCCCATATTTAGATATTCGATAGGAATAGAATGAAAGAATCACGAGGGTTAGTTGGGGATAAGGTGGCAGGAGCAAAAACATGTTGGATAGGAGCTCCAAAAGCTTGGCCATGGTGAAGAACAGAGAGACATGTGTGCTCGCCTTGCTCCCTAGTTGAAGATTACATATGACATGTGGGTCCCTTTATTATTTCTTTTCGAATTTAATTAATGATTAAAATAAAAAGGCTTTGAAACAATAGCAAATAAAGTTCAAAAATTTTGAAAAAATTCTCAAAAATACCTTGAGACATTTTCAACTTAATTTAAAATTTTAGTAAATATTTGAGTTATAATTTAGCTAAAGTAAATATTTTTGTAAAACTGAAAATAGAAAAATAGTTTTGTAAATTACATAAAATTCAACAGAAATCTCAAAAAATTATAAATAAGTAATAAAATATTTTATGCAAATTTTAGGATGTTACACCTCCACCTTGTCAACCGACTCCACCTCGGCAACTAGCTACTCCACCTCGGCAACCGGCTCCTCCACCTTGTCAAGCATTTCCTCCTCCATCTCACCAACTAAGTCTTCTACCTTGGCAAACTGAGCCCTCCTCCACCTCAGCAACCAACCCCTCCTCCATCTCGGCAACCATCCCCTCCTCCTGCCAATGTATATAAGTCACACCAACAGTCGTTGGGTCCCAGAATATCAAATACGTGAAGAACAAGCCTCCAAAGGATTTGTCGAAGCCCCAAGGACCCTTGAAATTCACATTAGGAATGCCCCTAGTTCTCAACTTGGTCTTGGGCACTCTTGGAATGGCATGTCATGCTTTGTATGGATGGTACATACAGAAGGTCAACAAGCCAAATGTCGCTTCTAGTTTCTTGGTCAAATTCTCGAAGGCCCATTTCCACCATGACGCGGGGTGTTTTCTGGTGTTCTTCGAGCATTTATTTCGGCTCTTCAACCTCATTGAGCTTGACATATCACTCCTATGGTCCTAGACACTGTAAGTATGTATCATTCTACGCCTATTGTCCATTACATTATTTATATGGATAAATGTATAATAGCAAGTGGTCTGTCATTTACAGATATATGATCAAATTTGTAGCATGACCATGGAACCGGCCGGACTCCTAGACCCTGGCTTGATTTCCGAGGAGATAATAAAACAAAATGGAAACTTTGTTGTCAACTACATAATGCGAGCGTTGCAAGCTGAGGACAATAAGCAGTACATACTTGCAGTGTACAATCAGAGGTGAGTGTTTTATTCAGTACTTTACTCATAGATCAATGCTTCCATATATATTCTAAAGCTAGGTGAGATGTCTTCATGACACGTGACATATAAGTTCGATTAGATTGTCTTGGTCATCGTACCAAGAAATAACAAGTTCACTACCTTGATTCCATGTTGAGGAGTAAGCATGGCTTTCAACTTATGCAAGATGTACTTAATAGGTAAATATGTTTTTTGCCTGTTGACTACAATTGTCTCCCATATACATTTCCATTAATTAAAAAGTTTCTTTTGAGAATTATGTCAACCGTGGAGGAAAACACAGAAAGAAGCGGGGCTATAGTCTGTTGCATGCGAATGACTTTCCGTTACAAGCTACATTTCTAACAACAAGAATTATCCTAACGTCCCTCCAACTGACGAATATATATTGTATTTTTGCAGTACCATCAACAACCGAAAGACCATTTATGTTGCTTCTATGTGATGCGCCACATGTACGACCTCATCGATGCTCACTGGCCTGATATACTTGAGGCATGCAATCCTAACTATCAATTTGTCTACATCTCATTCTCCACAATTCAAACTCTTCAGTAATAGCTATTCTTGCTAGTAACAGGACATTAAATTCTCCACGTCTACTTTTCCCCTGGACACTCTCGGGACAACTCGAGGAGAGCTTGCTGCATTCTTCCTTGCTGATGTGATCCATCACAAAGGCGAGTTTAGGGGCTCGGACAGTCCTTAGGGATATTTATTCATGTAACTATAGATTAATTGTTGTGTGATTTTTTCCAATGGTAAATAGTGTACATTGTGTAAATGTTTTTGAATGTCTATTGTTACATGTTTGTGTTGTGAATTGTTAATTCTGGTCTTATGTTATACATATGTGTTTATGTATTTGTGCTTATCTGTACAGAGGTTATGATTAGTGTGATTCCTAAGGCTAGCCATAAAATAGAAAAAATATTTTAAAAAATGTATAAATCACAGACAGTTTTACAGTAATAACCATCTGTTATTATAATAAATACTAGATGGTTCTTTCCTATAAACAATCAGTGATGCGTCCTTACCATAGATGGCTTGTATGTAATAAACCGTCTGTGATGCATCCTTATCACAGACGGCACGTATGTAATACACCGTCTGTGATACTTACTAATCACAGACGGTTCTTTAATAAGCAACGGCCTGCGATATTTACTAATCACCGACAGTTCGTTGTTAATGAACGGTCTGTAATTGTTTGTATCACATATGGTCCTGTGTCCCAGAACTGTTTATGATGACCTCTGATTATCACTAACTCCTTTTTCGCAGACAGTTCGTTAACTGTCTATGAAGATAATTTTTAACCATATGTGATGTGCTTTTGTGTGCTAGTCTGTATATCCATGTATATATCTAGCATTCTTGCTAGCTAGTCATGCACACTCAATCAAATATAGACTTTAGATTGCATGAAAATTGTTTTGCTTTTCTGCTGCAATTGTTTTATGGAAACGTCCAACGATACTATTAACATTTATAAATTTTAAACACAACAAAGAATATCTTTTTTTAGATAATGGAAGTTTATCTTATCATGCATGATCATTAAGATGGGGAGTGCAGAGGCAATTGGAACGACACACTTGAGAGAAAGGAAGAAGACAAATTTTCAAATGTTGATATTAAATATTCTGCAAAACCATAAGCAGAAGTATAACATTATCCCTTGACTCCAATGTTCTGTAAAATCTGCAGAAGAATAACATCATCCCTTGGTTCAAACATACTGCAAAAATGATTCCTGAAGCAGCATTATGTAGGAGACTGGTTATTGTTTTTTTACGAGACCAGGAGACCTATTATTCCATCTTGCAACAATGATTAGCGCCTCAAACTGTGCAGGATGTATTCGGCGTATAGGTCCCTGAAACAGCATTGCGTTAGTCAATAATAAGATTATTTGTTTTAACTAGAAATTTATCTTAAAATAGTTAATAAATATTTTTATTAGCCCGATAGATATCCTATATAAATTCAGGCAAAAAGAATGCTACCTTTTCACATTTACAACAAAGGTGGGCAGATTTGGCAAAAGCTGAAAGGAAGTAAAATCAACTAACTGAAGACGGTGGCATTTTGCATCTTATAATCATGTTGAGGCATACATATATGCAGTTGCACTTGCATTGCCAATTGCTGATTGATAACAGAAAGATCTTATAAAGTTATTTCAGGAAGAACTCACATCGAGTGTTTAATGGCCTCCTGAGCAGTGGTTGGTGGCAAGAATTCGTTCACAGCAACCTCCTTGTTCTCGTTCTTCTTGTCTGCAAACGGATATCGGCGAATAAACATCAGCGCTCAGGAATCATCATGGTGCTAGCATCGTCATAAATCCGAGCAATGTGGGAAGAAATGGAATGTACAGTCTTCAAAGAAGCGACGGATTTCAGCAAGGCGGTGGGGAGAGAGCTCCTTGAGATCGCTGAAGTGGCGGTACTCAGGATCGTCAACGCACACTGCAATGATCTTATCATCTTTCTCACCCTTTATGTTCCAAAAGTAAGTGCACCATTAGGTCAACAACATTGTGAGAGACGGAATTGTTCACAAGCAAAAAAAAGTGTCTTGCCTGATCAATCATAGGCATAAGGCCAATGGCTCTAGCTCGAAGAAAGCAACCAGTTATCACCGGTTCCTGTGGTGTAGGCTGAGTTAGAACTATGACATCATCTTATACAACCTACAGCATTGAGAGAGATAAACTGAACATCAGTAGCCATGTTCACCTGCATCAAGACCAACACATCCATTGGATCACCATCTTCGCATAGCGTCCGTGGTATGAAACCGTAGTTGTGTGGATAGACTACTGATGAGTACAGAACTCTGTCCACCTAGAGAGGCAGCTTGTCATATTCTCAATTGTGCAAAAATAAAGTTCAGATTTTTCTGCTTTCCTGATTAAAATAGTACACCATCATAATGAAACTTCAGTGGAGAAAGTGTACCTTGATCAGTCCAGTCTTCTTGTCAAGCTCATACTTAACTTTACTCCCTTTTGTGATCTCGACAACCTACAAGCATGCAAGGTTTTCATCCATCTGAAAGCAATGTTTGTTGCTTTACTTTACCAAGGATGAAAAGGCATAGGATGTATATGATGCTTACGACATTGAAAACCTGAGGGGCTCCAGGTCCTAGCATTTGGATAAAATGAAGCATCAGTCCATGAACCTTCAGAATTGCACCGAAAGGAGAACACTATGGACAGTACTTCGGATATGTCTTTTTTGAGCAGTGCTTCGATGCTTTCCCTTATAATACAAGTTGCACAAATCTTGAAGCAAGCGAAGGGGTAAGTAATCTCCATCTACCCTTCATTTATGCTTTGATATTTATGCAACTGTAAAAAAGAAAAGCATTGAAACACCTCTCGTCTTTTTTACCTATCTCAAGGTCATGCCAGGAATGTGCAGCGACGGACCGCTTTGAGAGAGACGACAGGATTCGCTCGTTCAGCCGTGGATGGCCTTTCTTGCCTTCGGCCATGCTCCTGCAATCACACAAGGGATGGCATCATGAATTTCCTTGCAGTGGACAAGAAAGCTCGAGGTACTCAGATATTACAGTGAAAACTTCATTTTGCTTATAGAAACAAATGGAATGAATATTTGAGGCCATAAAAAGACGCACTAGTTACAACGCAATAGCCAATAAAAGATCATGGGAGAAGAAACGGAGTTTGACATTTACCAGATCTTGATTAGGATTGATCCGAATGCGATCACCTGGAAAAGCAAGAACACGAGAAGCACAGGAGCATCTGCTGGTTTTATAGAGCTCTAGGCGGTTTGAAGCGGTTGTGTCAATGATCCTGGAGAAGTGGCGGGAGCAGCGGCCGCCCGGACACCTCCTGCATGCACTCCGGAATTAGACGAGAAAGCATGCAATGCAATCCTCAAAAGTGTAACTTGCATTCACAACCAAGCAATGCCATATCATCTGCTAAAATATTCACAACACCTGAAGGTTGCATCTTTTGTATTTGGGCTTGATATGGTTTAATTTTGTGCTTCTACTTACAAATGCACCAATAAGCACATGTACCTCTCAAACCCTGAGTTCAGGTTTGAAGTTATATATACAATTCAAACGATTCAAACCAAAACAATGTCTCAATTTAACATCAGAAGTCGCATGCATCCATCGCATGTTTTTTTAGACGCGAGTTCTTTTTTAAGGAAGTGCACTCATCGCAATACCCACAACATTACAACCATACAAAGAAGAGATCATGGAGAGAATTGTGGTAACTTCGTAGATCCTCGTGAATAGTTACAGAAATCGGTACATCTGCTGATTATCTCTTAACATTTCCGGCACATACAACTTCATCAGGAAGAAATTTGAGCGCACAAACATGAATATGTAACGATCTACAAGACTACAACCTTTATGCATGTGGCAGCCCTCATAATTGATAATGGTAAATTTTAGTCACCTACATAGGCACATCTACATCATTTTCTAGCCGGACTGTTAAACTATGGCAATATCTGCGACTCTGCGTCGATACACATCGACCTTGAGACGAGAACAAGACTAATACCTATGGCAAGGCATTAGGGAGCTACATGCAAGCACTTCTTGATGTCTCAGCCCAGTCTTTGCAGGATTCTCCCTTCGAAGAGGCATTCCTCTTGTGACCACTCCGACTCAACAGTGCAATGCTACTTGATCTTGGTATCTGGACAGCCCCAGTGACACAATCTCCGGCCTGAGCACAGCTCCAAACTCTTGAAGGCCCTTCCCCTAGCGATCTTAATCTTGGGAAACCATTTTTTAACCTGCAAATTGACCAATGCTCAGTATCTTTACCAGCCAGCTTGTCACACACAGGGCAAGGAGGATTATGCTTCTGGCCCTTGGGAGTGGTCCACTCCAAGCACTCAGCATGGTAGACATGGAAGCATGGAAGCACACCAGCAACTGGTAAATCTCCAGTACGTACAATTCGACGAGAACCCCAAGGCGATCTCTTGGACAAGAACCTCTCACAAAGGTCACACCTTGTTCTCTCCATTATATTATTAGAATGAAGTGGTCCAGAGCGTTCAGCTTCAGGTCGTTCTGATAAATCAGTAAGATCCATGCTACTTGCAGCACTCCAATTTCCTGACTCCCCATGACTGCCACTAGCATAGTCCATGAGACCTGAAGAGCGGAACTCTCCTACTCCCTTGAACTCGGAACGCAGAGGATTGTTGGAGCTTGCACTGGCAACAGGATTATGGATTTCTTGCCCTTCTAGTGCATGTTCTGGAAATGATAGAGGATGAATTGGCTTTGACAGGAATGATCGGTGACTTGGGAAGTTGCGTGGTGTAGACGAGTATGATTTAGGCACAATATCATACTCACTTCCATCAGAGCGAGATGAGGTGGAACCACCACTGTTGTGCTGTCCTGACATTCCCTACACAGAGGAGAAAATCAAGTCCTCTGAAGCCTGGAGAGAGTAATGAACTTGTTATAAGATGAACACAAAGCTAGCATATGACATACCTCTGACAATAACAATCCACCAATTGGCTCAGCCACTGAGACTGCATAGTGATATTAACTCCAATTAATACAATTGTTCTTGTTGCAAAGCTCATTAGAAAAAGTTGCATGAACATGCCCATGCCCCCATGTACACACACAAAAGAATGGGGTGATGAATACACAAAAACTATTTTAAGCAATAAAAACACTCTATATGCACATCCAGTAGAAACACACAACAAAATAATCATGCACAAAGCACTTTACCATGTGTTCAAGGCACAAAGAACCAAAGAATATTCTTATAAAACAAAAGAAACTTAGAAGAGATGTGAACATAATTTAAATGGTGTAACAAATGTGCTATTGTGCACTCATGTTGTCCATAATATTGTAGAATAAACATAGAAGCTGCAACCATGACAACATCACTCAGATTGTGCCACAATCCTAAATAGCTTGAAGACTAGCTTTTGGTAAATCATTGGTAGTTTTTGACTGTTGCCGTATAAGTACAAGAAGTCAAGAAAGACTTGCCTAAAACTAAGTGTTCTTAATATGGATTAAATGATGCAACCAAAAAAAGAAAGAACACAATAATCAGAAACGAACTTGTACAGAGAAAATACCAACAAATATGATCTGACATGATCGGTAATACTCCCTCAATTTCTTTTTTATAAAGTGTATTTTGGTCACACACGGAGATCAAGAAAGTTGTAAAACCAAGAGGATGGTGAAGAGAAATGACCATAATGTCCCTAGTGTTAATGTCTTGGGAATAAGAGAGAATAGTGTGGGTGGGTGTTTACTAATAAATATTGAAGAGAGGGAAGATGAGTGAGGGCAAAAGAAAGAAGATGTCATTAAAATTGCATGCACGCCTTATATTTTGAAACAAAACTGAAAAAACTATATGCCTTATATTTGAAACGGAGGGAGTACTTAATACTACCTAGTGGTGATACAATGTGTGAGAGGTGAGACTACTGTGAAATGCTATGAATATCATAGCAACCAAGTAGCCTAGATATAAATGATACAAAACATATCTACAGTTGTCAGATACCATAGCAGTTCAATATGATTCAAAGCCGAATGAATGTGTTATGGTGTTGGCAGCCCAACAGCCCACAACAGCCTCAGCAACAGGGAAACACCATATTAGTTATCTTCGTTAGCTTATCTTTGACTCCAATTATTTGTTTCCATCAGTTAGTGGTTTATTTTCATGTGTTAGTTGTCTCAATCTACCAAAGGTTGCAGTAAAATATGTAGGGTGTTGTATCCATAAGCATTCAGAAAAGAAAGAAGAAAAGCCTCTCTCCCTGATGTCTCATCTTCTACATCACATCCAGCCCTTCTCTCCTCCACTCCAACATCCATCCAGTCGTGTCAGGCCCATTAGTGTGAAGACCCATGTGACCCATATAGAGCGGTGATGGGATTAGTCTCACATTACTTGTTTAAAATAAGTTGTAGTAGTATATAATATCTGTTAGATACAAACGTAGCACCTCTGAGATAACCCTTTTACACGAAACGAAGACGAAAGTGTAAGCGGGGCGCTATGCATGTGTGACTTTGAGCGGATTTTGGGCCAAGGTGTTACAAATGAAATCAGATAATCAACCTTCGCTGCACGGGTGTGTGTGGAATAGGGGCAAAGGCTATGCGCATGGGGGGGGGTGGGCCCGAAGTGGACACACGACATGGCATATATACCAGTACTAGACACAGACATGTACCGAGAGGTAGTTCTGAGCATTTACGATGTATACAATGTGCTGCCGAGAGCATCAGCCCTTAAAGGGGGTGAATGTAATACCCTCATGGTTATCACGACGCCCCGGCGAGGCGAGTCGCCTCCGGGGTGCCTGGACGGCTAGGCACCTAGGCGGGTGCCTAGGCAAGGATTAGGCAACCAAAGGATATCCCTAGAGAAGCTGCCTTTGTATGGCCAACCAGTCTATTTTATTATTCATAAAATGGCATTCGGCCCATGTTCAGCCTAGTCGGCCCATCGGTCGACCAATTGAAGCTGCCCTAGAATGAAGACTCCCAACCAACACCTTTCATTCGAAGCTGCCCTCTCCATTCAAATGAAAGGCAGGTCTCTCCCAGCCCTCTCCATCTTAGGCTCCCAGCCGCCGCCGACTCCTCTCCCCTCTCCGGCGCCGGCGTCCTCTCCAGCCCCCTCCCCTACGGACACCAACTCCTCTCCCCCCTCCCGATCCCCCCACGCCGCCACCCCCTTTCCCTCTCCCGATCGCCTCACGCCGCCGCAGCTCCCCTTCCTCTCCTAGTCCCCCGTCGACCTCACCTCGATCTTGCGACTGGCGTCGGTGATGGAGCAGAGGTGGCGCAGTGAAGCCTGGCTGGAGGTGATGCGGATCCGGTGCCGGTGAGTCCGGATCTGCACCGGCGAGCCCAGATCTGGTGCCGGCGAGGCGCAGTGCTTGGCTCTCTTCAGGCAAGGCGTCGGGCCATGGCGCCTCCCGCCGGCTGCCTGGACGCCTTGTCGACGACTAGGCGTCGCCTAGGCAACGCCGTGATAACACTGAATACACTACCCCGCTAGTGTGAAGGCTCATGTGGCCCATGTGGAGCGGTGGTGGGATTCGTCCCATATTGTTTGTCTAAAGTGAGTTATAGTAGTATATAATGCCGATTGGATCCAACCGTAGCACCTCCATGTTAACCCTTTTAAGTGAGAACGAAAGTGTAAGTGGGGCGCTATGCATGTGTAGGCCTGCCCCACAGTGGGCTAAGTTTTGAACGGATTCTGGACATGGGTGATCTAGACAGAGCACCACACTTAAAATCTATGCTCTAGAATAAACGCATATAATACTATAATAGATCGACAAGCGGTAAGAATAAGAAAATTTTTGTTTCATAAAACTAGTAGAAGATTTACAAATTTTACCTTCCTCCACTAGGAACACGTATTTTAAGGGAAATATTAAGTTATCTAAAGCCAATTAATTTGGGCTAAGAGATGTTTTGAGCAATGTTCTAAATAACGGTAAACGGTTAACGAACGGTCACCCCACCTTTTAGTGTTTATACGGTAAACGGCCTTTTACACGGCCTTGTACACGGTTTTAGTACTTAAAGTCATATGGTTATATACCTATTTATACAGTAACAAAATAAGCATCTAATACATCTTTCCTATACATAGAACAAAATTCCCAGCAATTATTCATGACAGTGGCAAGGGGAAGAGTTTACTAAATTATGCCTGCTAAATGCTTCATACTAGAAGTTCCCTGCTATAATTCTTGACGAGAAACAGAGATTTACACTATAAAACGGCCCTAGTAAACGTTTAACTCCCATTACACTGTATAAACGGACCTTTATATCAACCTAACCTTTAAATTTAATTTAACGTAACAGATGGGCTACCTTTACCTTGTAAACGGCCTTTATTTAGAACAATGGTTTTGAGTCGAGTTGGGACTTGGGACCTGCAACCTAGCAGGTTGACAAAGCATCCATGGTGCATATGTTTCTAATACAAACAATATAGCCGATCACACTTCAACATGGCACCAATCCTGGATCAGTCTAAATCATGTGGTTCATGCAATACCCAAACATCTCAAGCGTAGACAAAGATAACATGGGCATTGAGTATGAGCACAGTGTTTCTAATTCCTTACCAGGAGGAACCTTAGGGATAAATGATGAATCCTAAATCAAGGTAGTGGTGAATAGCAGCTAGCCAGCCAATATAACTCTAGAAGGCATCTAACGACAGGGTTGATTCTTCAGCTAGACATCTTAATATAAAGACTAAGACTTCTGATACCAGGAGCCATGATGATAAACTAAGCAACAAGCAACCTGGAACTAAACCTGCAAACACATGAATCATGATAGAGTCCAAGTGTGGTAACAAATTTCTACAAACAAAATGATGAAGTCCATGTGATTTGCACTCCCCATTTTTTAAATCCCAACTCAATTACATGTATTAATTATGAAATAATGATGTGGTGCACCAAATGAGAACCTTTTAAAATGGACATAGCAGACCAACTCATCTTGATATAATAACTTGTATCATTTGAAATGAATGTGCGCAGGCAATGATCATCACTAGAATCAATGGTAAAAATGTAAAATCCAATCAATACTACAGAATTGACAGGAGATCAATCATTGTCACAAAAAGATAAACCACCAGTTAGTGTGGAATTCAACTCGAATATCTTACCAATTAACAATCATAATTGAGAATTTAAAAATAACTCACGCCCAAAAATCCAGCACATCAGCTAGTTTAGGAGTTAATTCTACATTCAAGCCAGTAAGTCTCTTGTTTCACTAAGAAACTGACATCTCATCATACGTATCGGCACCAATACCAGCAGGAAGGCTGTTGATAGTTAAACCAGACTTGTAAACTCCACTACTTTAGAGTCGAATAAGGAACACCCATATTGACAGTTTCGTAGAATAATAGCTTAAGCCAATTTCGATTTTTCTCCCATTTGTTTTCTAAAACACTCTTTGTTACTTAAACAAAATCAAAATGCAACAAAGTTTAAGTGAAACTTTTGTCAACTACTAAGAAACAATGTTTATATGCTGTCATGCTCACTGACATTGGATTTGGTTACAGTTTACTTTATCGACCAGACAAAGAACTCACAAGATGTTAAGTATCTATTTTAATCGTTAGCAGAATAATGTCATGCTCATCGGCACTGTCAACAAGTTTTGCTATGGTGGGATGGGTTAAAGATTATATAATTTGGCACACATATGATCTCAAAAAATCAGCTAATGATTTGTCATCTTGCTTGTGATTTACAGAAAGAAACTTGGGGTACAATTTGCATTTGTTCTGCAAGAATGTCGTATGCGGTTGTAAACATGTAATTTTGCTGGATTATGCAGTGCTTGATTTGCACCACAGGACAGCAATGGCAAACAGTTTGTCCTATTATTCCAAAATGACTGTAAAAACTACAAGGCTACCTATAAAACTATAACTTTCTTTTTTCTTGCCAGCATGCTATATAGCTGCTGCATATCTAAATCCGAATCAAATAGCAGATGAGGGCAAAGTGGCACATAAGTAAATCTTTTGAATTGATGCATACTGGAAACGCAGTATGGATGTCGAGTTTGAAACAACTTGGGCATGCTTAAACTTAGAAAACATTAATACCAAAAGCAGCTGGAACATCAGAAAGCATTAAAAAAAAGGCTGCTACTCCAAGAACACATACCTCTCACGTATTCATCAATGCTAGAATCTTGCAGCATAGGCAGCATAATGTGGTGATTTTGGAGGCTAACATCTGGACTGTTAAAATATGAAAAGGCACCCTCTGAGGTAGAATAACGATGATCTGGTTGAAGCTCGCTCCTCTCCCAGCTCCTACTAGCCTCTTTACTATTTGACGATAGTGATGAACCATAATTTGCAGCAACCCCGCTGTCACCATGGGATCCATAAGACAAGCCCTCGGAATTGATCTGGTACTCCCACCTCCTCGACAGTGGTGGCGAGAAGCCAGCGTTGGTCCGCCAGAGTGGATCACTACGGCCAACCGAGGACCACTCTCGGCTAGCTGTGCCAGTCCCATGGGGTCGCGCCGCCACGCAGCACAGTGACCCCATCCCGATTAAACCTGTAATACGGAACCACGAGTAGCCCCTACATCCCACTCATTTGCAGATTTTCTTGCTGAAAACCCCAAACCAGCACTATTCAGACAGCCAGAGGTGCCTTGCGGCTACTTCAATCTACTATGGGAACCATAACTTCAAAGAAATCATTGCAGGAACAAATACCACAAGCACAAGGTACCTAAAAAGAGGCAAAGCTAACATGATTATTTCGAAAATTCAGAACGCAACAATGTATTAAGGAAATACTCTATGAACAAATCTACATAGCAACGAAAGAAACAAAAGGACAAGTACAACAGGTACGAGAAACCACATCAAGTCAGCATATTTCCTAGAAAATTGCCTCCAGGATTGCGCCTTTGGAAGTAGGAACCGAAATCCAAGCCCATCTGGTCCGCGAAAACCGAAATGACTCCCCGGAAAAATGGACACAACAGCAAAGCAAGAAACCGTATTTTCGATGGCCCAGGTACAGACGAAGTTAGGCTTACCCAAACTACAGCATCCCCCTCCGGCGCGGACTAAAAGAAGAAGAAGACAAATTTGGACCCAATTAGCACCTAAAAGGACCAATTTCCGGGCGAGTGCAGAGAAAAGGAACCAAATTGTCGAGAACAGTGAGAAATTGGGGGAGAAGATGGGGAAATTGTACAAAAAATTACAGCTCGGGAGTGCCCTGTGGTGGGGCGGAAGCCTCGAAGGGAGTGGAGAGGAAGGAAGCAAAGGGAGTTGAGCTGGTGATAGCAGCAAGACGAGCAGCAGGAGAGGAACCCTAGCTTTGCCTTATTTAGTTTTGGTTGCTTAGGTTTTTCCCATTTTGTTTTATTTTCCCTTCATTTCTTCTTGTGTTCTTTTCCCCTTCGTTCAATTTCTACTTGTTTTATTTATGACATATAATGAAGTTATGATTCATGCCATCACTATTTTTTTTCTAAAGTGCACTTTTAAAGGATAATAATGAAATGCTAACAAGTCTATTTCTAAATCTGATGCAGGGAAAAACCATTTCAATGTAGTGCAATATTTAACATATATGAAATTTAAATAAGTGGCTTTTTAAAGATAAATAAAATTGAATAAAAAATTATTTGAATATGCAATAAAGAGATGTTGTATAGTGACATAATATTTTGCGGTAAGCATGTTTAAAAGTGGGCCTTATCCAGCCCTTTTTAAAGTTAGAGAGGCTTTGAATATCCCAAAACTATATAAAGTTTAAATAAGTGTCTTTCTAAAGATAAATTTAATTGAATAAAAGATTATTGGAATATTGATGTTGTATAGTAACATAATATTTGCATTAAACTTGTTTAAAAGTGGACCTTGCTAATTCTATCCGGCCCCTTTTTTTTAGGTAGAGGCCTTGAATATCCCTAACTTGCTATGTTTGAGAAATAGATAGTTTTTTTAGAAATATTAGAAAAACTTTACAGACAACTCAGTAAAAGCTGCTCAGCCTCCCTCCCCAACCCAAAATAAATAAATAAATAGCCCTAGCCTAACTAAGCATAATGTACCTTTGCTCAGAGTTCACAAATCGGCGATTTTTGACTATATCGAGGCGGCTCGGCAATAAAAACCACTTGATAAACCGTAGAGTTCAAATTCAAATTTAAAAAATTTGACAAAGTTTAGCAAAAAGTGTTAAAATGTTTTGAAAATTTTTTGTGAGATCTTGTGGCAATTCTAGTGATGCTATAAAAATTTTTAGATAATTAGCAGACCTGTGTATTTTTAAAAAATTCTGACAGTGATACTGTCAAAATATATGCTCTTCAGTTTTTGATTTTCTAGGGGCACAAAATGAAGTCTAATATTTCTTAAACTTTTTGTGTGATATTCTAACATAATTCTAATGATGTTGTAAAATTTTTAGATGATGATCAGACATGTGTATTTTAAAAAAATTATGAAAGTGCTACTATTATTGCATATGCTCTTCTGTTTTTGATTTTATATGGGCACTAAATAAAGTCTAATATTTTTGAAAATTTTATTACATGATCCTGTGGTTACATTAAAATTTTAGAATATAATAAATCATGTAAATTTTTATAAAAATCTGGCAGTGTCTTTGTTCCTATTCATTAATTGTTGTTTTGGATTTTTTAGAAGCACTAAATGATTTCAAAAATTGTTTAAATTTTTTTGAGGTCTTTTATAGATTAAATTTCCAATGCTCCTGCATATTTATGAACATGATGAATAAAGTTTTCATGGAATATTTGAATAAGTTTGTCGTGGTGTTCATTGATGACATTTTTGTTTACTCTAAGTCGAGGAAAGAGCATGCAGAACACTTGAGATTAGTGCTTGAAAGGCTGCGAAAGACTATATGCTAAGTATAGCAAGTATGACTTTTGAAAAGAGAAGATTGAATTCCTTGGTCATGTTATGACTGCTAAAAGGGTTGTTGTTGACCCAAGCAAAGTGAAAGTAGTGCTGCATTGGGAACAACAGAAGTCAGTTACCCAGATTCATAGTTTTCTGGGGATGGCGGGGTATTACCATCGATTTATCAAAGAATTTTTTATCATTGCTAGACCGCTTACGCAATTGTTGAAAAAGGAGAAGAAGTTTGCATGGACGCCGGAGTGCGAAAAGAGTTTTCAGGAATTGAAGAAACGTCTCACGACAGCACCAGTATTAGTGTTGCCGGATGTTCAGAACAGTTTTGACATATACTATGATGCTTCTAGACAAGGTCTTGATACGTATTGATGGAGAATGGCAAAGTTGTTACATATGCGTCAAGGCAATTGAGGCCACGTGAAGAGAATTATCCAACGCATGATTTGGAATTAGCTGCTGTAGTGCATGCTTTGAAGTTGTGGTGTCATTATCTCATTGAAAATATATGTGAGATTTATACAGACCACAAGATTGTAAAGTATATATTTACACAGTCAGATCTCAATATGAGACAGAGGAGATGGTTGGAGTTGATAAAGGATTATAATGTTGGAATCCACTATTATCCTGGGAATGCTAATGTGGTAGCCAATGCTTTGAGTCATAAGAGCCACAGTGCTAATATGCTAGTCTTAAATGATCAAGCAGAATTATGAAAAGAATTTCAGAAGTTGAAATTTGAAGTTGTTCCACAAGGATCTCTAGCTACTTTGGAAGTGAAGCCAATTCTAGAAGATCAAATCAGAGATGGTCAAAAGGATGACGAAAAGAACAACAGGATCAAGTCCAAGAAGGATGAAAGCTTAGCTAAAGATTTTACTTTGGATGAATAGGGTACTATGTGGTTTAAAGGCCGAAACTATGTACCGAACAAAAAGGAGCTCAAGTAGTTGATTCTCGAGGAAGCTCATCATTCGAAGTATTCGATTCATCCAGAAAGTGCCAAGATGTATCAAAATCGTAAGGAAAGGTTTTAGTGGCCTAACATGAAACTTGAAGTTGCTGACTATATTGCTCTATGTGATGTATGTCAGAGAGTAAAGGCTATGCATCAAAGGCTCGCAGGTTTGTTATAGCCATTAAAGGTTCCTGAATGGAAGTGGAAGGAAATCGGTATGGATTTTATTACTGGTTTGCCTACAACCTAGAAGGGTTATGATTCCATACGGGTCATTGTTGATCGTTTCATCCAGGTTGCTCATGTCATACCAGTGAAGACTACTTATTCAAGAGATCGTTTGGCAAAGCTATATATGTCAAAGATTGTATGCTTGCATAGAGTGCCCAAGAAGATAATGTCTGATAAAGGTACCCAATTTACCTCAAGATTCTGGAATAAGTTGCATGAAGCCATGGTAACTTGTTTGAATTTCAGTACAGCATATCATCCGCAGACAGATAGTCAAACTGAGAGAGTTGATCAAATTTTGGAAGATAAGCTGAGAGCTTGTGCATTAGCTTATGCTACTTCGTGGGATAAAAGTTTGTCGTATGCAAAATTCAGCTATAACAACAGCTATTAGGCAAGTTTGCAAATGTCAATATTTGAAGCTTTGTATGGTCATGCCTGTCGTACTCCATTGAATTGGACTGAGACAGGTGAGCGTTTGGTGTTTGGGTCTGATATTCTTAAAGAAGCCGAAAAGCAAATTGCTATGATCAGAGAAAGGCTAAAAGTGGCTCAGTCGAGATAGAAGAGTTATGCTGATAATCGTAGTCGAGAATTGAGTTTTGAGCCAGATGATTTTGTGTATCTCAGAGTTACCCCTCTCTAAAGGTGTTAAAGGTTTCATGCTAAAGGAAAGCTTACGCCAAGATATGTTGATCTGTTCAAGATCTTAAGCTATCGAGGAGAGGTTGCTTATCAGTTAGAGTTACCGCAGTCATTAGCAAGAGTGCATGATGTGTTCCATGTGTCATAACATAAGAAGTGCCTCAGAGTGCCAACAAAGCAGACACCGTTAAAAGCAATTGAGTTGCAAGAAGATTTGACCTATAAAGAGCAGCTGATCAAGATTTTGGATGAGATGGAGCGTAAGACCAAAAACAAGTCAATTTGCTTTCGAAGAATTCAATGGAGCAATCACTCAAAAAGTGAAGCTACCTGGGAGCGTGAGGATGATCTGAAGTCATAATTTCCTAACCTTTTCCTTAGGCAGCCCTAAATCTCGGGGTCGAGATTCTATTAAGGGGGAGGTTTGTAATATCCTAATTTTTGGCTTTATTTGAATTTAATATGCATTTTATGAATTTTCTGATTTTATTGGATTTTTCTTGAATTTATTTAATATTCTTTATATTGGCCTTTTGTGATAACTAATTAAATAATGAGAAAGTTCAAATAAAATTTTGCTAAAAATATTTTATTTGAGTTTCAAATGTTTCAAAATATTTTTGAGATTTTTCTGGTATTTCATTCACCTTAACCAAATTAATCTATTTTTTGGAATTAATTTAATTCATAAATCTTTGGAAAACTAAGATAATAGTGTTGGGCCGGAACCCCATCGGGCCCAGTCCTATGCACACTTGGCCCGATCCGTTTTTCCTATGCAGCTCGGTTCGGTTTGCTTGAGCGATCGTGGCCGTTGGATTGGGCAAGCACGGGTGAGATCGAATCGAAACCCCAACAGTCTTGGCCATCAGATCTTGATCAATGGCCAGGATGGTTCGGGTAGGATTAACCCTAATGGCTTTCAGCCGTTGGATAAATTTTGTAAGTGGCTCAAATTGCGTCGCATTTCACGCGATGGAGGCCGTTGGATTGCTGACGCATGTTCGGCCCGGATTCCATCTTCCCCGCGTCGTCTCCGCCGTATGGGACTTGGAGACTGCCGCCGTGTGGAACAGGGATTCCGTTTGTGCGTGCCCATCGAGGGGTATAAAGTCCGCTGGGTCATACCTTGAGGATTCCCATGCTCATGCGCACGTTTTTGTCTAGTTAGATCTGCTTGGGGTGTGTTCGTTGTTCCGCAACCGTTCATCGGAGTTGAAGACCTCGCCATCGTGCTTTTTCGCTATGATCTCGCTACCTGCTGCGACTCCACCGAAACTAGTGCCATATTTGGGTTCATCGAGTTAGGTTCATGCAGATCTGAGGTGCGCCGTGTTCGTTTCGCACCAGAGTAGTCATCGCCTACGCCTTCTTCCCCACGTACGGTGAGTTTCACGATTGCGCCATGGCCAGACCTTCGTCGTCAGCCTTTGACCGTTCAATCCGAGGAGCACCATCTGATGCCAACGCGTGTTCCAATCCTCAGCATGTCACGTGTCTCCATCATCATGCTCGATCTTGACCGTTTGATTAGAACAAGCGGTCCAGATCGAGTTGTGCACCGGGCCAATCAAGTTTCGACCTGTGGCGCAAGGGTTCCAAGCGACGTGGACCGAGTCCGTTGTGAACCAACTCGGTTCTGTGGACTGGGTCCATGGACTGGTGCCATGTGGTGATCGGTGATTGGATTGGTGATGCTGACGTCAGTGTTGACCCAATAATTAGGGTTTTTCAGTATGAAAATAATTCGGTTTAATATTGATTTTCTTTTTTTGGGTATTTTCTTTATTTTCAAACTTTGAAGAGCTCGTTCTCCCTCATACAAGCTCCGATTGAAATGATTCCAGTTTCTAAAAATTTGTAAAATTGAGATCTAATTAATGGTGAATTTTATTTGATTTTTGGAGTCTATTTTATCTCTATTTTAGTATTTATTTACCATTATTTCTCATTACGCGTAGACGTCGAAGTGCTCGAAGCGTCCGAAGAGGATTCATTGACTCAAAACTAGGATCTGGAGCAAGAACAAGGACTTTTTCAAGACAAGTTATGCGTTGATCTTATTGAACCAAGTTTATAAATCGCTATATTGTTTTACTTTAAGCATATTATTTTATGTGTATAACTATTTCAAATTAAATTGGGATTTAGTTAATCTGTCCAATCGGATTATACCCTATCTTGTCATTTGTATGCCATGATCAATTGTCACCCTAGATTGGTTCATTATTAGTTGGTTAATACTAGTAATCAACATGGGTTGGTTAGACCGAGTTAGTATGCTTAGCCATGCCATGTACATCACATGACTTTGGAATACTAAAAGTTAATCTTGACTAATGGAATGTAGAACATGATTACAAATTGGAATGTTAGGTGTTGTCACACAATGATGTTGAGTTCTAGTGACGAGAATGTCACTCAACGATGTTGACTTGTTGATAACACGTGGTACTTGGTAATCAACTGAAATGGTAATCATTTAAATTGGGGCAAGTGGCAAGGGGAAGTGTGCCAAGGTGAGCCAGAAGGGTAGAGGATATGTGGAAGTCTTGCCCTAGTCATCATAAGTATTTAACCTTGCAAGTCTTTGACCTGAGTCAAACATGTAATCATATATTTGGAATGGGACGGACCTAGCTAATTAATTTGTAATATCTTAACTTTGGTGCTATCAGTGGTGTTGTGAGGTTCACTGTAAGGACCTGAGAGCATCTAGGCTCCCTATATGTATAAATTGTGCTTAGTATATAGGTTTTGGTGTTGATGACTAAAAAGGTTACTCAGTGAAAAATCAAAAGTAGTCAGATCTGATGATCAAGGCTAAGGTGTTTCTTTTAGTTTTGGCTTGGGAGTTAATTTAAGCCACTCAGTTAAATCACCGTACTATTAAGAGGGACTATTCATAAAAAATGATCTTGGTTCATGTGCAGAGTCACTAAGATTTCTTGGAGCATAGGACTTTTTTCATTTCTCTCTAAAACCATAGTTCTCTATCTTCTTAGCCAAAACAATTCTCTCTGGACCAAAATCTTCTTTCTGGTTCAGGCGCTCAAAGATCCTGAGTTCTAAAATTCAACTGAGCGTACATCATGTACGCCGGACCGATAAACTCGGTCCGGCACTGAGAATTATCCTTACCGAGCGCACACCATGTACGCCGAACCAACTTTTTGGGTCCGGCATTAAGAATTCTTTTCAATCACATATAACAAGTGTTCATCGGACAAATCTAAATTCTTTCTTCTATTTTAGTCCGACATAAGGTATTTCTTTTTTACTTCAAATATAATTCTGGTCTATATTAAAATGTCAGAAAAATAAAGTCTGATGCAGACCTGATCTCTATGTGTACTCCGGACCAACTTTTTCGGTCCGGCGCAAATGAGCCCCCCTCTGGTAAAATCAGTCGCTTTCTCTTATACGCCGGACCAACTTTTTCGGTCCGGCGCAAATGTTGTTCGCTGATACTGAGTTAGTTCAGACCTTGTATACGCCAGACCAGCTTTTTCGGTCTGACGCTAACGAAGTTTGCCTGGCTAAGTAAAATCATATGCACAACGGACCAAGTTTATTGGTCCGACGCAAATCTTCTTATTGCCAGTATAACCGCCCGATCTCTTCACCCTTACGACGGACCGCTTTTACGTCCGGCGTGAATGGGTCTTTCTCGAGTTCAACTATGCCTCTCAAAACTATGTACCCCGGACCAAAACTTTCGGTCCGGCGTGTGTGTAGTTTGACTTCCGTTTCACTCTATCAAAAATCCTACCAAAAGGTAGCTGTTGACCTACCCCATCTTCCCTAACACCCCCCAACGGGCAAATGGCAGGTGTAACGGTTATTTCTGTTCAGGGGCTATATATAGATCGCATGTGTTCACAAAAGACATAGAGCTTTGCACATTCACATCTTTTGAGATCCTGAACATCTTTGAAATCATTCAAATCATATACATCTCTTTGATCTTTAGAATTCCTGAGCTTCATTCCATCAAAGAGTCTTGAGCTTCAACACAGTGAAATCACAAACATCATTCTGAATTTATAGAGTACTTGCTCCAAGCTAAATCTAGTTGAGTCTAGCTACTGAATCAAGAGACAGGGCTTGTGGATAGTCTATTACTCTTGGAACTAGCTGTTCCTAGACGGTTGGAGGAGTTGTTGGTGCGACCTGTCCAACAGTGATTGTGGAAGGCCACCATTGCTGTGAAAGGTTGAGACTCACCTCACTGGAGTAGTGAAAGAGCTAAGATAGTGGTAAACCAAAAGCCACTGAGATTGGCTGTTTGGTGGAGCAATACTTCCAAGGAAGTGCTCTAACGGGGACGTAGGAGTGATCTTTGAACCTCGGTGAAAAATCCCTGAGTTCCCCTGTTTATATTCTTTTTCTCATTCGAATTTCCTTTGTTACAGAGTTTGCTTACAAGTGTTGTGCTGATCTTTTGTACTAAGTACTTCCGCTTCTTTATTTTTATTGAGAAAAGTTTTTGAATAACTTTAAAAGTTTTTAAAGTTGCCTATTCACCCTCCCCTCTAGGCCAACTTGATCCTTATAGGACCCGAATCCACTGATTCGAACCCACTGTGTTTACCGCACTAGTCCCAGGATCAACGCTAGTGCACACAGCTTAACATTGGTACATATCACATCATACTCAACGATAGTAATACTAATACTCCATTTATTTATATTGCTAAGTGTATGATCTTATGACCAACTTACATTATTAAGCCATGCAAGGCTAGACTTGAAATATAAACTAAGAAATAAGCAGCAGAAATAGAAGATGTAGATGACTCATCAGTTAACCATAGGCAACTGACAAGGCTCGAACCCTAACGACTCGTGTCCTCCTGGAACTCCTCCTACAACAAAGGTGTAGACTCCTGTAAGGATCAAGTTGGCCTAGAGGGGGGTGAATAGGCAACTTTAAAACTTTTTAATTATTACGAAAAACTTTTCTCAATAAAATTAGAAATGGAAGCAATTAGTACAGAAGTCTAGCACAACACTTGTTCAAGAAAACTTTGTAAGGAAGGGAATTTGGAATGAGAAACAATAAGAGAATAATAAGCAATGATAAACAAAAACAGGAGAATTCAATGATTTTCCACCGATGTTCAGAGATCACTCTTACGTCCCAGTTAGAGCACTTTCTCAAAAGTATTGCTCCACCAAACAGCCAATCTCAATAGCTTTTGGTTTTTCACTATCTTGACTCTTTCACTACTCCAGTGAGGTGAGTCTCAACCTTTCACAGTAATGGTAGCCCTCCACAATCTCTATTGGATAGGTTGCACCAACAACTTCTTTAACCGTCTAGGAACAGCTAGTTCTAAGAGTAGTAGACTATCCACAAGCCCTATCTCTTGGTTCAGTAGCTAGATGCAACCTAAACTTAGCTTGGAGCAAGTACACTAAATGTTCAGAATGAATGTTTGTGATATTCTGAGTTGAAGCTCAAACTCTTGATGAAAATGAAACTCAGGAATTCTAAAGATCAAGAGTTGTATATGGTTTGAATGATGTCAAAGATGGTCAGGATATCAAAGATGTGAATGTGCAAAGCTCTGTATCTGTTTGTGAACCTAGGCATTCTATATATAGATCCTGAACAGAGATAACCGTTACACTTGCCATTTGCCCGTTGGGGGTTGGTAGGATAGATGGGGTAGGTCAACTGCTGCCCCTTTTTATAAGAATTTTGAGGTATATGAGTCATAAGTCAAAGTATACACACACGCCAGACCGAAAACTTTGATCCGGGGTACATAGGATTGGAAAGCATTGTTGTGCTCAGAATGACCCAATTACGCCGGACCGGAAATATTGGTCCGTCGTACACAAGTCATGGGCACGGATTAAACTCACGGTTTGGTTGTTTCTTCAAATAATAGATAAGAATAGCGGTGGTCCGATGATGCTTGATGCTGTGAACAATGAACTAGAGTCTCCTGATAGACTGGCCATGTACAGGGTGCATGAAAGCTGTTTTTTTGTGAGCAATTTCACTTTCATCTTCTATGTTTTGCTAATATGTATCACCCTCTTTTAGTATTCCGTTGCAACACACGGGTAGTAAGAAGTAATGTAATCTACTATTTGTTGTTGGGCGTACAATAGATTTCATGCCATGTTAGCATTTTCGATGCATTTTTAATCAATTTTTGGTTTTTAGGCCACTGAATGACCGTTTTGCCTCTCCGGTCAGTTTGCAGTGCTTTGGGCTTGCTTAACCATCCCGATCGAGTCAAATTGCTGCCGCACCATTTTATAAATATACTAGTATATAATTAACAGCTTAAATTTAACTTTTGAGTTCTTGAAAAGCCATTAGGCCCGTCGGATCGCTGCCAACGGTTTAAGATGACAGCGTAACAAAAAAAATGCCAAGACACGAAAACTGGCGTATCGGGTTGGGTCAGTCAGCCTCCCAGGATAGTCCATCCGGGGCGTATATTCTTGATCCAACGGGTCGGAAGCCCCCTTCCCGGCCACCGGCGGTGAGATTGTGGTAAACCAAAAGCCACTGAGATTGGCTGTTTGGTGGAGCAATACTTCCAAGGAAGTGCTCTAACGGGGACGTAGGAGTGATCTCTGGACCTTGGTGAAAATCCCTGAGTTCCCCTGTTTATATTCTTTTTCTCATTCGAATTTCCTTTGTTACAGAGTTTGCTTACAAGTGTTGTGCTGATCTTTTGTACTAAGTACTTCCGCTTCTTTCTTTTTATTGAGAAAAGTTTCTGAATAACTTTAAAAGTTTTTAAAGTTGCCTATTCACCCCCCCTCTAGGACAACTTGATCCTTACAAGTGGTATCAGAGCTAAGGTCACCCTTTATAGCTTAATAGCTTGGGTTAAAATGGCCGAGGGAATAGGATCAGCTACAGTTATTGTCGGAAGAGTTCCTATTTTTGATAGCACTAATTATGCCTATTGAAAAATTAGAATGAGATGCTATCTTGAAGCCGTAAGTTATGATGTGTGGAGAGTCACAGAAAGACCTTTGCCTCCACGTGTCATAACTGAAGGGCAATCTTCATCCTCAGAACCCACACCTGGAGAAATAAGAAATTTGCAATATGATGCTCAGGCTAGGAATGCTATTTTTTCTTGCCTTAGCATTGATGTTTTTGATAGAGTCATCAATTTGTCAACTGCCTATGATATCTGGACTACTCTTCAAGAAATTCATGAGGGAACCTCTGATGTAAAAGAGGAAAAATATTTTGTTGTCAGAGAAAATTTTGATCAATTCAAAATGCTCCCTCGTGAAAATGCAAATGATATGTTTTCTAAATTAAATCCTATTGTAAATGAGCTTAAAGGACTAGGAACTAAAGTTGATGATGTTGAAGTGTGCAGAAAAATGATCAGAGTTTTACCACGAGCATATCACAGTCTGATCACCTATCTGTCAAACAGTGACGATCTGAAAAAACTCACACCCACTGAGCTACTGGGCAAGATTCCAGCTCATGAGCTTACCTTAGGTGATGAAATTGAGACCAAGAAGAAATCCATTGCCCTCAAGGGACAAAGATCAAGATTCATCTGATGATGAAGAAGAAGAAGATACAAGCTATAAAGAGGACGAAGATGTAAGAAAATTGGCATTACTCATGAGGTCAGCAAACAAAATCATGAGAAGGGTAAATGTCAAGGGTAAATCCTCTAATTATTCCTCAAAAAGAAACCCTTTCTCTAACATTATTTGTTTTGAGTGCAATGAGAAAGGACACATAGCTGTCTGTTGCCCAAACAAAGGTATCAAGAAGGGCAAAAGCAAGAACAATGATGTATATGACGAAGAAAAAGCTCAAGGAAGCTACAAAAGAAATCATCACAAGAAGAACTACTCCAAGAAACATTGGAGGAAAGGAAAGAAGGAAGCACACATTGGTGAATGGGTCACTGATGAAGAAAATCTAAGTGAAGAATCCTCCTCATCAGATGAAGAAGAGCCAAGGTCCAAGGGACTAGCAGGGCTTGCTCTGGATGAGTCTACTCCACCTTCACCCTCCCTACCTCTATGCCTCATGGCTAGGAATGATGAAGAGAAGGTAAATGATTCTCCCTCCTATGAAGAGCTAGTAGAGATTATTAAAGAGCTGAATAATGCTTTATATGTTAAGACTACTAAGGACAAAGCTCTTAAGAAAAATAATATCAGTTTAATAAATAAAGTTGATACTCTTGAACCTAACTTTAAGATCATGGATGAAAAGTATGATGTGCTACAAATTAGTCAAAATGATCTTTCACATAAATATGAAAAACTTTCACATGCTCATTCTGTACTAAATTCTGATCATACTTCTCTTATAAATTCTCATGAATCTTTGAAAACAACTCATATACAACTTGTTAAAGATCATGATGAATTACTCAACAAATATTGTGAGCTAGAAATTGATAATGAAATGCATGGCAGAAAATCTGATAATATTTCTTCTTGCAATATTTCAATCAGTTGTGACTTGCTATCTGATAATATAATTACTCCTAGCTCATCAAGCATGTGTAATGAAAACTACAAAAATGCTTTGTATGCTAAAGAGCTCATGATAGAAAACAATGAGCTAAAAATCAAGGTAGCAAAATTTGACAAAGGATTGGAAAAATGCTTCCTTGGCAGTGCTACCCTTGATAAAATTCTTGGGGAGCAAAAGGTTGTTCTAGGTAAAAAGGGATTAGGTTATAAATTCAAATCTATGCCCAAAAGGAATGAACAGCCAAAACCCAAGATAAATTTTGTCAAAAGTAGGGTTCAATGCTGTTATTGTCATAACTACAATCATGCTTCTATAAATTGTAAATTTGCCTGTACTCCATATACTAGGGTTAATAGAAGATGCATGGTTGATGTTCATTATATGCTGTTTAAGGATTATAGGGGTAAAAAAATGTTAGATATGTTGGCCCCTCTAATCTGGCAAAAATCTTAAGGCCATTTGGGTGCCTAAGTCTTTACTTACTAATCCTTTTGGACCTAAAATTGTTCAGACTAACACTAATGGACCCAAAAGTGTTTGGGTGCCTAAAATCAAGAAATGACCATATTTTAGGTGAACTACAAGAGTGGTGGCCAACATTGGGTTATTGACAGTGGTTGCACACAACATATGACCGGCACACCAAGGATGTTCACCTCAGTTGAAAAAGAGAGTGATCCAAGTCATAAGATTACATTTGGAGATAATAAAGAAAAGAAAGGTAAAGGGAAATGGTAAAATTGCTATCTCAAATGATCACTCTATTGAGAATGTATTACTTGTTGATTCTTTAAACTTCAATCTTTTGTCTGTTGCTCAACTCTGTGATCTAGGTTTTCATTGTATTTTTTCAAGTGATGGAGTAACAGTTCTTGACAAAAATGAGAAGCTTATTTTTAAGGGTTTCAGATTTCAGAATCTCTACCTCGTTGACTTTAACTCTAATTCATCATGCATCTCAACTTGTCTGCTTGCTAAAGTTTCACATGGTTGGCTTTGGCACAGAAGACTTGGGCATGTAGGTATGTCTAATCTTAAAAAGCTTTTCAAAAATGAGCTAGTAGTGGGCCTAAAGGATGTTAAATTTGAAAAGGATAAACTATGCAGTGCTTGTCAAGCAGGCAAGCAAGTAGCTAACTCTCATCCTGCTAAAAATGTTATGTCCACTACTAGGCCCCTAGAACTTTTGCATATGGATGTATTTGGCCCTACCTCATATGCAAGTATAGGTGGCAACTCATACTGTCTTGTTATTGTGGATGATTTCTCTAGATTTACATGGGTATTCTTTTTACCAAATAAAAGTGATGTTGGAAATATATTTAAAACTTTTGCAAAAAGAGCTCAAAATGAATTTGATTATCCTATTAAGAAGATCAGGAGTGACAATGGATCTGAATTTGTCAATACTAACATTATTGAATATTGTGATGAGTTAGGGATAAAGCATGAACTTTCAGCCATATACACTCCTCAACAGAATGGTGTGGTTGAAAGGAAAAATAGAACTCTCATAGAGATGGCAAGGACAATGTTGGATGAATATAATACCTCTGATGCTTTCTGGGCAGAAGCTATCAACACTGCATGTCATGCTATCAACAAGCTCTATCTTCACCGACTTCGTAGAAAGACTTCATATGAGCTTCTGGTAGGAAGAAAACCTAATATCTCATATTTTCGTGTGTTTGGATGCCAGGTATATATCTATAAAAAGAGAACATATTTAGGTAAATTCCAAAAGAGATGTGATACTGGTATTATGCTAGGTTATTCTTCTAAATCTAAAGCTTATAGAGTGTTCAATAATTCAACTAGGTTAGTAGAAGAAACCTATGATGTTAAATTTGATGAATCTAATGGCTCACAAGGTGAGCATGAGAATCTAGCTGATGTAGGTGAAGAAGCTCTTAAAGAATCCATGAACAAAATGGAGATTGGAGAGATCAAGCCTGAAGAAAACAAGGATGATCAACCTACAATGTCCACAGTACCTCAAGATGGATCTCAACTCGAAGAAGATGAAAAGAAGGACGAAGGACCCAACTTCATAAAGAGTCATCATACAATCACAAAGGATCACCCTGTGGATCAAATCATTGGTGAATTTAGTAAGGGGGTTCAAACTCGTTCTAGACAAGCAACCTTCTGTGAACATTATTCTTTTGTTTCATGTGTTGAGCCTAGGACAATGGATGAAGCTTTAAAGGATGCTGACTGGATTATGGCAATGAAAGAAGACCTCAACAATTTTGAAAGAAACAAAGTCTGGAACTTAGTGGAAAGACCCTCAGATCATAATGTTATTGGAATAAAATGGGTTTTCAGAAATAAACAAGATGAAAATGGTTTGGTCACACGAAATAAATCAAGGCTAGTAGCTCAAGGATACTCTCAAATTGAAGGTTTGGATTATGGAGAAACTTATGCACCTGTAGCTCAACTTGAGGCCATAGGTTTCTTCTAGCCTTTGCATGTCATTTTAATATTACTCTTTTTCAAATGGATATTAAAAGTGCTTTTCTTAATGGAATCATTGAAGAAACTGTTTTTGTTGAACAACCTCCTGGTTTTGAAGATATAAAGTTTTCCAATCATGTATATAAATTATCTAAGGCTCTATATGGTCTAAAACATGCCCCCAGGGCCTGGTATGAGCGCCTTAGAGACTCCTTACTAAAAAAGAACTTCAAAATTGGCAAGGTTGATCCAACATTATTTCTAAAAGACTTCAATGGTATATTAATGATCTGCCAAATTTATGTTGATGACATTATCTTTGGAAGTACTAATTTATCTCTATGCAAGGAATTTAGTAATCAAATGGCCAGAGAATTTGAAATGTCAATGATGGGAGAGCTTACATTATTTCTGGGATTTTAAGTCAAGCAATTAAAGGAAGGGACTTTCATTTCACAAGAAAAATATATTAAAGACCTTCTCAAGCGGTTTAATCTGGAAGAATGCAAGCCTATCAAAACTCCTATGGCAACCAATACACATCTTGATTAAGATGTGGGAGGTAAGTCTGTTGATCAAAAGTTGTTCAGATCTATGATAGGTTCCTTACTATATTTAACAGCATCTAGGCCAAATATTATGTTTAGTGTATGCATGTGTGCTAGATTTCAAGCTGCACCTAAAGAAGTACATCTTAGTGCAGTAAAAAGAATTTTCAGATACTTAAAGCATACTCCCTGTTTCGGTTTGTGGTACCCTAAAGGTGCTTCTTTTGAACTTCTTGGCTATTCATATTCTGACTATGCCGGTTGTAAAGTTGATCGAAAAAGCACTTCTGGGGGTTGTCATTTACTTGGAAGATCTTTAGTATCTTGGTGTTCTAAGAAGCAAAATTCAGTAGCACTCTCAATCACGAGGTGAATATGTAGCTGCAGGCAGTTGTTGTGCTCAAATTCTTTTTATTAAACAAACTTTTCTGGATTATGGTGTTATATTTAAAAATGTGCCTCTATTGTGTGATAATGAGAGTGCAGTGAAAATTGCCAACAATCCAATCCAGCATTCTAGAACTAAGCATATTGAAATCAGACATCACTTTATATGTGATCTTGTTGCTAAAGGTGACATTATGCTTAGCCATGTAAGGACTGAAGACCAATTGGCTGATATTTTCACTAAGCCACTTGATGAGGCCAGATTTTCAAAATTAAGAAATGAACTAAACATCATTGCCTATTCAAATATTGTTCGATGATGTCTCTCTTAAGGAAAGATAGTGTGCTTGCTATGCATCTCTTGATACACATAACCCTTAAATTCTTGCTCCGACTGGTTTTGAACCTCCGTTGGATGGATTTATCGCTGAATGGTTTTCAAAGACTACTTTGGTTTTCCGAATCAATCCTTTTCTAAAAAATCTCTTCGGCTTCCGAAACTTCACTAACTTCAAGTCTCTTCGGATTATGATGCTATTTAATCCCTCCTCGTCGCAGCGGCTATAAAAGGCGAATCAAGGATCTGGAAGTGTAATCCTTCACTTAACCTTTCTTCTTTCTGATTAAACCTTCCATCTTCATCATGCCGAAAAGGAATTTCAAGGATGAGGAGGAGGACCCTAGGATTGCAGAGCTCTGGAGGGACTACGAACTCGCCTTAGCAGAGTTAGCCAAGGAGAGGGTAGTCGAGCGTGACCGTGCCTCCGTCGATGCCCTCCTTGAGGCCGTCCCTGCTCTTTACAGGGCTAGGGAGGCCCTTGTGGAGGCACTTGGCCGCATCCGTCGGAGAGAGACTTAGGTCCTTCCCCTATAAAAAAAAATTCCCAGGCATAATGTCCGGGGAATTAATATAAATAAAGAAATGCTTTTCTGAAATGTTTTCTTTGAATGTTCCTTGTCTCGCATGGCTTCGCGTTTCAATGATATCCACATCCGTCTATCGCAGAATGTAACTTAAAGCTCGACGCGTAACACATCGTGTTAAATCTGGCGCGAATAGCACTCTGATCCGACTGGCGGTGTGAATAAATGAATTCAAAAGTGCTGATTACAGAATAAAATAATTCTTTGAATAAATCTCTTAACCAAAAAAAAATTTCCCTTCTTAAAACCTCTTATGTTTTTTGGGTGATTTAAGTTTTCTCTTCAAAGTTGAGTATTTTGGTCTTAGAAAAGTCTTCAATTAGCTATCTCTGTGTTTTTCCTTCCAGAACTATGTCTATGCACCTCGGACTGTTGCCTTAAAACCAAGCCGAGTGTTTTCCAACTACGGCAGACCAATTTTATTGGTCCGACGCAGATAGAAAGCCTTCAGAACTCGGTCCGGCGCAGACTAAAAAGCAGTCCAGGACATATTCGACAATAGCTCTGTTATCTACGCCTTATCTTTTTCAAATCGTATTTGATCTCTATCTTTAAAATCTCTTATGATCTCGTCAAAAGTCTATCTCTTAGGGCTTATCTCTGCCAAACTTATCCAAATTTGGTAACAAAATTCTTGGATTCCCTGGCTGCAGTCCCATCTACTCCTTCATAAAGAGACCTTCTCAAAGTACGGCAGTTACTGTCGTTACTTTCCTATGCGTTGTCCGTATTGCCTTTAGTGCAGCTCTTGCTCTTGAAAATCCGTGCTATTTATATCTTCCTCCTCAGAAGTCTCTCATATTTTCTTGCTCAAACTCTTTTGACCAAAGTTCATCACCTTCAAGCTTCTGGCAAAAACTCTTGAGCACTTTCTCCTTACACCGAAGCTCATCCTGAACGGTTGTTTGTCAACGGTGTTCAATCTGTTCAAGCTTCTGCGACTAGGGTCTCGTAAGTTCCTTAATCTTATCTTATCTCTTTGCTAAATCGAAACCCTAGTTAGTAATCATCTCTTAAGGTCCTCTCTTCTGTCTCTTAGGCTGTTCTTCAATTTCTTGCGTTTGGCATTATCGATTATTCACCTCGCTTTTCATCAAGTTAACTTAGTATTTCTGAAAAGAAGCCCTAGTCAAGATGAGTTCCCAAAATCCAGACAAAAGAGGTCTTTTTGGAAAAATTGCTGATAAATTCAAAGGAAAAAAGAAAGCCAAAACAGACAAATCCCAGCAGTCTGGTGGTATAGTAAAGAAAGTAACAACTAAACCATCAAGAAAACCAGTGCAACATGACTCAACATCTTCTTCAGATGACAGTGACTATGAGCCTGATGCAGACATATCTTCTGAAGAAGAAATAGAACTCAGTGATGAAATTGACATAATTTGTGGACATGAGCTAGCAGCCTTAGGTGGAAAGAAACTAAGAGCTGCCAGATTAGTGCCTGAAAGAATCTGGTTTTCTTTTGATAGACCTGCTCTTAATGAGCAATTCATTACCACATTCCAGAGAAATATTTATATGGGGTACAAAAACAGGAGAAATAATAATGGTAAACTTATGTCAGCACTTTGCAAGCATCAATATGTTGATTGGAACCAGATTAGCTCTGTGCTAGAATCAGATAGAATTCTAGATTGTGTTAGGTCAACCCCTGGGCTTGCAACTCTTATGTCCTCTGTCAGGCCAGCCTGGAGTGAAAATAGAATTACGGAATTCTATGCATCTCTGTTAGTAAACAAGAATAGGCACTATATTCTGTTTACTATTGATGGAAATAGGAGAAAAGTGAGATCACCTCAGTTTGAAGCTGCCATTGGAGCCTCAAGTCCTTTGCTAAACAGAACTAGGATTCATGATAGGATGTTTCCTGGAAATAGATGGAGACAGATTGGTGACATGCCTGACTTACAAGTATCTGCACACATCTACAGAAATATCCATGAGGCTGGATTTAGTGCAAACAGGGTTCATTGTTTAACTGCAGAAGCCAAGGCTCTGCTCCTGATTCTCAGACACACAATTTACCCTAAATCTGGTTACAAAGAACGAGTAACCCCATGTCTTGCTTGGTTGCTGCACCTAATTTTATCAAGACAACCCATTGATCTGACAGACTATATCTTTGGAGAGATGGAAAAAGCTATTTACAGAAAAATGGGCAGTCCTCTTCCTTTTGCCATGCAAATCACTCAAATGTTATTGGCTCAAGGAATCATCTCCCAGCTTGAGAGGGACAGATAGTTTAATTCTGGACCTAAGCAATACAAAATGCCCAAGCCAGCTGCTCAAGAAGTAGGACCAGCAAGACTTCCTACTCCACTACCAATAATTCATGAGCCTAGTGCTCAAGAAGGTACAGAGATACATGGAAATTCAGATGATGATGGAGGAGTTCCAATTCATAGCTATCATACTCAGGAATACTTTTTCCCAGCCCCTGACTCTCCACATACTCTCACAGAAATTTTGGACTACAGCTCTGAACATCATAGTCAGCAAAGGTTTGGACAGTCTAAGCATACTGAAGTCTATGTAAGCTCTGAGTCTCATCATGAAGATGAGGAAGTGCACAGATTACAAGAACTAGCAGCTGCAGCTAGGTTTATGGAAGGTCAAAGTTTTCCACCAGCAGTTCATGATCATGAAGCAGGTGGTTCAAGGCCACATCAGGGACATATGCCAACCTTCACTCAGCAATCTTCTGAAGACTCTCATCATTCTCATCACTCTGACTTTGCTGAGCCTGCTTTTTCACATGATTATGGTCATCAACCATCTTGGTGGGACTCACAACCAGGTTGGTTCACATCATTTGAGTAACAATATAATACTGATCTCAGAAATGCTCAAGAAAATATTGAAGAAGAAAGGAGATTGGCTGCCCAGAGACATGATGAACAAATGGCAGCAATTCACCAACAGCAAGAACTGATGCAAAAGATCTATCAAGACCAAGCCAATCTCAGGGATGAAACTTATAAAAGGTTTGATATGATCAGAGGAAATCAGTGGGACATAAGAAAATGAATTGGTGAAATCAAAACTGAACAGCTTGTGGTAAAAGACAGGCTATATGATCTAAATAAGAAGCAGAATGCCCAAAATGCCCAAATTGACAAATTTGCTCAAAATATGTACAAGAACTTTGACAAGACTGGCAGCTGTTTGGATTGGCAAGGAGATATGGTTAATTATCTTCGGGACTACTCTGAAGATGCTAGAAATAATTTGGTATCTAATCAGGAACAAATTGCACAGCTCTTATTGGATAAAACAGATGAAACCCAAGAGCTAATCAGAAATGTCCAGCAAGATCTCAGTGATCTTACTTTCAATCCTCAGCCTGGTGATCCAGATTATCCTAGTTGGCATAATGAAGAAATGGCTACTCCACACTCTGACAGAGACCAAGAGCAATCTTCTCCTTCTCCAAAAAGAAGCAAAGTTCCATGATGGCAAGCATGCTGAAAAGGACTCTTTCAAAACACAAGAAGTAACCTTTTTGGCTATTGATGCCAAAGGGGGAGAAGAATAGTCTGTTTAAGAATAATCTGAAGTTTTTTTTAGGGAAAAGATTGGAATGATTCTAAGTCTATTATCTAATAGAGTTTGCTATATTGAAACTCAAGTCTTTTATGGATTTTGCTTTATGCATTTTTTTTATCCATTGATATCTGAAAAACCTATCCTGAATGCTTCTTCATGTGTTTTAATTATATTTTTCTTTTCTCACGCATTCATTCAGGGGAGTACAAAATACTTAAGTCATTTAAAATGTTTATTTGTTCTATCAGACTAACTTGTATCTGCAGGATAAGTAATCATTTATGGCTTTGAACAGTATATCAAAGATATTGTCATCAATCACCAAAAAGGGGGAGATTGAGAGCATCTAGGCTCCTTATATGTATAAATTGTGCTTAGTATATAGGTTTTGGTGTTGATGACTAAAAAGATTACTCAGTGAAAAATCAAAAGTAGTCAGATCTGATGATCAAGGCTAAGGTGTTTCTTTTAGTTTTGGCTTGGGAGTTGATTTAAGCCACTCAGTTAAATCACCGTACTATTAAGAGGGACTATTCATAAAAAATGATCTTGGTTCATGTGCAGAGTCACTAATATTTCTTGGATCATAGGACTTTTTTCATTTCTCTCTAAAACCATAGTTCTCTATCTTCTTAGCCAAAACAATTCTCTCTGGACCAAAATCTTCTTTACGTTCAGCGCCAAAGATCCTGAGTTCTAAAATTCAACTGAGCGTACATCATGTACGCCGGACCGATAAACTCGGTCCGGCACTGAGAATTATCCTTACCGAGCGCACACCATGTACGCCGAACCAACTTTTTGGGTCCGGCATTAAGAATTCTTTTCAATCACATATAACAAGTGTTCATCGGACAAATCTAAATTCTTTCTTCTATTTTAGTCCGACATAAGGTATTTCTTTTTTACTTCAAATATAATTCTGGTCTATATTAAAATGTCAGAAGAATAAAGTCTGATGCAGACCTGATCTCTATGTGTACTCCGGACCAACTTTTTCGGTCCGGCGCAAATGAGCCCCCCTCTGGTAAAATCAGTCGCTTTCTCTTATACGCCGGACCAACTTTTTCGGTCCGGCGCAAATGTTGTTCGCTGATACTGAGTTAGTTCAGACCTTGTATACGCCAGACCAGCTTTTTCGGTCTGACGCTAACGTAGTTTGCCTGGCTAAGTAAAATCATATGCACAACGGACCAAGTTTATTGGTCCGACGCAAATCTTCTTATTGCCAGTATAACCCCCCGATCTCTTCACCCTTACGACGGACCGCTTTTTCTGGTCCGGCGTGAATGGGTCTTTCTGAGTTCAACTATGCCTCTCAAAACTATGTACCCCGGACCAAAACTTTTGGTCCGGCGTGTGTGTAGTTTGACTTCAGTTTCACTCTGTCAAAAATCCTACCAAAAGGTAGCTGTTGACCTACCCCATCTTCCCTAACACCCCCCAACGGGCAAATGGCAGGTGTAACGGTTATTTCTGTTCAGGGGCTATATATAGATCGCATGTGTTCACAAAAGACATAGAGCTTTGCACATTCACATCTTTTGAGATCCTGAACATCTTTGAAATCATTCAAATCATATACGTCTCTTTGATCTTTAGAATTCCTGAGCTTCATTCCATCAAAGAGTCTTGAGCTTCAACACAGTGAAATCACAAACATCATTCTGAATTTATAGAGTACTTGCTCCAAGCTAAATCTAGTTGAGTCTAGCTACTGAATCAAGAGACAGGGCTTGTGGATAGTCTATTACTCTTGGAACTAGCTGTTCCTAGACGGTTGGAGGAGGAGTTGGTGCGACTGTCCATGATGATTGTGGAAGGCCACCATTCTTTGTGAAAGGTTGAGACTCACCTCACTGGAGTAGTGAAAGAGCTAAGATAGTGGTAAACCAAAAGCCACTGAGATTGGCTGTTTGGTGGAGCAATACTTCCAAGGAAATGCTCTAACGGGGACGTAGGAGTGATCTCTGAACCTCGGTGAAAAATTCCTGAGTTCCCCTGTTTATATTCTTTTTCTCATTCGAAATTCATTTGTTACAGAGTTTGCTTACAAGTGTTGTGCTGATCTTTTGTACTAAGTACTTCCGCTTCTTTATTTTTATTGAGAAAAGTTTTTGAATAACTTTAAAAGTTTTTAAAGTTGCCTATTCACCCTCCGCTCTAGGCCAACTTGATCCTTACAGGACCCGAATCCACTGATTCGAACCCACTGTGTTTACCGCACTAGTCTCAGGATCAACGCTAGTGCACACAGCTTAACATTGGTACATATCACATCATACTCAATGATAGTAATACTAATACTCCATTTATTGATATAGCTAAGTGTATGATCTTATGACCAACTTACATTATTAAGCCATGCAGGGCTAGACTTGAAATATAAACTAAGAAATAAGCAGCAGAAATAGAAGACGTAGATGACTCATTTGTTCACCATAGGTAACTGACAAGACTCGAACCCTAACGACACGTGTCCTCCTGGAACTCCTCCTACAACAAAGGTGTAGACTCCTGTAAGGATCAAGTTGGCCTAGAGGGGGGTGAATAGGCAACTTTAAAACTTTTTAATTATTACGAAAAACTTTTCTCAATAAAATTAGAAATGGAAGCAATTAGTACAGAAGTCCAGCACAACACTTGTTGAAGAAAACTTTGTAAGGAAGGGAATTTGGAATTAGAAACAATAAGAGAATAATAAGCAATGATAAACAAAAACAGGAGAATTCAATGATTTAGACCGATGTTCAGAGATCACTCCTACGTCCCCGTTAGACACTTCCTCAGAAGTATTGCTCCACCAAACAGCCAATCTCAATAGCTTTTGGTTTTTCACTATCTTGACTCTTTCACTACTCCAGTGAGGTGAGTCTCAACCTTTCACAGTAATGGTGGCTCTCCACAATCTCTATTGGATAGGTTGCACCAACAACTTCTTCAACCGTCTAGGAACAGCTAGTTCTAAGAGTAATAGACTATCCACAAGCCCTATCTCTTGGTTCAGTAGCTAGATGCAACCTAAACTTAGCTTGGAGCAAGTACTCTAAATGTTCAGAATGAATGTTTGTGATTTTCTGAGTTGAAGCTCAGGAATTCTAAAGATCAAGAGTTGTATATGGTTTGAATGATGTCAAAGATGGTCAGGATATCAAAGATGTGAATGTGCAAAGCTCTGTATCTGTTTGTGAACCCAGGCATTCTATATATAGATCCTGAACAGAGATAACCGTTACACCTGCCATTTGCCCGTTGGGGGTTGGTAGGATAGATGGGGTAGGTCAACTGCTGCCCCTTTTTATAAGAATTTTAAGGTATATGAGTCATAAGTCAAAGTATACACACACGCCAGACCGAAAACTTTGATCCGGGGTACATAGGATTGGAAAGCATTGTTGTGCTCAGAATGACCCAATTACGCTGGACCGAAAATATTGGTCCGTCGTACACAAGTCATGGGCACGGATTATACTCACGGTTTGGTTGTTTCTTCAAATAATAGATATGAATAGCGGTGGTCCGATGATGCTTGATGCTGTGAAGAATGAATTAGAGTCTCCTGATAGACACTGGCCATGTACAGGGTGCATGAAAGCTGTTTTTTTGCGAGCAATTTCACTTTCATATTCTATGTTTTGCTAATATGTATCACCCTCTTTTAGTATTCCGTTGCAACACACGGGTAGTAAGAAGTAATGTAATCTACTAGTTGTTATAGGGCGTACAATAGATTTCATGCCATGTTTGCATTTTCGATGCATTTTTAATCAATTTCTGGTTTTTAAGCCACTGAATGACCGGTTTGCCTCTCCGGTCAGTTTGCGGTGCTTTGGGCTTGCTTAACCATCCCGATCGAGTCAAATTGCTGCCGCACCATTTTATAAATATACTAGTATATAATTAACAGCTTAAATTTAACTTTCGAGTTCTTGAAAAGCCATTAGGCCCGTCGGATCAAGCCGCCAGCGGTTTAAGATGACAGCGTAACAAAAAAAATGCCAAGACACGAAAACTGGCGTATCGGGTTGGGTCAGTCAGCCTCCCAGGATAGTCCATCCGGGGCGTATATTCTTGATCCAACGGGCCGGAAGCCCCCTTCCCGGCCACCGGCGCTGAGCCGAACTGCACTCCGTCGCCGCCGGTGCCTAGAGAAGGTCGGTGGCGCCGCCTGACGAGCTCGTAGGCCACCCGGCTGCCTCTGCCACGGTCATTGTACCTGTAAATACAGTTCTTCCTAATTCTGTTATGTTTCTTGGAGTGTTGGGGTTTGTATATATGGGGCGCTTCTCATATGCGCAAGTTCTTTCTTTCAGATTAAGAGCAGATTGGAGAATTGCCAAAAATTGCAGGTGCAGATGTGCCTTGCTAGTAGGTATTCCCTTGCTTAAACATGTCAAATGTAGACTTTAGGGGTGAGGTATTGTGGATTCATCTGTGTCCATTGTGCACGTTGTGAGCAGGCTTCTTTTTTCAGGGATACTCGAACCTGCACTTTGTAGAATGAGTAAGAAAAAAAAAAGTTACCTCAATTCATGAAGGGGCTTAGATCACTGAACAAATTAGTTACAAGTACCAGATTCATTTGTAACAAGGACAACTTCCATTGATTGCCACAGTTATCCAAAGTATATCCATTTATTTAACTGCAATTTGATACTTTAGTGATTCATCAGAATGAAACCTTGCCATTCTGGAATCCAAATCCATTACAAAATTACAATCGGCTCCTCATACAAGCGGTAATCAGCATCATTCTCTGCAAGGTTTCCTTGGTACTGTATTTACATACCACTGAAGCTACTAGCGTAGGTTGATTTGCCAACACAGATGATCGTTTAAACTATAACATGGCAAGTAAGATCTACAAGATAGAAGTTGCCTATGTGTGCTATTATTAGTTGTGTAATCTTCATCTTGTATTCTCTTTTGTCCAAGACTAGCCATAGAAGATTATAGTTTTGTGAAATTTACTCTAAATTCTTTGGGGAGCAGAATAAGATGGGGGAAGATCCGATTCCAATTCATATAAATTGCATCCCTTTTTATTTGCATTCAACGGTTGCGTTACAAAGTGTGATGAACATGTAGACATGGGTTTGCTTCAATTGCGATGCGACACTTGTACTTATTTCTTTATGAAGCATTATGACTTGCGTGCTCATACACAGCAATGTTCCCATGCGAATTAATTGAGATGGCATTTATATCCAAAGGCGCATGATACTGGATGAGGCATGGAGGTGTATCATCATCTTAACCCCCGACATGAAAAGGATGCAAAAGCCAGGCCTTAGCTGTATAATGCTGCCATCAAAGAGAGAGCGACTGGTACTATCCTGAGAGCTATCTTTTTCAGCATTTGTTGTCATCTTGATGCGTTGAAACTTCAATCTCGAAAATTGTTCTCGTGCCATCAACTGAGTTGGAGAATATTGTATGTAAGTAACCTATATGCTGTCATATTTCAAATACGCGAATATGCTGTTATTCGCTTTTCCTCCATGATAAGCTTGCAGTTGAGAGTCATAGTTGAGGCATAATCCGTTGTTTGGATGTTTGTGGTTTGTGTGGAAAACAAACTAGGTCAAATCAAAAGTAACCACTATTTAACTTTCCATGCCATGCATATATTTGTTTTCCTCTTTATATGTCTGAATTCAACATTCCAATTTGACTTCTGCGTGTGTTTTTAGGACCAGATTGAGGCTTTGACTTGATGACTTCCAGTGAAATTTTCACTTGAAAATCATATGAAACACGAGAACGACAATTTATTGCGTGTAATTTTTTCAATGCGGACTAATTAAAATCTTGACCAGTTCCACCTTTTAGATAACTGCCTATTAGCAAAAACTGGAGCAGCTTGTGTGATAGCTAACAACTCACTGGTACACATCAATTATGCGTCATTTACAGGGCATGTTTACCTTTACTTCTATATGTTTTCCCCTTTTTGACAACGACATGCTTAAAAATCTCTGCGTGTCTATAGTAGGTTGGTTGGAATTTCACTATCTCCTCTCTTTTCTTATTTAACCTTGACTTCATATAAAAATACCATCCAAAACAAGCATGATAAGATTGTTTAATACTGGTTGTGAACTATGAAGTTAGAATTCTCCTAGTGACTCAGAGTCCACTTTGGCCACTTTATGGCTGCTTTTCCTTTACTTGCCTTTGATTGGAAAGTTCACTCAAAGCTTTTTCAAAGTTAATGGTTTTCTTAAGTCTTATTTGGCGCATCACTTTGATAAAGCGCGAGGAGGTGCTAATGATGTAGGCAGCAACGCGGCGACTTCTTATTGGTTTTGACCTCAATTTCAAAAAGGATAATTTCACTTGTTTTATGACATGGCCGAAAGTTACTGAGGATAGACATTGCATAAGAAAGAATGGCTATTTTCTTAAGTTACACTGTATTTGAAATTTTTTCTGTGCGGCTCACCAAACATATGTTTCATAATTTTTGAGCCATCAGGTGAAACACAGCTCAGACAGGCAGTGAAGGCCAAAAGATTTATGTTATCACTTTAGCACACTGTTCAAGTGTTAAACTTTATGGTTAGATTCTCTTCTGAGTTTATTTTCATTCACACACCGTGTTGTGCGTACAGTGTGCATGCACTAAACAGTGTCCCAAAAGCCTGTTTAAGTGGCACTTAAAGCAGATCCCTTCGGTATTAACTTTCAGATAAATATGCTTACCATTAAGGCACGAAGTGCTCAGCACTTGGCAGTAGTGTGTGAGCGTCTAGTTACCGCTTATCACTTTTTAGAATATTGGTTCTGATCAATATATTGACAATTTGACATCTAGATGGACATTGTGGTCTGAGTTTAGTTCGAATATAATACTGTATTAAATTGGTTGACAGAGGTGTTAGTTCTGATGGCACCAGCCAAATGTCAACGGGCAAAAAAGCAGTATGAATGGTGTCATGGTGGTAATTATTCATGTTTTGAAGCATTTCAAGGCTGGCTAGTTACCTAACAAAGAGGAAGTTTTGTTAACCACTACATCTCTTACCGTTTGTTTTCTGGTTTACAAAGCGATTTTACTCTACACATCGTCATGTTTTTTCTTATAGATGTAATATATATATTATAAAAAAATAAGCTTTCTTGATTGCGTCGTATCAATGCATGGGGAGTTCAAAAATAGTTTTTATTTTCTTGAAATCTGTTTTTACCTGTGCAACAACATCCAATCATATATCAGTTGGTTCATGAGGTTATCAGTACCCTAATTTAGGATTAATAAACATTTGAATCCATATGTCCCCTGTCGAAAATAAAAGCTCCAATCTATTACCAGATCTAGCATTTCTATATATTGTTTTTTTCTTTTCTGTATCCTTTTCTTATTGATCGGATTATTTGTAGGACTGAGCTGGCAGTATGTAAAGGAGCTAAGTATTCAGCTTTCACTTTTAAGGTCAGTGGAGCAATCGGACAAGCAGTTGCTTGTCACTTTCCCTTCTTTTGGCCATGTCTGCCTCCACTTTTCGCACCACTTTCATGGTCCAATTATCTCAACCAAAAGGAAATTTTTTTAAAGAAATAAAGAAAGAAAATGCAAAAAGAATGATGCAGTGAAAAGAACAAAGAAATCAGATACTGTTTCTGCTGTCCCTACCAATCCTGATATAATATGAAGAAAACAGTTAAATAGAAAGTGTACCAGAATATATCTTACGCATACCATAAATCCAGTGGGCTAGTGTATGTACAAGAGAGAATCTATTATAGCAACATATTGTTAGACAAGCTGCTGAAGAATGAAATACCTCAAGCCAAATATTCCATCTATATCTTTATTTATCTACAACCAGGGATCTTATCTCCTGGTCTTTCTCCAACACAAATAGCTATTTCTATTTACATTCTACCTATTACAACTACAAGTCTTACAAGTAGCTATGTTATACACTCCATTTGCCACCAATACCTAGTTTGCAATCCTCTGATGCACAAAAATTCAGTAGTGTCAGGCTAAGCTCATGTTTAGATCAGAAGGCGGCATGAGAAAAATCTTGCAGATGGCTTTCAAGATCCCTCCTGGAAGGTCGCTGAGCGCGTAAGCGCGATGGGGTTCGCGTGCAAGAGTGGCAAGCTAGTGATCGCCGCGTGTTTCGCCATCTTCGCCTCGCGCTTTGGCTCAAACACCGTTCCATGTTTATGCCCACCGGTGTCGTTCTCCTCTTTGTCGCCTTTGATCCCGATGAGCGACCAGATTGAGCTCCTGGCCACCTCGTCGGCGTTGTCGATCCGGATTGTCTTTGGCACCCACACTTTGCCATTGCCATGGACTCTTTCCTCATCACCTTCTCTGGGGTGCTTGCCGAGTGTGTGGGAGTTCGGCCCTGAGGAGACTGAAGGAGCACTGGTGGGTGACGAGATGGCCTGCGACTGGGACTGGACCGGCCATGGAAGGCTCCAAGCTCCGGGAACCATGCAGCCCCAGTAAGCCGGTGCAGCAGGGTATATCGGGATTGCTATGCCAGAGGTGTAGTAGGCAGGAGATGGAGCACAACTGTATGGCCACATGGTTCCCCCGTTCATGTTCGGATGCTGCACTCCATTTGCCGATTTCTCTACAGTAATCTTCTCATTGCTGTTGCTCTGGTTCTTGTCGTCTCTGTTGCTTGATACCTCGCTGCAAGAGCCCATCGACGGGTTGTCGCCCGTATTCTCAGCTCGGCCACCAATCGGGATGAGCTTCTCCTTCAGGTGGGTCAACTGCTCCGCGAGGTCCAAAGCGGACGCGTCATGGCCGAAGCTGAGCACCGTGCCATTGGTCTTCACCGGTGGGCTGCAGAGCGGGTCTCCCGGCAGGGCCGCCCGGACCCTCTGGAGGAAGTGGGAGGCGGCGACGGCATTCTTATTCTTGCGCCGGCCAGCCCCCACGGGCACGTTCCGCATGGCGCCGCCGGCGGTCCAGTACCGCTGGCAGTTCTTGCAGAAGTGACGCGGCTGGTTGACGTTGTAGTTGTTGAAGTAGCAGAACTTGGTGTCCATGCTGTTGCACCGGGGGCACGGCAGGATCTTGTCGGGCTTCTTCAGCTTCTCCTTCTGGTTGGCCGCGTCGCCGGACTGCGGCGGCCAGCTCTTGTCCTCGGCGTCGGGGTCCTCGGCGTCCACGACCTCCGACTGCGGAGAGGGGTCCGTGGTGTCGTGATGCGTGTTCTCTTGGGCATCGGATTCAGTTGATATGCTGCCACTGCGCTGGAGATCCTGGAATGATACAGATAAATCTCCTGTTGAGTTCATAGGATACTGTAGTTCTTGATAAACAGTAGTAAATTTGCAGCTTTCTTTGCATGAATTAGAAGGCCACGCCACAACTCTACTGGTTATATTTGTAAAATGAAGAGAAAAGGTCTGCTTTCCATGAGCGCAAATTTGGGAAGAACAAAGATTATTTTTCCCACTGTTTATTATAGTACTAATCCAGCTTCCCTTTCCCCGGGTATCAGGATTCAGATATTGTTGTTTTATACTCCCTCCGTTCATAAATATAAAACTATTTTAACTTTGTATAAAGATTAAGATTAGGTGAAATTGAGAAAGACATTAGAGGAAATAACTTACATACCATTCTTAATTGTCATGGAAAATCAGATATAATACTTTGTGTGGATGATCATAAATAAATGCATATAATTGAGAGAGAATAAACAAAGGTATAGTAGGTATCTTATATTTCTAAACAAATCATTCAAATTATAGGTCTTATATTTATCAACGGATAGAGTATTTCATATTGATTTCTGTTAATCAAGTCTGCCTTAAAGGAAGAATTTTTTTTAGAGCCTAAGGACGGACATGGTTTGGCAAAGATCAGGAGGCTAGAGGATAAGCCTCTAAGTGAAGCGGTTAACATGTCCTAGAAACAGCTTGAGAACTCCGACTGCAGTAAATTAAGTCTTCTTCCATATTTCAAGAGAATAATAAACCTTAGCTTTCCCCTCAATACAGCTAATAACAATCAAGGATGAAAACTAAGCATGAAAACTTATACTATATCACCTCAAGACTCCTTAAGTCTTTGACACACAAATTCAATCGAATTACACTACTTGAAGAACAAAGGAGATACTCTAATCCATTTAGAAACAAAACTCCCCAAATCACCAAGGAGGCGAGGAACCACCTTCAACCAAATAAGTTTTCCCAGCTACAATTCAATCATCTCAGAACTTTTCAGGTCAGCAAGACCAATCGAATTCCCTCCCAGCTTCTAGTCCAGGAACCCAATCAAGAAACATCGAGAACCGCTCCTACAACCAATCCAATTCAGACGAGATCGAATCGAGCAAAACCAACCTTGGCGACGTCGCCGGCCTCCAGCACGGGGATCGTCTTCCCAAACAGCTTGATCAAGCAGTCTCCTCCTCCTTTGCACTCCCCCATCTCTGAAGCTTCTTCTCTCTCTCTCTCTCTCTCTCTCTCTCTCTCTGTTTCTGAGGCCAAGCAAAAAAGCTCCTGGCTTTTGTTGTCCTCTTGCCCGTGTTCTTGACGGGTTCCTTGTGCTGCTGCTACTGTTGCACTCTGCAGCAACACAAACAAACAAAGCAGAAACAAGAAGTCGTGGAATTGTACCAGGGAGAGGAAGCAATTTGGGTTCTTGCTCTGCGCTGCGGTACCATGGGGATGGGTATAAGAGGGGGTGGGGTGGGGGCCACGTAGGCAGGGCGCAGTGGGTCGAGAGCCACAAGTTGGGCTTGTGGCTTCAAGGGTGCGTTTTTTGATTCTCCTCCCCCACTTGCCTTTTCCCACGAGTCGCCATCGCCCGCCCCTCACTCGGAAGTACCCTCCTCCCCTTGTTGCTCTCATCACAACACATGGGTGCAATTTGTTTTGCTTGCTGGCACCCTTTTTGGTCCTTTTTACAGATAGCACCCATGCGAATTCTTGCTCAAGCGTTGAACCTCGGCTTCATGCTCCTAGAATTATTTAATGTTAAATTCCTGTGTTCCAAACGGCGATTGCATATGATTTGCCGTTCGATTGGGTGATCGATGGTCAAGATTTCCATTTTGCTCGGTTTAGTAGGACAAGTTGCGTAGTTATGCACTTGCCAAGGTTGTATTGACTAGAAAATGTAAAAGGTTTGTTCTAGAAACATTTGCACAAGTCACCCTCTCTTGTGTTGAAATTAGGAGATGCACCTCCCTGAGAAGAGATTTCATGGTTTTTATCCTGATATGGATTTTCTTATGTTGAAATTAAAAGACACCTTCCTGAGAAAGTCATAGGCACTGTTTGTTTAGCCGGGCTTAAAAAAAAGCCAAAAGTCTCCATATAATTATAAACTAAAAGCCATGTGAGAGGTATTTTTTTAGGTTTTTTTGTGATGAAATAACTCTTTACCACTGAAAGTCTCCAAAATTACCCACCAAATACCATCATACATAAACTCAAGAATTCTTTTCCCATCTCCTCATTTCTCCTCGTCTTCTCGACATGCCTTCTCCGTTCGCCGCTCCAGTCTCTGCCGTCCCCGACCTCCTCCCTCCTCCGCTGTCCCCAGCCTCCTTCCTCCTCCACTGACCTGGATCCGGCGCGGCGTGGGTTGAGGCGGCCGAACCCGAGCTTGGAGCAGCGGGAGGAGGAAGGGTCCGGGCGTGGCGTAGGTGGAGCTGAACTAATCCGACCGTAGCATGGCGGGAGGCGGTTGGATCCGGCGTGGCGTGGGTGCAGGCGGGCAGACCCGAGGGTGGAACAGCGGGAGGCGGGTGGAGGCGACCGGATCCGCCTCATCAAACCCCTCAGTGTATGTTTTTATTTAGTTTGACGAGAGTTCAAAATTGTTATGTTATTTTCAGTCTGAGAAGAGTTTAAAATTGCCATGTAGTAAGAGTTACAAGTTGATAAATAATTATGTTTAGAATGAAGTTTGATCTCAAGATTAATCTATGTTTTCCAATACGACATTCGGTGAAAAAAGTATGAAATATTTGTATTAGATAAATCAGTACATAAGAAAAGTCCTTACAACCTCAAATGGTAGTTCAAACTTTCTAACAATAAGCTACACTATCCAACTCATCAAAATCAGGATGCCAAACAACATATCTTGGCTTAAAAGCAGACGGCTTAAAAGCCCGTTAAGCAAAAAAGCTAGCTTCAAGTTAAAAGCCAAAAAGTCTAAGCCGAAACAAACAGGACGATAGTTGCCCTATCGGCTTTTGTAATTTCAGTAGGCATATGTTATTCTCGTTGCTTAACATGGCAGCCCGTTTGTGGCCATCCTCAAAGCTCGGTTCTTTGGCTCATTATATTTTCCTTCGATACCTTACTTGGCAACCAATCGGTGGCTAACTTCAAAACTTGGTTTAATCTCCCTGCAAATTTTGCATTCATGCCCAAAACCTAGGAGGCCCCATTCTGGAAATGTTATTTGGCGAACTCCTAACAGTACAATAAAAGTGCAGAGATAAAGGACTACTGTGTTTTGAAGGCAGACGCAAAGGACTTGGCCATCACATACGCAAATGTACTGATGAGTGATCATGTGGTCCTGGTACTTACGTTTTGGTTTCTTGCATTGCATTGCATGTCGAATGCATTTCACTCTTTAATTGTCGTTTCACCTCACTTAATCCAGTAACATATGTGTGGCTGCAGTTTTTATATCGCTACTTTCTTGGTTTCTTTCTTTTCAAGCTTTAGATAGTACTGCCGTGCAAGCTAGCTAGCATGTCAATTGACATTCGCCCTCATGAGATTGTAAGCTGACGAACTTTCAAAGGAGATGGAGTCTATACTTGTATGTTCTGAAACTGTGGGGCCCGAGGAGCCATGCGTCATAAGTATGTCCGGTTTTGGGAGGCTTTAAACCACCTTTAGCTTTCGAAACAACTCAGTTTTTAAGCAGTTTTTTTGACATAAACTAGAAACCATATATAACTAGCAAAAGTCAAAAGCTGAAAGCTAAATTAGACTTATTTTTATAGCTTATTGTTGAAAAAAATTAACTATTTATCAAACGATCTCTTATAAAAAGTAGCCGCTATTTTTTAGTCCAAAAAATTAAAAACAGCTTATCAGAAAAGTTATAGCTCTTCTAAATAGGCTCGTAATATGGGGCGACCCATGAGCTCAACCTGGTGTATCGTTTCTGGGCCACGGGTCCAATGGCAAAAGTTCTTAGAACAATTGTTACAACGACGCTAATGTAAAACCTTAGAATAGATTTCTATGAATTTGTGGTGTTTAAAGATTTGCCACGTGGAAAGAGAGAGGAGATAATTGTTCCCCGTTTGCTTCCTTCCTACTCATCATCCAATAAGGTCCATTAAAAGTCTAGGTGAACCTGGTCCACCAGGTTGATATGTAGACCGGTTATGTGTCGCTACCCATGCATCCTTGACAAGTTGCTCCTCCAGTGTATGGAGAACTAGGGATGTCTCTATTATATATATATACACACAAACATACATCTTTGACAAATTGCTCCTCCTGTGTACGGAGAACTAGGGATATCACAATTTTTGTTTATATATATATATATATATATATATAGTATAATTACCTAGGGCATCATGGTGCGTAGGCACCATGATCTAAAAAGGATATTTTCTCTATGTATTTTTATGCAAATTTTTTTGAAAATTTCAGGATACTGAGTTTAACTAGTTTACTAACGATCTCAAATAAGTTAGAATTGAAATTCAAACTAGAGTTTTCCTTTTTGATGATAGTTTAGTTGTAGGTATGTACTGATTTTATATATAATTCAGCAAAGTATGTGATCCAAACTCGTATAAAATCTTTGAATTAGAGTATATTTTTTCAAAGGTATGCGTTTTATTTGAATTGTTATAGATGGGTATATACTCTAAAATTGAAATTTTTGAAAAATATACTCAAATATAATTTGAATTCGCGTATTTGAAATTATGGTGCTCAAACACCACGGTGTCCTATTTCGGCTTCCTATATATATATATATATATATATATATATATATATATATATATATAATGCCTACTTAACAGTCGACTGATTTTTTTTTATCAAATAAGTCAATTTTGGACCTACGACAACAAGTACAGTAGCCCTGATTTCTTGTGCTTGTCGGCGTTCTCGGTGCCTTTCTTCATTTCAGCGATGTCCTTGCCGAGCTCCAACAAGGTTGTTTGTGGGCCCCGTGGCACTCATCGGAGTCCTTGATTCCGTCCCATAGTTGTTGCAACCTGTCGCCGGTGGGGTTCCACACCATCTCGGAGACGCCCTTCTCTAGCCGGATCCGCGCGAGCTCCACCACCACCTCACAGTGGATAGCCAGCTGACCCGACGACCATGAACAGCGTGACCACTGCAGCACGAAGACGTCTATGCCGCCGAGCTGCTTGCTCACATTGAGGCTCTGGTACGAGCCGCCGACGGGCATGAGCTTCTTGCCTTCCGTGACCGTCAGGTAGACGATGAAGTTCTTCTGGTCGTGCGCAGAATCTGAGTAGTTACACACAGTGCTGTCCAAACGGGCCGTCCGGCACGGCACGGCCCGTTTAGGCACGACCCGTTTAGGTCCGGCTCGTAAACGGGCCGTGCCGTGTCGGCCCACGTGCCGAACCTTCGGCCCAGGCACGGCCCGTTTGAGCCTCGGTCGTGCCGTGCGGCCCGGTCCTTCAGCAGCCAAACGGGCGGTCGGCCCAGAGTCTGCTTAGCGTCGAAAATTTGAAAAAATTAGAAAAATTAGAAAAATAGATAAAATATGGTAAAATATATGAAAAATTCAGAAAAATGGGAAAATTTAGAATAATTAGAAAAACTCGAATGATGAATAAAAACTTTTAAATATATATATAAATTAAGAAAAAGCTAAAATACAAGATAAATTCTAAAATAAGACAAATAATTTGAATTAAATAATGAGCTTTATTGATGTTTGGCTGCCTCGTTAAAAACTTTGCTAAGTAAAAACTCAACACGAGAAAACCTTGGCAAAGAAAAAAGAGTACGGCCTATAGCTCACTGATACAATAAAAAAGTGAAGATTACAATTATTCTTCCTCATTATCTAGATAAAGATTTTGAACGCCTCTGCCCATTTCAAGTATTTTCGCAAAGTATGTTGAGCTCGTTGATTAGCTTGTTCCCAATCTTTCACGGTGAGAAGTATTTCCACCATCTCACTAGTCGGACTTGTTCTTCTCTCTTCGATTATTCTTAGGATAGATCAAAGCGGACTCAAGAAACCGTGGAGACAGGAATGTTAACACATCCGTGCTAGTATGGAAAGCACCGGATATGTTATCTTGTGCTCGTACCACCACCGCAAAATGTTGAACTCCTCTTCCTTCTCTTGGTAGTTGATGATTGTCATTGTTGAGATAGGCGACTAGCTCCCACTACTTGATGTGTCCGCACTTGTCGTTGATGTAGTTGAACTCCTTGAGGAAGAGCCACTGTACCCATATCTTTCCCCACGCGGTTTCTTCTTACATTGTAGGTCTTTGGTGGAGGTCATTGCATGCGAACTCCGGCAAATTCCGATCGTACTTATCATAAACTTGATTAAGTTAGCACAGACGGTTGAAAAATAACTAGAATAATCAGTACCTACCGCATCACTTAGAAGTGAGAGAACATTACCGAATCCCCGGATTTTAGCTCTAGGATCTAAAATAAATGCAAATGCATATAACATAGGAATTTCTTGCCAATATTTTAAAAATTTAATTTTCATAGCATAAACAGCTTCCCGCAATATATTATCATTTTCGTAGCTCTTTAAGTGGGTAGCAATTTCTAAAATATGATGCACAATTAAAGGAGAGGTTGAATAATAAACTCCAGATAAAACAACAGTGGAATCAAAAAAAAGTTCTAAAAATGAAAGCAAGTATTTAGCAACATACCAATGTCGCTCTGTGAGTACCGGTTGACCATCCCGTGTACGACAGTGCGTGTTAATAAAAACAGAAAATGTGCTCTCATATGGTATGACATTCTTAAGCATCAAGTAAGTAGAGTTCCATCTAACAGGCATATCCAAACCAAACTTACGCGGACGTACATTCATTGCAATACAATAAGTTTTATATGCTGCTACTCGTTGATTAGAATGAATTAAGAAAGATATTGCGAAAAGGTTCAATATACTGATTTAACCTCTTTAAACCAGATTTAACTATAAGATTAATAATATGGCAAGCACAATGATGTAATAAGAAAGATTCAGCATATGAATTGAAAAGCGGAGTAAGTATGTTCATGGCAGAAGTATTTGTGGAAGCATTATCTAATGTTATTGCAAAAATCTTATCATTAAGTCCAAAATCTTCCACAACTTTTACAATACAATCAGCAATATTTTCACCAGTATGTGCTACATCAATTAATTTGAATCCTATGATTCTCTTTTCTAGTTGCCAATCATCGTTTACATAATGAGCAACTACACTAAGGTAATCCTCTTTAGCTCTACCACTCCATATATCAGATGTCAAAGACACGTAAAAGCAGTACTAAATTTTTCTTTTAGCTTATTGCGACAATTATTATAATATTTAATCAAATCTCTAGTTGTTTCTGCATCTAGAAACCGCAGAAAATCTAGGATTATGAGCGGTCCTAATAAAGTTTTCAAACGCGGTGACTCACCAAAGTTTAAAGGAAGATCTTGAGAAGCGATTAAGCGACAAAGAGATTCACGAGCTACTTGAGATTGTAGTCCCGATACGTCTTGCACTGTCGGGGTTGTCTGCAGATGCGTCGCCTCAAAGCCATTCCCGCTTTTTTCTACAATTGTCAAGCATGCCTCTTCAAGTGCCCGTTCCACGAAGATTTCGCAGATTAATTTATACTTACAATATTTACAAACAAAGATACCGATTTGGGCGTCGTTTGATATCTCAAAAATCGGTGAAATCTTCCCGGACTCCGATGTATCTGCGTCTTGCTCTTTTCGCCCGGTGCTTGCCGACGCAGAGCACTTGTAGAGCTCGAAGATGGCACGACCTCCGCAGCTTCTTCGCATATGATGCAAGAAGCTCCTCGGGTGAAATACCGAAATCAGAAGCTGGGAACGACGGAAAATCCCCAGGCTCCATAAAGCAAACTACAAGAAATAATGACGCTATTAATACTAAAATATGATTGAAAATACTAACAAAATAAAATAATAAATCACAATTATCACCTTGATTTCTTGTGAGGTTTAAAGTCGAATTTGGATTTTTGACAAAACTATTTTTAATTTTGCCAAATCACCACTAAGAGCAAAAGAATTTCCACAAGAGAATGATTAGAAGAGAATGCAAGGTTGCTGGTGTAGAAATGAGGAGGGGACAGCCAACTATTTATAGGAAAAAATTCGGGATTTTTCTGAATTTTTTGAATTTTTTATGAATTTTTAAATGCAACGACTATAAACGGCTATTTTTTTAAGCGGGCCTAAACGGGCGGACCGTGCCGTCGCAGCGTGCGTCTTGCGTGTGCGTCTTGCGCCCGCCCGCCAACGGCCGTCTTGCGTCCGCCCGCCGCCGGCCGCCCTCCGGCCCAAGCACGCACGCGGTGGGTTGGGCGCGTCTGCACGCGACCGTTTAGCGTTAGGTCGTCGCTTGTGCTGGCCGTGCCTACACGATGGCGGCCCGTGTGCGCCCATTTGGCACGGCCCGTTTGGCCAGGTCTAGTTACACAGCATGAGAAAATTAATCATAATAGAAAATAAATGAATCACAGAGGAAAATAAAAAATAATTTTTCTAAGCTTGACAAAGGAAAATGGGATGGTGAACCCTAATAGAAAATAAATGAATTAAATCACCTATCTAAATGCAGATCGGATGGACAGAAAAGTTACAGAAATCAAAGAAAAAAACAGGCGACAGATTTTTAGCAGTTAGCTTATTCTAAGCGTCAGCCAGTTTTGCAAACTGGTCGAGTCCTCAGATGGCATTAATTAGTACACAACCGAACAGCCAGTGACAACCCAACTAGTAAATGACGGTGAGTGGCAACTAATAAACGCTACTTCTAGTTTGTTTATGAATCTTTCTTTCTTTCTTTCAATTTAGCTAGAACTTTTAAATGAGGATGATTTTTATCTTTAAATTTTGCACGGTTGTAGAATATCACCTCCTCTACATATGGTATTTTTCTTGAGAATTTTTGAAAACATGTACAATTGATTTTCATAGATTTTATAGTTTACACAGGATATGTGACTTTTACTATCTAGAAAATAACATATTACTCACTATTACACAAGATGTTACTGATTTTATAATTCACACAGGTTATGTTGAGTTTTACTATTCATAAAATGATATATTACTCACTATTACACAAGTTGTTATTATATCTTGTGTAAATCAGTCTTATCGGGTAAAATATATGAAAACAACACGTACAAGTTTTCAAAAATTCTCAAAAAATTACCATAACTATGGGAGGTGAGATTCTATTTCATTGCAAAATTTGAAGACCAAAATCAATATCATTTCAAACATATGAAAATAACAAGCGCTAATCAATGATGAATAGTAAATTAATTTTTTCTTTACAGTCAAATGACTGATTTGTGCATAATATGTTGTAGATGTAGTAATTTCATGTTGTACATATAGTAATTTATGTTACTAGTCAGCAAAATTATTGTTTTAATAGCGAGGCTTATATCATTCTGTTCCTCTCATTGTCAATAAGCTACTGGTGAAAACCATTTATAAATCGGTGCTACCAATAAAAAGATATGACTAAAACAAAGAGAAAACAGATTTGTGTACAAACTACAAAATGCATTAACTAGTCGGTTTGACAACGTAACTGATTCACCAGTAAATTCATCAGTTGTTCTATAGTAAAATGTTTTGTGATTTACTACCGGGTTGTATTTACTGGCGTTGTTTGCAACGCATTAACACAATATGATGTTGTTTGTATGCGCTTCTCTGGCCGGAGCGTAAAATAGCTATTCTATGCTCGGGAGTAGAATAGCCCTACCATATATATATATATATATATATATATATATATATATATATATATGTATGTATAGGAAAATGATTCCATACTCCTGGGTGTATGTACTCACACCTCTAATATACCGTTTAAACGATGCTGTTATACATTTTTATCCTTTTGATTATACTCTAATACCGATTATAAGATACTCCAAAGTGAGTTCCACGAAAAATTTCATTAAAGTCCACCCTTTATAGCATAATTTGTTTATATATTCCTTTTACATATGGAAAAGGGTAGTAGCAAAAAAATAAAGGGTCTGATGAATTTTTTTCAACTATGTTGCATTGGAGTATTTTAGAATTATTATTGGAGCATACCGAAAGTGATAAAAGAGTATAAAGTGTTCATTTAAGTGGTATATTAGAGGTGGGAGTATGTACTCCCGGGAGTACGAAAAAGGCTTCCTATATGTGTATATATATATGTATATGTATGTATGTATATATATGCATATGTGTATATGTATATGTATGTATGCATATGTATGCATATGTGTATATATGCATATGTGTGTATATATATATATATATGTGTGTGTGTGTGTGTACGGTAGCACTATTCTACTCTTGCGCATAGCGTTGCTTATTCTACGCGCGTGCCGCAAGCTCTGTGTCGCAATAACAGTCCGCTAGCATACAGCCTAAAAACATCCACCTAACCCAGTAATTAATGCGGCGCAGCATGTAAACGCTTTACGACCGGATGTTGAGTGTGAACACAGATCGATAGAAAACCATCCCATATACGTAGCCAGAGTAACTAGAAAATATATTGTCATAGTTTGTATATGAATCTTATTTTCATTTATTTAGCCATATCTTTCAATTGAGATTGATTTTAGTCTTCAAATTTTACAGGGAAGTAGAATCCAATCTCCCCTACTTATGGCAATTTTTTGAGAATTTTTGAAAACTTGTGCGTGTGGTTTTCATATGTTGTAATAGAAATGACTACATATTGACCTATATGTTACTACATCTACAATATATTCTGCGTAGATCAGTCATTTAGCAGTAAAGTCCTTGAAAACTAGATGTACAAGTTCTAAAAAATTCTTAAAAAATTATCATAGGTAGGGGATGTGAGCTCCTACAGCCCTATAAAATTTGAATACCAAACTCAGTTGCTTTGAAAGATATAAAAATGACAAATTTACAATACATCACTGATTAGTGCTTGTCAATTTCATATCTTTCAATTGCAACTGAGTGTTTGGTATTCAAATTTTATAGGGCCATAGAAGCTCACATCCCTTATCTATGGTAATTTTTTTTAAAAAAATCAGAACTTTTACATATAGTTTTTTAGTTATTTGGCTATAAAAATCCATGAAAACTCTATGTACATGTTCTAAACAATTCTCAAAAAATTATCATAGGTAGGGGATGTAAGCTTTTACAGTCCTGTAAAATTTGAATACCAGACTCAGTCGCATTTGAAAGATATAAAAAGAAGAAATTTACTATTTATCACTAATTAGCGCTTGTTAATTTCATATTTTTCAAATGATATTGATTTTGTTCTTCAAATTTTAAAGAGAAGTAGAATCCAACCTCACCTACTTATGCTAATTTCTTGAGAATTTTTGAAAAACTTATACATGTGGTTTTTATATGTTATAACAGAAATTAATACATACTGATATAGTGTTACTACATCTACAACATATTCTGCATATGTCAATCATTTAATAGTAAAATTCATAAAAACTATATGTACAAGTTCTAAAAAAATCTCGAAAAATTACCATAGATAGGAGATGTGGCTTCTAGAGTCCAGTAAAATTTAAATACCAAACTCAGTCGCATTTGAAAGATATAAAAATGACAACTGAGTTTGGTATTCAAATTTTATAGGGCTGTAGAAGCTCACATCCAATATGTATGGTAGTTTTTTTGAGAATTTTTCAAAACTTTTACATGTAGTTTTTTTAGTTATTTGGTAGTAAAAGTCTATGAAAACTATATGTACATATTCTGAAAAATTCTCAAAAAATTACCATTAGTATGGGATATGAGCTTTTACAGCTCTACAAAATTTGAATACCAAAATTAGTCGTATTTGAAAGATATGAAAAGAACAAATTTACTATTCATCACTGATTAGCGCTTGTTAATTTCATATCTTTGAAATGAGATTGATTTTGGTCTTCAAATTTTACAGGGAAGTAGAATCCCACCTCCCATACTTATAGTAATTTTTTTAGAATTTTTGAAAAACTTATACGTGTGGTTTTCTTATATTTTACACGATAAGACTAGTTTACACAAGATATAGTATCATCTTGTGTAATTGTGAGTAATATGTTATTTTATGGATAGTAAAGATCAACATAACCTATGTTAACTATAAAATCAGTAATATCTTGTGTAATAGCGAGTAATATGTTATTTTTTGGATAGTAAAAATCAATATATCCTATGTGAACTATAAAATCTATGAAAATTAGATGTACATGTTTTTAAAAATTCTCAAAAAAATACCATACGTAGCGGAGGTGATATTCTACAATCATGCAAAATTTGAATACAAAAATCATCCTCATTTTAAAGTTATGACTAAATCAAAAAAAAAGATTCATATACAAACTAGAAGTAGCATTTATTATTCATTTACAGTTGGGTTGCCCCTGACCATCATTTACTAGTTGGTTTTTCATTGGCTATTCGGTTGTGCGCTAATTAATGCCACGTCATGACTCGGTCACTATGCAAAACTAACTGACGCTTAGAATAAGCTATTCTACATGCAGCTGTAGAATAGCACACATATATATGTATATATGTGTATGTGTGTGTGTATATATATATATATATATATATATATAATGAGTAGTGCTTCTATGTGTCACCTCTTAACACAAAGTTGCATAAATGTTGAAGCAAACGAATGATAAGTAATCATCTACTTTTCAATCATATTTTAATATTTGTGCAACTTTTAAATAGAAATTCAAAGTACCTCCCAAATATCATTTACATAGACTACAAGTTTTCACTCAAAAAATGAGTCCTACTTACTAAATAACCAAGGACCCATTGGAAGTAGGCCATATTAATAAAAAGATTGTAGATGTACGACCATTATTTACTAGTATTTATATATATAAGAAAAAGATCATAAGTATGCACGGTCTATCATCATATTATATAGAAGGTCTTTTCTTTTGGAACTCATAAGGATTTATTCATTGAGAAACAGAGTATAGTGTATGTACTCACAGGGTTGCTTACTGGGATGCCTTCTTCGCTACCGAGGCTGCGACGCAGTGCAACGAATTGAACAGGCTAAAAGCACAGACAGGAAGTTTACAAACAGTAGAAGGTTATCCCAATACTTCAAGTGAAAGGCAGTCAAGCTTAGATCGGCCATGACAGAATTGCTGTGGAGCTGGTTCCCTAGTCATCCGTATCTTGAGCATGCACTTCTCTTCTCCTCTGTTACCTTTTTCTTTTCCTTTCCTTTTGCCATTCATGAATTAAAGTAGCCAAAAAATGGTAGCTATCTTATTTCTCAAGTCTAAACTCTAAACTTATAAATGTTTATGCTATGAGCTTTAAAAAGAAAAGCAAAAAGGAATCCCAGCTGCCACTAGATAAAACAGAGGGCTAAAAATACGACAAACCAAGCCAGGAAAAGTCAAACATCGACAAATGTCCAACTCCACGTGTCTCTCTTCTAGAAAGTTCTTCCCTTTGGAAATTTCTTCTTTAGAATCAGCTTGCTCTTCTTAAACCCTTCTTTCCCCCTCCTTTATCACATCCCATTATGGGTGGTGAATTCTTTTTTTCTGTTAGGTCCCTTTAGTGAAGAACTTTGGACAATTAGGAGAACCTCAACTCAAGAATAGACCGTGAAAGTACACTTTTTAAAGACCAATTCACCAGAGTTAGCAGCTTTGTTTCTATGGGCATGTTTGATTCGTGTCCATGCACTCCTAACAATGGAAAAAGTATTCCCGGCAGTTTCTTTCAGAAAAAAAAAATTCATAGGTTTTTATGGGATGCATGAGCTGATTTTTACAATCATTTTGCCTCGCTCCTCTAAAAAAGTAATTTTATGTCGCTACAATTAGACATAATAACACATGTAAGTATTTTAAAAAATTTAAATGAGGAACACCATCCAAACACATCCCTAGTTCTTGCATCCAACTATCTAAGCTAATAAAACAACATTATCTGGTTCAAGAGCTCTGTCATAAATGGAAGTTTGTTGAGTTTCTAAATAAAATTTTCAATATGCATGTGTTAGATTAAAAGATTGCCCAAGTCAAATGTTGGCGACGAGCCTTTTGGAATTAAAAATCCGGAAGATATCTCTTGGAGTTTGGTTAGAATAATGTCCCACAAAAGAACTGTACTGTAGGAGAAAATCATGGCCAAGCCTATACACGTGGCAGTTGCTAGACTGTGGCCGGTGGGTTTTTTTTGGATGAGTCCTTGAAAAAATCTTACAGTTGGGCCCACATATTGCTGAATCAACACGTGAACATAGGTGGTGTTGACTGTTGACTATTCTCAGCTCTCTTCTTTATTCCGTTTATCCGACAAGCGCATGTTCCCTATTTTCTTTCAAAACTACTAAATAACCATATGCAGCGTGCCACGTTGCGGGCGTCGCTCCTCGCGCGAGTAAATCGAGAAAACGTGCGACTGTCGCTCTCTACAGGAGCAAATCGAGAAAACACACGAAAAGGACCTAAATAGAATTTTATGTTTTCCGCAAAAGGGTTTAAACGTAATGCTAGAAAAATGCAAAAAAGACCTAAATGCAATGTATATTTTTTCCCAAAATAAGGACCTGGATGTTTTTTTCCGAAAAGGACCAAATTGTAATTTTGATTTTCAGTAAAAGGACCCGAGCGCAATACTTAAAAACGCATAAAGGACCTAAATTTAATATGTATTTTTTTAACGAAGGACCTAATCGTAATTTTTTTTTCTAAAAAGGACCCGAATGCAATTTTTTTTGCTGGCTCGGCTCGAGCCGCTAGCCGAGCCGGAGCCAAGCCGGCTCAAATGCACCCTGTGGCCGAAAATCCACCGCATATAGTAGATGGAGGATGTGCTATGAAACAGTGTCTAAATTTAATAATTTTTAGGGCTTGTTTGGTAGAGCTTCAGATCCCAACTTCACTTGAGATTTGAAACTTGTAGGCTAAAATAAAATGAATTAAGTTTATATTTTTGGTCTAAAATGTAAACAGGGTGATCTATCTAAACACTCTTAATGTACTCACAGCTCCAGCTCCACGGATCTGGTCGAGCTAGGAATACCCAGCTTCACCAGATCCACAGATCTAGTGGAGCTGAAGCTCTACCAAACACACCCTTAATCTGGTAATTTTTTTGTCCTTAAACTTATCCACTTTTTTTGTTAGAGCAGCGGTGGATAGGGATAGATGGAGAGGGCGTATAAAAACAGGAGGGAAGGGGTAACACCAAATATACATCTAGAGTGAAAGCATATTTTTTTTAAATAATATTTTTTTATTTGAAATTTACAGAAATAATATACCATTTAATAAAATAGCAAAACTACACCTCTGTTGCCATTTGAAATAGCGACATGGGATCTGTCGCCATTTGAAACGGCGACAAAGGGTAAAACAGTCAGTTATGCCCTCTGTCGTCATTTGGATTGGCGACAAGGGTAAAATATCAAAAATGCCCCATGTCGCCAATCTAAATAGCGACAGAGACTAGATTTTCTATTTTTTTGCGGTTTTATTTTTTTTTTGTTTTCTCGATTTGAATTTTTTTATTGAAATAATAATATTTTAAACCAAAATTCACAGAAATAATATACCGATTAAGAAAATTATAAAACTACCCCTCTGTAGCCGTTTGAAATTGCGAAATACCAAAATTATGCCCTCTCTATCGTCAATCCAAATGGCTACACAGAGCTTTCACCTAATAAATTCTAAAAATTTATTTATGAGGAACATTTGAAAATTTTTTTGAGGGAATTAAATTTATGAGGAACATTTTTGCACTGATTTCATTCGAAAAGTCATTGTAAGTTGTGAGCATTAATTATTAAAAGTCAGTGTTATTTTGATAGTTGCTAGCATTTTAGGGTTCAAAGCAGGGTTCAATAAATTCAGAAAAATTAATATTTGTTAGGGATAATTCATGTAGTATTTTACAAAATTATTTGTCAGTTATAATTATTTTTTAAAAATTCAAATTTCGTTGGTCGTCATTCTCTTTCGGTGTGCGACAAATTTGATGATAAATCATAGTAAAATATTGAATAAAACCTATTGATATTACAAAGTACAGTAAGTACAACAACTACAATAGCATTGCATGTGAACTACACCTAAGATACATACATGCCTTAGGGAATTCATAAAACTGGGATACAACATAGATACATGCCTCTGGTGAAGGACTAAGTCACAAAATCATACATTCTATGGCCATGGTTGTCGGAATAGGGCATAGTCAAAATAACGATAGTTATCTATTGGTTCCTGACGGGGAACTACGTTTAGATACGTGATAGGGCTTAATGTAATATCATCGTCAGGATTCGAAGGACTCCGAGGACGCAAGGTTCGTGGCCTAGGTGGCATGAAATCGTCGTCATTTGTATGGTTACGAGCTAGCCCTCCTTCAATACTAGTTGAACGTCCTCTTGCATTGTTGCTTGAACGGCCTGTTGTAGTAGTGCTTGAATGACCTGTTGTGATAGTGTTTGAACCTCGAGGTCTAGGTGACATGAAATCGTCATCGTCATAGTTAGGAGCAAGCCCTTCTTCAGTGGTGGTTGAACGTCCTCTTGAACTTTCTGCTGCAACAGTACTGGGTGGACCTCTACCCCTCCAGTTAGATCCTCTTCTGCGTCTTCTGCGCGAACTAGGCATCACACCCCCGTCGAAGAGCATAAACATTGCTACGAATTCTGGGATATCTTTGTTCAGCAAGTCTTTATCCTCTGGGAATGACTAACACACAAGACGAGCATACAAATTAGTGAACTTATGGATAATGCTAAAAAGATTAGTAGGGTGAACAAATAGGAAATAACTAACTTTAATATACTTTGCATACTGATCGGGCAGCATTAGTACCCTATAAGATCTCGTAGAGAAACCTATAGTAGAAGAGTGGTCGGCTAGTTCGCACACCCTGAAATTCCTTTGATGCCACCCTTGCAAGTGCGCCTTGAGGTCATCGGAGGTCGCAAGGTTCAGGTCAGAGGTTATCACCTTATGCCTCGATAATGTCGGACGCCACTCTTACAATTTGGACACCACTTTACTTAAGTTCTCCTCGTTGAACGGATCATTCTTCCCATTACGTGTAACCTTCAACGTGTAATGAAGGGCTACGCTGCTCATATCAGGTGTCCACTAGAATGCTCTGCTAGAGGATCCATCCATGGTGAAGTGTGAGTGGGAGCTGTGTATGTGTGCCTGCGGTTTGGCCTTTTATGGGATGAGGAAGAGGATAGCAGAAAAATAGCCTTCACCCGAGTAAAGGACAATGAAGTGGAATGATGAAGCGGAGGCAGCATGGAGGAAGTGAAAACATTCGGTAGGATAGGAAGTGAAAACATTCGGTAGAAAAAAATGGCACCAACAGGAGGGTGGATATGTACAACACGTAGGGGCAAACTAGTATTTTCCAATTAGGCTCTGAAAAAGCTAAACAGAGTGATGTCAAATCGTGCTGACAAAGCTGTTGGCAGCGTGTTAATAGCAATTACAATTAGAATTTGACATACCAAGTCCATTCATTCATTAACATACCAATGCGATTAACTAAATTACACATACAAAGTCCACACATACAAATACAAAGTCTAGCATTAGACATACGCAATAATTGCATATACAAATTCCATACATTCATTACCATACCAATGCGATTAACTAAATTGACATGCGACTAAGGAACAACAATTTCATATGCAAAGTCGATACAACAATTTCACGGCTTCTGAACTGTCGGGCAATACTTGAAAGTGTGATCCATCTCCTTGCAAATTGAATATTTCTTTACACGACGCCCACTTTTCGCTGCATCCATGCCGTTCCTTATACGCCTTGTCTGCCGCCGCCCTACGCCCTTCAGCCTGGTGACATCCGGTACCCACCATGTGTCCTCCCATCTGTGATGCTCCGTGAATAAACCCACCATTAAAAAACCGTAAATTTCTGCGCTCCAAGTTGCCGTCACCACTTCCTTATTGAAGAAATGTGACAAGAATATACCAGGATCCATTTGAATTATTGAGCAGGCAGCCATTACGTGTGAGCATGGCCTGTGTATCAAACGAGGCTTGTTGCAGGTGCATACACATGTTTGTCCAATGTTTGAAAATTCGGTTTCGGAATAAATTTCGTCCCTGGCCGGATCGCGAAATTTTGGCGAAATTTCAAAATTTTGGAAATATTTCAGACGAAATTTGAATTTGAAAATTCAAATCCGGCCCATTCTAGGAAAAAAAATCCGAAATTCGGCAAAAAACCCGAAATTTCGGGTTTTTTGCACCGGCTGAAAAGTGGTCTAAAATTCAACGATTTTTTTTTTAATTTTTTTTTGGCAGTTCCTGACACATTTCTGATGTTCTCACAAAAAATTAAGATGATTATCACATCTGAGAAATTTTTCAAAATTCAGAGAGTGGTACTGTCCTGATAAAACAATGACCGATAAGTTTGATCTGAATGGAAAATGGTACAAATCAAGTTATAAACTGTTGAACTCTTTTTTGCATGGTTATGATCCATAACTAATGTTCTCACAAAAATTTCAGCTGATTATCAAATGTGAGGAATTTTTAAAAATTCGGAAAGTGGTACTGTCCTAATAGAACACTGACTGACAAGTCTGATCCGAATGGAAAATGGTACAAATCAAGTTAGAAACTGTTGAAATTTTTTTCATGGTTATAATGTATCGATAATTCTCTCATAAAATTTTCAGATGATGATAAAATGGTATTAATTTTTAAAAATTCGAACAGTACTACTGCCCTGTTAAAAGGTGTGGCAAACTTGAAAAATATGAAAAATTATGTAAACCACGTTAAAAACTTTTTAAAATTTTTGTGAATGGTACTGATGTAACATTAATATTTATTTAAAATTTTTATATTATTACCATTCTCAAATAATGTTTAAAAATTCAGACAGTGCTACTTCGTGATAAAAGTCTGATGATCAATACATAGATTTGCTTTAGCAATAAAAAAAGTTTAAAATTTTTGAAAATTTTACAGAATGGTGATAAGGAAGTTATTAATATCCCATAAAATTTTTTATTCATTATAATACTCCAGTGAATTTATAAAATTCTTACAAGGCACAGTACCATTTATGTTCTTTTCTTTTTGATTTTTGAAATATAATATAACAAACGAAGTTTAATGCTTACATAGATTTGATTGACCAAACAAACAAAGTTGAAATTCTTTGAAAAATTTATATAATGGTACTGATTCAATTATTAATCTCTCACAAAAATTTTAGATCATAATCACACTCAAGAAAATTTATAGAATTCTGACAATATAACTGTCCCAATTATGTTCATTCTGTTTTTGATTTTTTAAAGATAAAAAATGAAGTTAAATTATTTTTAAATTTTTTATGTATTATTCTAAACTACTAAGGATAGTACCATAAAATTTTTAGCTTATTATCAAGCTTGTAAAATTTTATACAAATCTGACAGTGTTTCTGCCAAAATTTTAAAATGTTTAAAAAATTCGTTTTTTCAACAAATTTTGTTAGGAGATGACTTTCCTAAGGGTTATTGGACCAAATCCAGCCCTAAAAGTTTCAAAACCGGCCAAAAAACACGAAATTTGGGGAAATTTCACCGAAAAACCGAAATTTCAGGTTACTGTAGCAATTCAATTTTTTTTCGGCCGATACTTTAGATTTTGGGGTGGTCCAAAATCCGGAATTTCGCCGAAATTTGGAACCCTGTGTTTGCATATGTAGGATGCATTCATGAGCCACTTTTCGCCAGTTCGTCCCACGACCGGCTTTATCTTTACACAATACCTCAAAACGAAGCTCCCTCGTGCCATCTTCAATGCTGTATGCATCTCCCCCTTCTTGTCCTTTTCCTGCATGTATGTACAAATCATCTCGGAGTATTTCACAACAGGATCATTCATGTGGACGACGACCCTAGCATGGCGATCCACAAAATACTTCGTGGTGCCACGAAGAACACCCTCCACTATAGCAACGAGAGGAAGGGGTCTCAGCCCCCGTATGACCCAATTGTAAACCTTAGCCAGGTTTGTCGTCATCACCCCATACCTGGCACCATCGGTATTATAAAGCAGAGCTCATTTCTCCCTAGGCTCATGCTCTATCCATTCGGAGAAGCATTTCATAGTCCTTCTATTCCTCTGAACTAGGTGCGGAGGGTCTGTGGGTAACTCTTCAAGTGCAACTGGGGCCTCCCCTAGTGCAGGCGTTGCCCTCTTCGCTGCCTCCGTTGTGTGCCTCGATGTCAGCTCGTCCAACTTCTTCCATAGTGCATCGAACTTTCTCTGCTGGTTCTGTTCGCACAACCTCTTGAAAAGCTTTATCAGCTCCTTGTTCCTGAACTGCTTGTAGAAGTTAGCACCCATGTGACGCTTGCAACACCTACTACGCAGATCAGGCCATGGATGAGTCTCATCCACACCTTGTTGCAACTGAACGATTGCCCTCAAAAGCCCGGGATGCCGATCGTGTATGACACATACTCTAGGCCGCTGATCAACGACACCGGCTTTAACATTCCGTAGGAGCCAGTGCCAGTTATCTGTGTTCTCACCCTCCACAAATACGAGCGCTACGGGAAGAACCTGATTGTTGCCGTCCACTCTTATGGCAGTCAATATCTGCCCTTTGTATTTACCAGTCAGAAATGTCCCATCCACACATAACAACGGACGGCAATGCCTAAACGCGTTGATGCATGCACCGAAAGCAAAGAATGCCCGTTTCAGTACCATCTTCCCAGAGAAGCGCTATGAAGGATGCTCATAAATATCAACATAAATCCCATCATTCCTTTCTTTGATCACTTTAAGTATACCTGGCAAATTCCGATAGAAGTCTTCGTACATACCAAACCTTGCTTTCAATGCCTTCTCCTTTGCTCTCCATGCATTGGCATAGCTAATCGTGTACTGAAACCTCTGCTTTATTGCAAGTATGATGGTACGTGGTTTTAAATCCAGATTGCCCACAATCTCTCCGTATATTGCATTCGCAACAAACCCTGAAGATATATTTCTATGCGACCGTGTAGACTCCGTCAGCACGCATGATTGTGGGACGACTATAGAACACTTTCAAATGGTGTCCTACTTAGGCTAGTAAGCATGAACACGCCATGGGCAACCCTCCATATGGCATCTGACATCATACACCCGCTGATCTGACTTCACAACCTTAAAAGTCCTACGTAGCAACACTGTCTATGCTGTCACTACTTCCTGCACCTTGCACTTATTCTTGTAAATTGCTCCTTGCCGCACCTCATTCGAATCGTACCCCCACGCGACGTTCTCACCCTCATTGACCAACAGCCTCTCGAACCCACACTCATCCCAATCTGCAGGGAAAGACTCTTCATCATCTTCGTCATTACTTAAAGCCTCATACTCCTGGCTCTCTATCTCCATCGATTGCACCAACGATTCAATATGTTCTCCCTCGTCTGCCCCACCCATTGGTTCCTGCACCTCTACCATTGGAACATGAACTTCCTCATCTTGCACTGCCTCCTGACCCGAACTAACATTCTGCCTCGTTAGGCATTCTCTAGCTTGGCTGCTCTCCCCAACTTCCTTGGGTTCATCACCAACAATCTCCTCCTCTGTCGCATGGACGGCATTGGCTTTCTGAAATGCTTGCACCAACAACACTAATGACCATCCTTTCTCAATAGCCATTGTTACATACGAACACCACGACTTCGACCCCTTCAGTTCCACTAACTCCCAGTACGTGCAATCCCGTCTTCGACACCCTACTCCGTATAGCTTCAGATCATGCAATTCACAATCCAAGGAGAACAACTGGTACAACCATCTTTTAACCGTGCTCCATGAACGCTCCCCTGGACGTGACAGGCCAGCCACGACACTTGGAAAATGACTTAGTTCCACCCCTTGTGCACCTATGTATGGAACCCTTTCTCCATAATGTATTTTAAATTGCACTCGTTCATCCATACCTGTCAACCATTAATTTGGTCGCTAAGTGGTCTATCTAAAAAATTATTTCTATTCTACAAAGCTAACTACTTACAAACCTATTTTATCTATTCGTCAAATAATCTGGTCGCCAAGTATTGTATGAAAAAAACTATTGCAACTCTACACAGCTAATTAATCTGATCGCCAAGTATTGTATGCAAAAAAATTATTGCTATTCAACACAGCCAATTACTTACAAATCTAATTAATCTGGTGGCTAAATCTTGTATCTAAAAAATTATTGCTATTCTATACAACTAGCTACTTACATATCTAATTAATCTGGTCGCTAAATCTTGTATCTAAAAAAATTATTACTATTCTACACAGCTAATTATTTACAATCCTAATTAATCTGATCGCCAAGTAATGTATGTAAAAAACTATTGCTACTCTACACAGTTAATTAATCTGATCGCTAAATCGTGTATCTCAAAAAATAATTTCTGTTGTACACAACTACCTACTTGCAAATCTAATAAATCTGGTCGCTAAATCATGTATCTAAATTTTTTATATTCTACACAGCTAATTACTTAGAGCATCTCCAAAAGGACTCTCCAAAATCCACTCTCCAAAAGCCAGATTTAAAGAACTCTCCAAAAAAATGCCTCTCCATATCTACTCCCTCTCCAACAACACTCTCCATACCACACTCTCTATTTTCTCTCTCCTATATTCTAATCATATTCCACATAACAGTCATAACAACAACGATTTTTTTACCGGTTAATTAAAATAGCTTTATTTGAATACAGGAATATGAAAATTGAAATTTATTTTGACGACCACATTGTAACGGTTATATTTGAACGTGGGAATTTTAAATTTGAATTTTCCTGTAACGGTCATATTGTAACTACTTTTGATTGCCTGTGAATCACCGAACATAATTCTTAAGATATGCCTCCAGACTCAAGGGCTTCTATGACGCTCGAGGCTCAAGTCTGGACACAATGAGGCCGAGCAACCTGAGAACCGAAGATATGGCTTTTGGTTCAGGAAAGAGTATGAAAAGCTAAGGCGATAGTGCCAGCAAAGCCAGCTTGTTGGTAAGACAACCCCAAGCACTAAAGTGATCAATCAAGGTTCAACATGTAGCAGGAAGTCAGGAACTATACAAAGATTTTAAAAAATATCATACTAATCAGGTAAATATTCATTACAGTGATCCAACCAGAAGACTTGAGCTACCATATTGAGTTGAATTTCTTAAGGATGCCATCAATACAACCCCAAGCGTTCAAGTCGAACATCAAGCTGGAACTTAGTCGGAAAGCATAAATGAACCGGCAAACTATTTCAGCAGCAGTATATTTAGACAGAAAGACTTCCAGAAAGCTTATTAGAAAGCAAGAAATTTCACTGGTAGTAAATTGAGCTTACTCACATGCATGTACTAACAATGATGGTATCGTCAGTATGTAAATTACAACATTTCAAATTGAACAATGGCATTGATTAGTTGGTCCACAATTTTGTCCTAGCACTTGTATTCTTTTCCTTTGTCCACAATATGGTTGATGCGAGGACAATGGAAGCATTACAACTCTTGACAGTAGCAACTAGCACCAGAAGGACTTTTGCCATGTCAATGTACAGAGAAAAAGGTGCTAACATTAACTACGTGATGCATAGCTTCTAAGGAATGCTAGAATCTACTGGTATCAAAATTTCTCATGGATGTGATATTTCGGACAAAGCCTCACGATCCACAACTGAGGGTTTACTCGGTCATGGAAAGAAAATTCAAAGCAATTAGAGATCCAGTAAATACAAGTACAAATGAAGAATTCGACATAGATCTGCGAATTACTCTTGCAAGCCCCTCTTGCTCACAGCCATGTGCTGGTGACGGGCTCCTATTATGTTCTTGATGTCCCACTAGATTTGGAAGCACACCAGGTAATGCTAAAATTCGCACGGATCTGCGAAAGGCAAGACCTTTTGATTTGAAACCAATTTTAGAAGACTTTCAGAACATGCCTTAAAAACAAGAAGCCATTTTCTAGCCAATCTTCCTCGAATTCCTCAGATCTACTCAAGCCAAGAAACACATCAAGATCTACAAAGATCCACTCCAACAAATTGAAATAATCCTACCAGACGAGTAATCGCTTTTAGCTAATCCATTCCCCCTTGAATGGCTCCCTCTAACTGGAGATCCAAGGAAAAAGCAGCTGGAAAGAGAGCAAATCGAAAGTGAGCCCACGCCAAGAAATGAAGACTCAAGCCCTAAAAAAACTCACGAGCATTCTGGAAGCTTCACACGGAGTGGGACGAGCTCGCCTTCCCGATGGCGATGGCTACTAGCGCGGGGCCGCCTCAAGAACCAACGCTCTGGAACATTCGAGAACCAGAAGAAACCTACAGAGAAGAGGCCAGACGAACCTTGTCGCTCCTAGCTCTTCCTGCCGAGACGAGGGAGAGGAAGACGGTCGGAGTCCTGGTGGTCGTGCGAAGGAGCCGTTCGGTACTTCTCGCCGGATAGAGAGCAAAGAGAGACTCGCCAAATGTAGCGAGTCTCTCTCCGCTCGCTGAGTTTTTCGCCGAAGATGACGAGGCTGTTGGAGACTGCACAGTTGCCGTGAATGGCTAAAAAATAGGAAAGAGAGCATGATAGGGAGACTCTTGGAGATGCTCTTACAAATCTAATTAATCTGGTCACTAAATCGTGTATCTAAAAAAATTATTGCTATTCTACACAGCTAACTACTTACAACCCTAACTAATCTGGCCGCTAAGTTGACAATCTAAATAATCTGATCACTAAATCGTATTCTAAAATTTTAATACAAGCAAAAAATTACCTACAAAAAATCTGTTCGTCCTCCTCCTCTTCCCCTCCTCCTCCCTCTTCTTCTTCCTCTCCTCCTTCTCCCTCTCCCTCTTCTCTTCTCTTCTCTTCTCTTCTCTTCTCTTCTCTTCTCTTCTCTTCTCTTCTCTTCTCTTCTCTTCTCTTCTCTTCTTTCTTTCTTTCTTCTTCTGCGAGAGCTCTCCCTCGATTCTTTCACGACCGGGCTAAATGCCCTCTTTGTCGCTAATCCAATTGGGGACAGAGAGGCAAATTCCTATTTTGCCCCTCTGTCGCCAGTCCAAATGGCGACAGAGAGGTGGCGGTCCCCCTGTCGCCATTTCAAATGGCGACAGAGCCTATGTCACCATTTGAAATGGCGACAGAGGGGTAATTTTGCTATTTTATTAAACATCATATTATTTCTGTAAATTTCGAATAAAAAATTATTTAAAAAAAATTCGTGAAAGCATGGGTCAACATCTATCATCCTGTTGTGTCCACTCCTTGCCATGTGGTGGTTTGTACGACTTTTCGACTATCTTGGTGTGTGATGAGAAGATATCAATAACGTCAACAGGGGGTGGTGGTTGCAAAATGCGCTTTAGGTTGCGGATTTTCACTATATACTTCGCCTTGCATGTTCCAGTCATTTATCTTGTCCTTTATAAGAATTTTGCAATAGGTAACACAATTCTTGTAGATGTCTACAAAATTCCCAAATTCCAAATGGGATTGATGCACTCATGATCTATATTTGCAAGGTGCTATGACAAAAATCCAATAGATCGGTAAGTGAAAAATGTGGGATATGATCAATATTCCAATTTTGCATAATAAAAAAGCCCATTTATTGACAGACCCATAAGCTCAAAAGGAATACTCAAAAGCTGCAATGCCCCAAGTTTTGAAGGAATTTTGAATTTATTTTGAATTCAAATTTGAAGTTTAAAACTTAAGTTTGAAATCCATAGCTTAGTTTGGGAATCCGAGATTATATATGTGTAGAGATCGTCGAGATGGTCAAAAGCAACTATTTACTTTCTAGATTTGGAGCTCAAAGTGAGATGTTGTGGGTATTAGAAATTGCTGGCCGAGATTATTTTGAAAAAAATAATAAAATAAAATAATAATGATAATAATAACAAATGTAATAATAATAATTAATTCAGAGGTGGGAGGACCTATTGGGCTGGCCCACTAGAGCCTTATGGTATAAAAAGAGGAGTGCCTCGATTTTCTCCTTGGGTTGCAACTTCTCCCCAAGGGTACCCGCTATCTTTGTCGGTTCATCTCTCCTAGGCCTTTGCCCTTTTTTCCATAGGGTAGAACCATGACTGTTCCAGAACGTAGAGGAGGAGGCAAGGGAAAGTTTCAGAAAAAAAGAAAAGGGCTCAAGTGTTTTCCTCGTTGGATCTTCATCGATGCGTGGATAACCCTCCACTACCCTCACCTTTGCATGTAGATCAACTTTTACATAGATTAATTTGGTATTTAGGGCATAAGTAGCATCATAGATCATGCTAATTTTCATATAGGGCTGTTGGGATTTTTCTAGTTTCACGCAGTTTAGATGTAATTGATATTTGAGGGGTTTAGGGGTAGAATCAGGAAAAGTGGTGTACTAAAGAATTATAGATAACTATATTTATTTCCAACAAGATCAAGATCACTAAAATCTACTAGATAGATTGCAAGTTATGGCCTTTGGAAGTCTACTATTCTGTAGATCATCATCAGTTGGGTGTTGTCGTGGTTTTGGTTATTTCAGACCTTGAAGATGATCGAATTAGGTCTGTACAATAACTAGAGATTTGTAGGTAATTTAATTATATTTCCAAGGTGTTTTTAAACACTTAAATTGCTTGGATAGATTAAAATATATGGGATTTGTAAGCTCGTTGCCTAATGAACCGTCACAATTGGGTGGTGTCACGGAAATTTATGGATTAAATATAGTAGATGGCCGAATTAGGTTTTTTTATTATTATGAATAATGTATATAATTGTTTAAGGTTGCAAGAACACTGAATTTGGTCGAGCGGTTTAAATGTTATGGCATCAGAAAAAATGTTGTCCAGAATTTAATCACTAAGGGTTGTAATTATGTTAATCTACTTATTTTGTCTAATAGATGGCCAAATTAAAATGTACCTGTAGCTAGGGAAAACTATATAATTTTTTGTAGGTTTCAGAAGTGGTATGGCTTGTTACTTTTGGAATTATAAAAATATATATGAATTTGACAAGTCTATTGCCTAGTAATGCAATAGAACAGTCTTCGGGATTAAAAATGAGGGTTTATATGGATTAACTAGGGTTTTTGGCAAACTAAGAAAGTGTGAAAATTTTTATGTAGTTTTCATAAAATATATGGTTTATGTGGGTTGGATTTTGGGATGGAGTGTTATGGTCATTGGATCACCAGGACAGCGAAGGAGTTGTCTGGTGAAGGGGAGTTAATTAGGCTGGGAATGTATGTATGTGCGATATGGTATTGGTTAATGTTTACGTACTGTTGTGGCACCTTGTTAACGTTGAATATCTACTATAGTAGTAGGAGTAACTTCGGGGTTGGTGTCGATTTCACATCTATCCACTACACGCGGTTAAAAAGTCAAGTGCATGGTAGAACGATAAATGGTAGGTTTATTTATGTTTGTAAATTTCTTTCCATACTGATTTATGTGATTATTCTTACTTACTATGGTGCTTATATGGTGATGAATTAAATAGTGATTATGAGATATGTTAAATGTTAACAAAATCATTGCATTTCCATAATGTGCATTCATGATAGAAAGAGGTGACATGTGTGCCTCTATAACCTACTTTGAGTGGGTTTGTGTAGGCATAAAAAACCTAGTTCAGTAGGCACCTCCACATGATAGAGGGCTTGAGAGGGTGTGATATCGATATTTGTGCATTCATCTATACTGGTATAAGCTATTTCATGTGCATGTAGAATAACCAAGCATTGCATTAACGAAAGAAAAGAGAAAGATGATGATAATAAATGTGGGAAAATGTATATTATGTTACTATTTTATTATGCACTTGATGAGTCTCGGACTCACTCTTGCTTTATTTGTGTTTTAAAAGACCATTGAGGACATCGTGCATGAGTTGGCAGTAGCACACGAATATCACGTACATCACGGATTTATCGAACACTTTTAGTTATTCTCGTTCACCCTTAGAATTTATTCATTATTATAACTTAAATCATATATATGGAATTAGTCAGTGAACAATTATAGCATAATAATATATGTGTGGAACTTGGGTGTTAAATATATATAAATGTCAGTGCACCAGAATTTAAATGACTTTATTTATCTTGGATATTATTTGTTAAAGTATTGTCATTGCCGAAGGTAAGATTGTCCCTAGACACATGGATCTGAGTGTTCTTGAGCGCTTAATCTCGAGTGTTCTCTAGCAGGTGGTCCTCAGCGTTCTTGGGCGCAAGATTCCAAGTTTATTAGTGTATACTATTTATTCTACTTGTTGTTATTTAGTCTCTATTTATTCTTATATCTTGTTTTGAGAAGTTATCGTTAGCAAATTACTATCATTATCATTGCAAAAGTGTTTTAAAGTTAGAAGGTAAAAGTGGTAGTGGCGATATCCTAAGCACTTAGTTGTGCTGGGGTGTGTCGGGATCCGGATTTACGAATTCGAAACCCTCTGTGTATACTGCATTAGTTCAGAATCACGCTAGTGTACACAATGGCAACATAGATGAAATACCATTCTATACAACAAATTAACTAAGAAATTAGCAAATTATTATTAAATAAATCAACTAACCTTATGGTCAAAGTTTACACCATTATGCCTTGAAGGACTTAAGAAACAAATAAACTATTGCAGTGCAAATAAAATAACTTGGGACATTCGACATGCCATAGGCAATCGTCTGGGGAACGCCTTCCTAGTTCACGTAGTCTTCATAGCACTTCTCCTCATAGAAGTCGGTATTTCTTGATCCTTCCTCAGCAACTGATCAACAAAGACGTATAGCCGTGAGTAGAAAAAGTACTCAACAAGCCATAGGGAAATGATGCAATATATTCATGCAAGGCTTGACTAAGGATAGTCATATGGTTCTTTTGCATAAATAAATAACTTGAATTTAAATATAATAAATAGATTAAAAATATATTTATGAAAAGATAATAAATAACTGGTAAATCAATAGTAGACAACATGAACATAATGGTGAGGCTTCACCTAACACCATCTGAAACCATCATCAAACCACTAAATTCATCACTATTAACTTTAGACAACAAAACAACAGGGAACTCCCCCTGTTCACATTCCAACAATTCTAGCTTCCAATATTTTATGAAACACTCTATACCTCATGTGAAATTCCCGGGTATGTCTATGACCGTGGACACGACTATTCGAATAGTTTTACACTCTACAGAGGTTGTAATACTTTACCCACAAGACATGATCATCTCTTGTTGTTAAGCTATTAACATACTTCCTTTGTTGTGTCGGCAGAGAAATCATGACAAAGTCTTTACAATTGTTTGTTTAAAAGCGGTACTTCCCACTAAGGAGTCACCCCTCAAGGCCCCCTCTTGAGCCATGTGAATCTACCCGTCCATCCCGGAACCCACACCACCAACTGGCAGTACTAAAATATAGACATTGCAAATTAATCAGCTAGGTTTATCCCATACCAAATATGTGGTTGTACGATTAGCCCAGTTCAAAGCCACACAAGATTAAGTTCTTAAGTTGTCTTAGGCAAGACATCCACATCCCAAATGTGATAGCGACACCCCTTTACTGCACGATCACTTTCCCGAGGGAAAACTATTTTGTATAACCAAGACCAATGGCACACACCCTGCCATGGAACAACTAATTTTACAACAGTGGCTACCGGCCACAATTCAATATCTCATTAAGTCAAGATTAATATTATTCAACATGTGACATGGATCCCATCGTATAACTAAGCATGTCTAAGCATAGCTACGATATCCCAATGTTGGTATTACAATCATGTCCAACTAATAATATCCCAAACTAAGGTTAACAATGGATATACATGGCATTCCAATAATCAAGTTGGCATAATGACAGTTAGGTATATAGCTATTCCCGGTAATTAATCATTGATACACAAATAGCATGCAAATGTAAAAAAATAATTTACTTTTGAAAACATAGGTTCAATATGACCAAAGGTTACGACTTGCCTTGTTTATCTATGCTGAGTCTTGATCTTCACATTCTCCATTTGCTCCCTCGGAATTAGCGTCTACTCGAAAAGAAAGCAACGAATACAAATAAATAACAAAGAGAGACTCAAACAAACTCAAAATTAAAAATAAATGGCTTTGAAATGTAGTGCTTGATTTGGAAAAATTTAGAAACCTGAATCGCCTCAATCAGAATTCGTATAAGAGAGAATGGGTTTTCGAAAGATTAAATTCAGAAAAATAGAAAAAGAAGATTTTCAGGAATTATTTTTCTAAAGAAAAGTTGTTTATTACGGCATGCTGGCGTCACGACTGGAATTTTGAAAATAAAATAAATTGGGAAAAGGCTTTAGAGGCTGACACGTGGTCCCCTGGTCCATAGACCAAGTCCACGGCTTTGATCTGATCCACGGTGGATTGGGTTCGCAGATACAGGAGAAGGGCTGACATCATTGATGACATGGCATTTGACTCGGCATTGACCGAATAGATCGGCTAATCGAGTGCAATGTGGCAACCACGCGGTGGCACGATGGTGATGACGCAGATGCTACATCGGTTGGGCTGGGCTTGGGCTTCAGGTGAAGAGATGGCAGCGTGACCCACCGGCAACAAAGAAGAAGCCGACAGTGTTTTGGTGACATATCGGATGAGGGAGGCAGTGGATCAATCAGGAGGAAGTCGACGCGAGCAACCCGAAGAAGGCGACGAGGACGGTGGAGATGGTCCAGCAGCGTAGATTGGCAAAGAGGAAGGTGCTTGGCTACGACGACGTGATCCAACGAGCTCGTGCGAGGCGACGGGAGGGTCTCGGGCAACGGCGAGGAGGGGAAAAGGTGCAACACGAGGTGGAGAACCCAGATCGAGGCACCTTGGGGCTTTATATAGCCCTGGGAAGGTGTGTGGGACACGGACGCCCAGGTGGTGGTGTGCGGCGCGCAAAGACTGTGGAGGTTAGGGTTAGGGTTCGGCCGAGGCAGCGACGTGGACAGGGCAGGCCAGCTGGGATGGCTGGGAGAGATTCGACTCGAGGAAATTTGAGAAATAAAATCATTTTTTGAATTAGAAAATTGCCAAAAATTCAAATAAATCAAAATAAATTCAAATAAATAGCAAATAAATTCAAAAAATCTAAAAAATTATAAAAAAATTCCTTGGAACACAAAGAACCCAACTATGACTCAAAATCCTTTGTTTGATGTATAGATTAATTAAATTAAATATTTTACATAAAAAATTTAAATTAAGGTTAGTTAATTTGGGAAAAATGCAAATTGTTCATTTTAATTTTTAAACATTGCAAAACTCATTTTTTTGGGATGTTATAGGGTGTTACAAAAGCAAACCATCTCAAACAAGCACAAACTACAAAAAGAAGAAGAAGAAAAGAAACCACATAGATGCATCTCAAGCACAGTTGGACAACTAGGATCCATAAGAGATAGAGATGACCAACAAATAATTAAGGAGATCAAACCATATCCAAACAAAGTAAATGAACTAGATTTTCTTTTTTCCTCGTGCTCCAGAAAGCAAAAAAAAGTTTTTCCTTTGCTTGCTTGCCCTACCTCAACCAGTGTCTTGCTTTTTTTTTCTAAAAATAAATAAATTGCAATTGTTTTCTTTGGCTAGAGTACAAAGAATGTGTTGAGTAATTTGCTATTTGGCTTTCTTATTCTATTTCTATAAATAGACCTATCTATAAACTATTTTCAAGAAAGGCATTTTGCTCAGTGTCAGTACGAACGACGCTGTATTTTAACTTCTTAGTGCCAACTAGGGGTGAAACGGATCGGATATGGATCGAAAACCACTCATATTGTATTTGATCCATATAATTTTATCGGATCGGATTCGGACGTGGATAGTGCCGGATACGGATTCGGACACGGATAGTGCCAGATACAGATATGGATAATATTCGAACGAATACGGATAAAATAAGTTCGGATAACCATCGGGACGGATATTTTTCGAATAATACGCGTAAACACTAAATACAAACAGAGTGATGGGCTATAACGAATATTGTCGATAATAAACCAACATAAATTGTATATGACATTGAGAGATCAAGACCGTTAAAACCATACCGTTTATAGTAATGCACTGAGTCACATCTCAGAATTGCACTTGTACATCATTCATAGAAGTTGCACACCATTCATTGAACTATAGAAGTATACAAAAGTAACAAAGCACATGGATGACACTAAGCATCAGTCAGGCAATTAGGGGCCATGGCCTCCATGCTCATCTTTTACACCCAAGAGATTTGAAGTGAAAGCAAAAGAAGTGATCAAACTTTCGGTGCACAAAACATGACATCCTAGCTTCAGATAGAGCATCACCATATAATCACAAAATACACAGATACCTGAAATGTGAAGCATTAAAGCAACATAAAATTATTAAACTTTGTATCAGAAATAACACATAGAAAAATTAGAAATAATTAGGACGAGGCAAAAATCTTCCAAGACAAACCCTTAATTGTTTAATTAGCAACATTGCATGTGATGACCTTCATTAAGCTCTCTAGGTGTCAACCAAAATATCATCCTATGTACAATAGATATTTTAATTAACATCACACACAAACAAAGAGACAGGTTGATAACATCAAATAATTTTTATTTATCATGTAGCAAACCTCTTGATCGATTGTCTTTTCATTGACATCCATATCAACCACATCTATGAATGTTGCAACCTTTTCCTTAAAAATATTAATCCCTAGCAGTGTAGAAAGACAAATAAAAATTAGTATGTGATTCACGCAGATTTCATAATTATGAATAGACAGCTACCTTGTTTTGAAGCAAGTGTCCAATCCTTGATACAAATCAATGCTTCGACCATTTCTGGATCTAGTCGACTATGATATGGATCAAGAACACGCCCACCAGCACTGAATGCAGACTCTGAAGCAACTGTTGACACCTGAATAGCCAATACATCTCGAGCTAGTTGTGAAAGGACAGGAAAAGTCCCTTGTCTATCCCTCCACCATGGCAACACATCAAACTTGTCATCATTGGTTTCAATATACCTTATACAAGGTTCTTTCATGTAAATTTCCAATTCAGTGTTGTCATCATGGCTTGTCATAGTTTGGTCATACAAATATTCTTCTATCTCTTGACTGATAGTGACAGATTTTGAAACCTCACTAGTTTGTGAAGATTGTGCAGTAGGTGTGATGACATTGTATGCTTGAAACAATTGTTTAACTACATCCATGAATGCAGTAAGTTCACTGTCATACATCTCACGGTAGATCTTTCTCATAAAATACTCTACCAGCCTTTTCCTATATCTTGGATCAAGAAAGCATGCAATTGCTAAAGCTATGTTAGATTTATCCCAATATTTTTCATACTTTGCTTGCATTGCATTAGCCATACAAGAAATTGTTTCATCATAGTCATGACTCCATTCTTCAATTGCTAACTTGATGTCACAAAATTTCCACCAAAAGAGATTAGCTGTTGGATATAAATGCCCTGAGAATAGATCAATTGCATCACTAAATTTTTGCAAACACGTTGATAGAGATTGTGCCTTATCTCAATCTTCATCTGTCGGAGCACATCTCCTATATTTGGTCTCATTTAAGAACAACAGCCTTTCAAAAGCCCTCTTGAAATAAACAACATTACTTAACATGGCAAAAGTGGAGTTCCATCTTGTTGGAACATCCAATGAAAGACCTTTATTAACATTTAACCCACATTCCAAAGCACACTTCTGAAATTCCTCCCACTGTAATGGGGAATTTTTAACAATTGCAATAGTCTCTCTAATGTTTTTGACTGATGATGCAATTGCTTTTAAGCCATCTTGAGCAACAAGATTTAAAATATGGCATAAACATCTCACATGAAAGAAGACTGCATCACATATCAAAGGCTCATGCTTCATGAGTATTGGAATCAGTTCTTTGACACATTTGTCATTAACTGATGCATTGTCTAGAGTTAGAGCAAATAATTTCTTTTCAAGGTTCATGGCCATCACATCCTTCACAAATTCATTGGCTAGGTTTTGCCCAGTATGGTTTCCTTTCACATGCATGAATTTAACAATCCTTTTCTGGATATGCCAATTGTCATCTATCCAATGAACAGTTATACACATGTACCCCTTGTTTTGATTTGAAGTCCACATGTCCATGGTGCAAGAAAAACGACATGAAATAGACTTGAACATGTTATATAACTTCTTCTTTTCCTCTACAAACATCTCCATTATACTACTCCTTGTACTAATGCGAGACAGTAGTGAGAAACCAGGACGCAAAGACTTAACGAAGTCGATAAAATACTCATGCTCTACCATATTAAAGGGGTACTCATGCATAACCATTGCTAACTGCCATTTTCTTAGGCTAGATTCTGCATCATACCTGTATGTCTGTATTGTGCCATTACTACTTGCCAATCTTTGCAGCCCTTTCACAAGATTGTGCTTGTTTTTCATATGATTTTGTCATATGTTTGGAAACGTGACACAAGAGGGAGTGGACGCGGGCCGTCTTACGGGCCTACGTCTGAGAGAGAAAGAGTGGACACAAGGATTTATACAGGTTCGGGCACTTAAGCAAGCGCCCTACTCCTGTCGGTGTGTTCCCCGGGGAGACTAGGGAGGGGCTCCTAGTCCAGGCTCTTGAGGGACACACCAGTAGTTCAGTTTTTGTATTCAATGAGAGCTCTCCCCACAAGCATGGATTACAGTGGGCTTTTATAGGCGCCCGGCCTGTTACACAAAGTACCATCCTACCCCTACTGGCGCGGCTCAAGCGGGGGCATCTTGGTCTTTCCGGCGAGGAGGTAGTGGATCCCACATCATTGTCCTGTAGGGGTAGGCTTCTGACTCCAGGGGCCCTACAGGGGACTTTGGGACCCCGCTAGGCGGTTATTCCCAAGAGGCTCGAGGGTGCCCGCCCATCACCATGGGTATCTGGGGGTGCCCTCTTGAACCGGGAGTCTTGCCAAGCGCCCTGCAGCTAGGGCGCTTGCCAAGTGCCCTGGGGCCAGGGGCTTTTGCCTCGCCAAGTACCCCGTGGTCCGGGGGCTTGCCAAGTGCCCTGTGGCCTGGGGTCTTTCCAAGTGCCCTGCGGTGAGGGCGTTTGCTTGTCAAGTGCTCTTTTGACCCGAGAACTCTCCGCATGGCACTAAGGGGCATGACCGTGGAGTAGGAGGGTCCCTCCCGTAGACGCCGCATGAGTAGGAGGGGACTCCGTAGCATGCCCACGAAGTGTACGGGGACCTCCTCATCTTTGCGAGGAGACCCTTTCTACATCCCGCGGACCCGTGCCCTCATGCCCGCTAGGCACGGGGTGAATGAGGCCTCCCGTCTGGGCTATCAGAGCTCACAGGGAGACGTCCAGAGGTATGCCCGTGGGGTACACGGGAGCCTTGGAGGTATGCTCGCGGAGTATGGGGGAAACCTCCCTCCATACCACAGGTGAAGCTCCTGACACCTGGAATAGGGGACCCTCTTTCGGGGAGTTAGCGCGTTTCCTCCCGACAGATTCCAGAACACAGTTGTGCCTCTCATGGTATTTTTATTGCCTTTGTAACTGCACTTCTTGCATTTTGCCCATTGCTCTCTCACCTCAACACCATCTGGTCCTATTTTTGTCACCCAAATATCATTGTAGTATTTCCAAACCTCAGAGGTCTTTGCCTTCTTAGAGGGGGGGTTCATTTTCTTCAGGTTGATTTCTTGTTTCCCCTTCATCATTACTAGCTACAACTTCCGGTAATTGGAGTGAACTTGGTGTAGCCACACTTTCACTAAGTGGGGCAGGATGATCTGCCTCACTACCACAAAAATTTGCACTCACGCTTCCTGAGTCCATTCTGAAATAAATTATAATAACAATTATAATAACCGATAACCATATAAACAAAGCAGAAGTTTCTTCAACGATTCTACTATAATGAGTCACAAGGTTTCTAAAGGCATAAAGCTGCACTAAGGTAAATCTCCCCATACATGGTTGTGCATGAAGTCAAAGTGTAATTTAACTTGTCAACATTTTCAGGTTCAAGACCAGATTCAAATCTTTTGTTCATATGAATTAGCAATCCAATATCTACTGGAGTCCAGGAGTATGCACCTTTGACCTACCACACACACTAAACCATATTCAGTACCTGATTTGTTTTGTACAAGTGTGGATTAAATTAGAAATGGAATGAATATGACATCCTCAAACTCAAGGATCTTTTCTCCATATATATTTAGTTACTGCAACAGGTTGAACACATCACACACCTAAACACTAAAGGTTAATTTCTACATTGACAGACTATTGTGCAATTGCTTTGGACTTCAGATGGTTTGCAGAAAATGTTATTGCTGATTTCCCGATCACAGGGAAAAATACTTGTTAGGCTTCTACATTGACAGACGACTATTGTACAGTTGCCATGATCATAGGGAAAAATACTTTTTAGGCTTCTTGATGATCAGAGGTAAATTGTTATTGCTGATTTCCTGAAATCAATTGAGCACTTCTTCAGATCTATTGTGTTCAACTTTGTTCATTTCCCGTTCAACTTTGAACAGAAAAGAATTCTCGTATTTGCTGCTTGAACCATATGCTTCCAACCTATTATGTACTATATTTATGCTACATTTTCCTATCAGCATATAAAAGTATGTTGTGCTAATGTGTTCTATGTTCCGTTCTCATGCTGCGCCTTGTTCCTGTTGTCATTTGCTTGCTTAACCTACCAAGATTCTCCAAAACTAAACCATACAATTAACACGATGTTCATTTAAATCTTTCATATTGTTGAGTTAGCATGTACCTGGTGCCACAATAGCAAGAGCTAGTGCATTGCTTTCTTCAACATCTGCAATCGTGGGGTTTACTTCTTCATCCAAGTTCTTCGCACTGGGCGGAGGATCGGAGTTGTGGGCGCCGACGGCTCGGGGACGACGGGGAGAGGTGGCGGCGACGGAGGGCCGGAGGGTGGAGCCGACGGAGGGCCGCGCTGGGCGGAGGGCCGAAGGGGTGGGCGCTGACGGCTCAGGGACGACGGGGAGAGGTGGTGGCGATGGAGGGCCGGAGGGGTGGGCGCCGACGGCTCGGGGACAACGGGGAGAGGTGGCGGCGACGGAGGTCGAAGGCGGAGCCGACGGAGGCCGCTACCGGGCGGAGGGCCGGAGGGTGGGCGCCGACGGCTCGGGGACGACGGGGAGAGGTGGCGGCGATGGTGGCGGCGCCTGGGGGCTGGGGGCTAGGGCGAGTGGCGCCTGGGGGCTGGGGCCTGGAGCTAGGGCGATTTGGGGAACGAAGACGTCGAAGAGTCTCTGTCTCTCTGATACATGGGCTGATGGGCCAAACCGGGCTATTGGGCTAAGCTGGAATTCAGATATTATCCGGTGGATAGTATCTGAAAAAATAGTCGGATATTATCCGAGATATCCGTATCCGTATCCAGGACATTTTATCTGTATCTGATCCATATCCGAACAAAATATCCGGAGATCCGAGATATTATCCGAATTGCTATCCGAGACGCTTCGGTCCGTCGGAAATTATCTGTACCATTTTCACCCCTAGTGCCAACGCTTCTGGCGCCGAGCAAGGCGCCACATCACCCACGGTTTCCACATCATCAGGAGTTCAGCGCCATATTGGTGCTGACGTGTTGTAGTTGTAGCTTGGCTACAGGTTATTTGGCGACATCGCTTTCAATCACACTTCCAAAGAGTATTAGTGTATCCATTTAAGATTCATGTTTTTACCTCATGCACTTGTTTTGAACTAGTCTATATCCCTTGGTAACAGTAGATGGTTTGTTACTATCCTACGCACCTAGGTATATTTGCAAAGCAAGCAACGACAGTCAATTGGGCCACATCTTATACGATAATTGGTAACCTAACTAATGGTTATTAGTTTGATTTCATGGGATTTAATTACACTAATGGTTGCTACTCTATTGATACTATGAGAAGAAAAGGAGCTACTTCACAATTTATTTTTAGCTACCTATGCTACGTTGAATCATAGTTAATTTGTAAGTTTATATGAAAAGTTTTTGTACTAGACTACGTAGCAATATGTTAGTCACTCCATTGACTTTTATAAGACTTCTCATGATAACTCCAGGGGGCTAGAAATTCTCACAATAATATAAAGAAAAATAGAAATGTTTGCACCATTATTTGGTGCCTTCATATTATAGCAATGCAAATCAAACAGATATGTGTTGGCCATTTAGTCAACGATTTTACAAGATAACGAGGGAAGCGCTAGAACTACAAACTAGTGGCAAAATGGGATGTCTTTATTACTAGTAATGTATTACAAGGGTGCTGACTGATGTTGGGGAACAATGAGCGTAATCTAGTTCAAGTGCCTTCTTCCTGTCCTATTACTTGACCGGTTCTTATATATACTGCTAAAAAGGTGGCAGTTGCGCTGGTCAAAGAAGGTGTCTCCTTGTCCTAGAAGGTAGGGGCAATTTTTGGAAACACATTCTCCTTACAATATTATTTATATTAATTTTTATTTGGTTTTGGCTCTATTTTGATATTTATTTGTGTTTTGTTCTTCGTTTGCATAGACATTGATGTGCTAGAGACCTCTGGAGTACTGGGAGAAGATCAAACTCAAGACAAAGACCCATTCCAGTAAGTGTGCTTTGATCACGTTGAACCTACCTTTTACAGAGCTACTCGATTTTTTAAACCTGCATAGTACTTTTATATCAACCTCACTTCTAGTTGCTTATTTATCCACCTTGATTACTTGTATGCCATGAATCATTTGTCACCTTAGGTTGGGCAATTATTAGTTAGACATGTTTATAGTACCAACGTGGGTTGTAATTTTGTTTAGCCATATTTAAGGCTATGGAATCATACTTTGGAAGCAAATCCTTACACCTGATTATATATGCAATTGCTTTTGTGAATAACTATGTGTTTGTGTGCTATCAACTATTGATGGCATATGTTGCACCGTAAAAAGAAATTTGGTGGATAATGATTTCAATTAGGGCAAATGAGAGAACTGTGTGCTAGACTATAGTAGGCTTAGTACACTTATTGTTAGATGTTCTTGTCAATTAAAGACTTCACTTTATGTGCCATGGAATTGACACTACTACATAATGGTACAACACTATCGCTTCATCTGGGTTGGTTTCCAACTTTTCAAGAAAAAATCGATTGTGATAGATGATTCGATGAGGGTGTTAAAAATTGGTGGGGAATCATCACAATCGGTTCTCAGGTTCTAACCGATTGTGATGTGCATGGCTATCACAATCGGTTCTTTTGTTATAACCGATTGTGATTTATCTCGCTAGGTTATATGTACCCTTGAGCTGAACTCTCCTCTGTTGTTGTGCTAGAGGCAAAAAAAATCGTCGCTGCCCCAAAAAACACAACATACTCTGGTTGGAGCCAATTCTTGGGTGAGAAATTAAGGAATCCTCGAGGATAGGTGTTAAGAGGGTAAAGTTGAAGCCCTAACTTGAGCAGATTTCCCCTCAATTTTCCCTCATTTATGGTTTTCTTCAAAAGGTGAGCATTCCTTCAAATCCCTTCAATTTTGCACTAGGTAATTCGATATGTCGCAAAGAGAGTTTATGTTGCATTGGAATTGTGTGTATCCTATCAGATTTGACACCCTTATTTCACAAACACACATAAATTTATCTGCTTTTTAGTACACTCGTGTTAATCTGGAATTATTGTTGCTGTAATATGATGAATGTTAGAGTTTAGGTTGTGTAACCTACGTCTCCCGTTCAAGGGTGCTTGTTTATAAATATGCTAAAATCCCATATTCATAAAAAACACTCTTGAATTATCCACGTTTTTTTTGGACAGTTCAAGAATATATGGTTCAAGCAAGTTCCTAATTAAGCTGTTGTACAACTGCAGAGAAAATTAAATTTGGCAGCATCTCCCTGGTGTTCTCTGGGTACACACCCTCTTGGCCTGTTGTCGAGACGTGTATTTAGAGAACAGCTGGGAGATGCTGCCAAAATTTTCTCTAGAGTTGTAAAACAGCTTAGAAACTTGCCCGAACCACATATCCTCGAATGGGATTATGACCTAACCTAATTAGAGATTTGCCTAACCTAATTAGAGATTTGGAGTTATCGTTGGTACATACTTAGTGGGCAACAGATCGATATTTCTTTAAGATCATTCAATTCGTCAACTTTGTTAATACTTCGTTGGTACACAAAATCATTTGGCTCAAAGCTCAACTCTCGACGACGATTATCGGCGTAACTTTTTTGTCTTGATTGTGCTACTTTCAACCGTTCTCTGATCATAGCAATTTGCTCTTCGGCTTCTTTGAGAATATCAAGCCCAAACACTAGACGTTCTCCTGTGTCGTTTCAATTCAACGGAGTACGATAAGAACGACCATATAAAGCTTCAAATGGAGACATTTGCAAACTTGCCTGATAACTGTTGTTATAAGCTGAATTCTGCATACGGCAAACATTTGTCCCACGAAGTAGCATAAGCTAAGGCACAAGCTCTCAACATATCTTCCGGAATCTGATTAACTCTCTCTGTCTGACCATCTATCTGCAGATGATACGCTGTACTGAAATTCAAACGGGTTCCCATAGTTTCATGCAATTTATTCCAAAACCTTGAGGAAAATTGGGTACCTCTGTCTGACACAATCTTCTTAGGCACTCCATGCAAATACACAATCCTTGATATATATAGCTCTGCCAAGCGATCTCCCGAATAAGTAGTCTTCACTAGAATGAAATGAGCAACTTTGGTCAAACGATCAACAATGACCCATATGGAATTATAATCTCTTTGGGTTCTAGGCAAACCAGTAATAAAGTCCATACCGATTTCCTCCCACTTCCATTTAGGAATTTTCAATGGCTGTAACAAACCAGCAGGTCTCTGATGCATGGCCTTTACTCTCTGGCACACATCACATAAAGCAACGTGCTTAGCTACTTCACGCTTCATATTAGGCCACCAAAACCTTTCCTTAAGATCTTGATACATCTTAGCACTTCCGGGATGAATTGAATATTTGGAATCATGAGCTTCCTCAAGAATAACTGTTTAAGCTCCCTCTTGTTTGGTACACAAATTCAACCTTTAAACCACATAGTACCTTGATCATCCAAAGTGAAATCTTTGGCTAAGCCTTCATCTTTCTTGGACTTGATTCTATTGATCTTTTCATCAGCTTTCTGATCTTCTCTGATCTGATCCTCTAATGTTGGCTTTACTTCTAAGGTAGCTAAAAATCCTTCCGGAACAACTTCCAACCTCAAATTCTGTAGCTCCTTGCATAATTCGGAATGATCCTCATGAACTAGCATATTGGCAATGTGGCTCTTACGATTCAAAGCATCAACTACCACATTAGCTTTTTCAGGGTGATAGTGAATTCCCATATTATAATCTTTGATCAACTCCAACCATCTCCTTTGTCTCATATTGAGATCCGACTGAGTGATATATATTTTAGACTCTTATGGTCCGTATAAATCTCACATCTATTACCAATGAGATAATGACGCTATATTTTCAAAGCATGCACTACAACAGCTAACTCCAAATCATGCGTTGGATAATTCTCTTCATGTGGCCTTAATTGCCTTGATGCATATGCAACAACCTTTCCATTCTGCATCAATACGCATCCCAGTCCCTTTATAAAAGCATCACAATATATATCAAAACTGTTCTGAATATCTGGCAACACTAACACTGGTGCTGTCGTCAAACGCTTCTTCAATTCCTGAAAACTCTTTTCGCACTCTGGCGTCCATGTAAACTTCTTCTCCTTTTTCAACAATTGCGTAAGCGATATAGCAATCATAAAAAATCCTTCTATAAACCAACGGTAATATCCCGCCATTCCCAAAAAAATTTGAATTTGAGTAACAGACTTCGGGGGTTCCCAATGTAACACTGCTTCCACTTTGCTTGGGTCAACAACAACTTCTTTAGCAGTCATCACATGTCCAAGGAATTCAACTTTCTCTCTTCAGAAATCACACTTGCTAAACATAGCATATAGCTGTTGCTCTCGCAGCTTTTCAAGGACTAATCTCAAATGTTCTACATGCTTTGCTTCAGACTTGGAGTAAACCAAAATGTCATCAATGAACACCACGACAAACTTGTCCAAATATTCCATGAAAACTTTATTCATCATGCTCATGAAATATGTAGGAGTATTGGTCAATCCAAAAGACATGATGGAGGATTCATAATGTCCATATCGCGTAGAAAACGCAGTCTTAGAAACATCCTCAGCACGAATCTTCAATTGATGATATCTTGATCGAAGATCTATCTTTGATAAAACTCCAGCTCCTCTTAACTGATCAAACAAATCATCGATCCTGGGTAGCAGATACTTATTCTTGATCGTCACTTCATTAAGTGCACGATAATCAATACACATCCTCAGACTTCCATCCTTCTTTCTGACGAAGAGAACAGGTGCTCCCCATGGCGAAGAACTAGGTCGAATGAAACCTTTCTCAAGCAACTCCTCAATCTGCTTCTTCATCTCTACCAACTCATCAATAGGCATCCGATACGGTCTCTTTGATATTGGTGTTGTACCAGACACTAATTCAATAACAAACTCAATATCCCGATCTGGTGGCATACCCGGCAAATCCTCGGGAAAAACATCTAGATATTCTCTGACAACTGGCACTTCCTCCAAGCTAATAGCTTTAACACTGTTAATCATCAACTGACCATCACGAACTGCAGTCGCTTGAAACTCCACTTTTTCTCCCTTAAGGCTTTCAACTGACACAACTCTTCGACCACAATCCAAAATAGCCTTATTCTTAGACAACCATCTATTCCAAGAATAACATCTAGGGTCTGGGTTCCCAACACAACAAGGTCTGCTTGGAACTCTATTCCATCAATCAGCAACTTAACTCCAGAGCATCCCATGTTAGACTTGAGTTCCGATCCAAGGAATTGCACTAACAACATATACTTGAGATGCATAACATCCAACCCATTTTCTTCAGCAAAAATCCTAGAAACAAAGGAATGCGAACCATTGCAGGTACTGAGTTAACCAAGAACTTTTCCAGTACAACGTCCAATGCCTTTTGAGTTCCATTAGCTGTAACGTAGTTGACATGTCCTCTTATTGTTGCTCGAGGCATAGCCCTAACTTGATTTGATCGACGATTCACTCCTGGTGCAGGTGTCTTAGCAGGACTAGAACCAACAGTTCTAATACCTCATTTCTTGGGACAATTATTGGCAAAATATCCCGGCTTCTAACAACGGTAACAACGCTTAATTGAAGTCTGTTGATTTCTTTCTAGCACATAGATTAATTGAGTAGGCATCTCAAAATTCTGATTAGATGAACACGGTGCATGAGATGATATCTGGTCTGCAGCCTGCGGCTGAAACTTTTCAAACTGTTGAGGGGTTATTCTCAACCTTAACCGATTTAGACATCCTTCTTGTTGAGTCATCTTGTGTTTGCATTCCTCACTGAATTCCTTAAGCTTGTCTTCCAAATTTGTAGCCTTGTTGACTAATTCTTGAAAATCAGGTAAGTTATGGGTAATTAAACTCACTTGCAAATCAGCATTCAGTCCCTTTATGAAGCAAGACTGTCTCGCTTTATCTGTCGTAACATCTTCAGGAGCATAGCATGCAAGCTCTGTAAACTTATTCAAATATTCCGCCACTAACTGGCTTCCTTGCTTAAGTGATCTAAATTCCTCTTTCTTCAACTCTATCATTCCTTCAGGAATGTGATATCGACGAAAAGCAGCAGTAAACTCCTCCCATGTAATCTCTTGTGGGGCTTCATGGGCAGCACAGTAGTTCTCCCACCAATCAACAACATTTCCTTCTAACTGGTGTGAAGCATACAACACCTTCTCACTTCCTTCACATTGGGTTATTCGCAACTTCTTCTCTATGGTTCTGAGCCAATCATCTGCTTCTATAGGGCTGATATTTCCAGAGAATGTTGGCGGACGTGTCCTCATAAAATCTAACAGCATGGAAATAGAACGTGATTCATTGTTGGCTTGAGCTGCATTGTTGACAGCAGCTTGAGTCATCATATTCTGCATCTGCTGCATCGTGGTCCGCATCAGCTAAGTCTGAGCTACGAGAAAAACTCCCACGTTCTGCATATCCACTGACGACGACTGTTGAGGAATAGCTTCATCATTGGGACTGTCATTGAATCTGCTTCCACTTCTGCTGGCTCTGTTGTTCTCACAAGTTTGTACCATCTGCTTGATTGCTTCAAAGGGTTAGGGAGAGGGAAATAGCATAGATAAGACACAAGAATCCTAATACAGGGGAGATAGGTTTAACCCAACCACTTAAGCAATCAATATTAATAACTTGGTATGGTTGCTTACATAAACCTAAAAGCTCTACAACACATACTGCACACTCAGTAATCATGAAAGAACCAATGCAACCTAACCACACAATGCAACCGCCTAAATGGGCAACACTTCTATCTTAAGCAGACGCGACTCTCACACATGAGTCCCAACCGGCTACTGTAAGCATTGGCTCTTCTAGCTTTGGAAACAATTCTTCGATCCACTCCTCCTTGAGCTTGACGATTCCTTTCTTGGAGATCTTCAGGGTTGACAGCAGGCACAAAATACTTATATGTGGAACTTCGTCATCTACTAAAGATAACTTAGGTAAGATTTTCAGCATGCCAGCAAGGAAAAGAAAAAGAATTTCAGCAAGAGGAAAGAATAGAAGAATGTGATAAGTCGTGAGCTTATTTTTCTTTCAAGTTAAATCTTTCCTTCAGAAAAATAATTTTGAAGGTCCTATAAAGATGACCAGACTATCTAGGCCCAAGACCTACAGTCAGTATGGCTCTGATACCACCTCTATCGGGACCCGAATATACAAATCCGGACCCTCTGTGTTGTCGGCGTTTCGAGCGCCGGCAAGTAAATTTGTAAGTCTAAGGGCTGCGCGTTCCGCCCACGAATGGTTAGACCACGAGTCCAAGATGTATCTTGGTTTGGGCCGAAGGTCCTACTCCAGTTCGTGCGTTGGTATTGTATTCATCAGTGTGATGATCGCACCGAAGTTTTTACAAGCGAGAGGTGGAGCCTCAACACTAGAATGATCTAAACTTAGCTCTCGTAAGGAGAAGAAAAGAAGAAGAGGAAGAAGAGGAAAAAGCTCTCCGTAGCTCTTACTCCTTGCCTGTTAGGAGGTTCCCTCCTTTTATTCAATCTGAAGGCGGGTTACATCGAGAATTGGCGAAGTGCCGGCGAGCTACTTTAGGGGCTTGTCTTGCCCGCCGTCGACCAATCGTTCGCCGACCGTCGCCGCCTTGAGCCTATCTTTGGGTCGGTGGTCTAGCCGGTCGAGCGGTTAGGTAATCCTCGGGAAGTGGCGAGCTGCTCTCGTGATCCATGTGGGTCTTGACGTAGTCGCGTGTGACGTTGGAGTTGCCTCGGGAGAGGCGGTCCTTGCACCTTGTGGTGGTGGTTGATGGGACAGAGACGTGGCTTCAGCAGCTTATCAAAGCGTTTTGGAAGGACCACCGCCGCCACTCGACGCCGAATGACCGTTCGTGGGGCACGTGGCCTTAGGTTGACACGGGACTCCGGCGCGCGACGCGCTCGAAGTCGGAGTCGCGGGATCCCGCCCCGCCGTGGGGTCGGAACCTCGCTGAAGTCGGAGCCGCGGGATCCCCCATTGCGGGGTCGGGAACCTCTTGAGTCGGAGCCGGGGATCCGCCCCGCCGCGGGTCGGGAACCCCTTTGAGTCGAGTCGGGGATCCCGCCCCGCTGCGGGGGTCGGGAACCTCTTTGAGTCTGAGTCGGGACGGTCGGGAATGGTCTCCTGAATGGTCTCGTAGGCATTTGGGTAGCAGGCCGGGCGGCTGTTTAGGTGGGCCGTATTCGAGGCCGCCGCTTGCCGCTCTGGGCTTTGCTTGTTGCAATTGGGCGTTGGTGCACCTGTTTTATGAGTATTCGTCAAGAGCCCCGAACCTCCAATCGAGTTGGCGGCACTTCGGTTGGGGTTGAGCTTGTTGGATCCGTTCAACTAGGTGGGCCAACGGGCCTACCGATTTTGCGGGCGTGCCCCCAACGCATCCGACGTCTGCCCGGGATTACGTTCCTGAGGTATGCGAACCGCCGGGAGCCTCTTAATTGCTTTGTTGTGCGCGCCGCGCACGGCTAGGTGTGTTTTTGCTCGTTCGTCTTCTTGACCGCCGGTTCGGTGGTAGGGCGCCGTTTTCTGCTTGGCATTTATTCCTGAGTCGTTTGATCTTCCTTCGAATGGGTATATAAGGGCGCCACGGGTTGCTCGAGCGGCAGACTCTTAGACGAGACTCCTTTCCTTCTTGAAATGTGTTCAAGACACCCTTTAGTCTTCGGGCCGTGATGACATCGTGGTGGAAGAGGAAGACCCTTTGAGCGAGCTTTGGGTTGAATATGATCGGCGATAGCGAACTCCCAAAGAGAGAAGAAGTAGCTCGCGACGTTCTTTGCTGCTGACGCGCTACTTCAGCGATCCCGAGGCTTGGGTGGCAAGGGGGCCTCCTAGAGGCAATGGCGCGAGGGCGCCGATTGCGATAAGCGCGGCTGCGTCGATGTCGTGACGGCAGCAGCGGCATGCCATTCCTTGGTGTGGCTTCACCTTGACGGCCGGGCAAGGCCTACCAAAGAGGTCATCTCCAACGACCTCGGGTTCACCGACCCCAAGGTCCATCCGTCGGCTGAGCAAGGGCCTACCGTCGGCGTTATCGGGGAGTTTTAGAGTGCAGGTGTAGATAGAGAGTCTTGCGTGTGCCTCATGTAAAGTGGTGTAAAGTTTTGAGCTGTAGGCTTTTTAATGAAATCCTTTTTCTCTCTATGAATGACTTCATGAAGGAGTTAGCTTCGCTTGTTACGCTTTGATCGGCTCGGCGCTAGAAAGTTGGCGATCGGTTTCGAAGAGTGGTCGGACGTGCGAACTCGCGGTTTGTTCCTCAAGAAATCTTCCTTTGCGCTCGTTTCGCGCCGTAGCTAATCGGTGCCTTGGTCGGCAAGGATGGCGGTGCCTTGGAAGTTTTAGTGCCCGAGTGCCTTGGTCGGCAAGGGCGGCCGGATGCCTCCGCGAGGTTCGGTGTCCGGAGTGCTCGTTTAACGTCGTGGGCCGGACGCCGCCTTTAGTCGGCAGGGACGACCGGATGCCTCCGCGAGGTTCCGATGTCCGAAAGTGCCTTTGGTCGGCAAGGACGACCGGATGCCTCCGCGAGGTTCGCGGTCCGAGTGCCTTGGTCGGCAGGGACGGCCGGATGCCTCCGCGAGGTTCCGGTGTCCGAGTGCCTTGGTCGGCAAGGACGGCCGGATGCATCGCGAGGTTCCGGTGTCCGAGTGCTCGTTAACGTCGTGGCCGACGCGCCTTAGTCGGCAAGGGCGGCCGGATGCCTCCGCGAGGTTCCGATGTCCAGAGTGCCTTGGTCGGCAAGGGCGGCCGGATGCCTCCGCGAGGTTCCGGTGTCCGAGTGCCTTGGTCGGTAAGGCGGCAGGATGCCTCCGCGAGGTTCCGATGCCCGAGTGCTCGTTGCGTCGAGCTGGGACGCAGCGCCTTAGTCGGCAGGGCGGCCGGATGCCTCCGCGAGGTTCCGATGTCGAGTGCCTTGGTCGGCAAGGGCGGCCGGATGCCCCGGCGAGGTTCCGTGTCAGAGTGCTCGTTTAACGTCGTAGCTAGACGCTGCCTTAGTCGGCAGGGCGGCCGGATGCCTCCGCGAGGTTCCGGTGTCCGAGTGCTCGTTAACGTCGTGCTGGGACGCCGCTTAGTCGGCAGGGCGGCCGGATGCCTCCGCGAGGTTCCGATGTCCGAGTGCCTTAGTCGGCAGGGCGGCCGGATGCCTCCGCGAGGTTCCGGTGTCCGAGTGCCTTGAGTCGGCAGGGCGACCGGATGCCTCCGCGAGGTTCCGGTGTCAGAGTGCCTTGGTCGGCAGGACGGCCGGATGCCTCCGCGAGTTCCGATGTCAGAGTGCTCGTTTAACGTCGTAGGCTGGGACGCGGCCTTAGTCGGCAAGGGCGGCCGGATGCCTCGCGAGGTTCCGATGTCCGAGTGCTCGTTTAGCGTCGTAGCTGGACGCGCCTTAGTCGGCAAGGGACGCACCGGATGCCTCCGCGAGGTTCCGATGTCCGAGTGCTCGCTTAACGTCGTAGGCGGACGCGGGGTATCCATCCGAGTCCCGTCCGTGAGGAGGCTGCGAGAGGAGTAGCCGCCGTCTATCCCACAAGTTTACCCCATCCGCGGTGTGGGACTGGAGGGGGTGGCGGCGGCGTTTACTGCGTTGGTTTGAACGCCGTGCTCTTGGAGCTAATGCGGGTAGTCAGAGTGGGTCTGGGAGGTCCGCCAAGGGGACCCTTCCGAGCGGGACGGTCCCAGTAGGGTGTCTGGCCTGCTTTGTGGGGCGACCCATAAGAAACCTTTCTTTACTCAATCCGTATGGACCACGGGTGCGTCGGCCGACCAGAGCACAGTGGTATCGCTCATCGATGAGCTCCGGGAGAGTGAAGTATGGTCTCGGGCGAGTAGAGGTGGTAGGTCGTCGGCCGACCCAACCGGGACCCACCGTGGGGCTCACCTCATACTTGCCCTCGCTCAAGTTTATTTGGGCGGCCCTCGCCCATCCGGTGGGTTAGGCCTTTTGAACCTGACTTTGGTGGGCCTGGCGCAAGCCACAAAGCTTTGCCATCTTGGGACCGCAGCGGCCCAATGGGCCTCGCGCCGAACAACCAATCCGGCCAAAGGCGGAGACCAAGAGGTAGCAGGACACGCTGCTCGGCGGCGTCTTTATGACTCGCAACGACGCGACGAGATTAAATGCGAGTGGAATTGGAAATCGGGAGTTACGGGCGGCGCGTGATGCACGAGGCGGGACGCGGCGGTCGTTCGAGGAGGCGTCCGTTCGGTCGGCGTCGCTCGCCTCCTATAAATACGTTGTTGGGGTGCCTCGGGTAGCCACGCTTTCGCCTTCTTCGTCTCCGTCCCTAAAGCAAGAAAAGCGCCGAGAGCCGAGAGAGGAAACCTCAGCCCCTCTTCTTCTCACCTTTCCGTCGCTTCCCCGCGAAGATGTCGTGGACGGAGTGCTCCGCACAGGAGAGTCGCGCGTTCGGCCTAGTGAAGAAGGGCTTCCTCCCGGCGCAGGCACCTCTGGCTGGAGGTGCCGGCCGGGGCCGTTATCCCGCGCGCAGAGCGGCGAGGTTGTGGTCCCCGCCTCGTTTTTGGCCAGCGACCCCGCCTGCCGCCTCCACCCTTTCGTCCAGGGGCTTCTTTTCCATTACAAGGTGGAGGTGCACCACCTCAGCCTAACGGGTCCTTCACATCGCCATTTTCATTACCTGTGCGAGGCCTTCTTAGGGATTGAGCCATTATTACGCTGTCGCGCACTTCTTCCAGCGAGGCTTTGGAAAGGCAGCCGTCGGCGCGACGGCACCCATGGCGGCTGGCCCTCCAGCTCGAGCAGGCCGAGCTCGAGTACGGACATCAGGCTGCCGTCCTCTAACAAGGGATGGCGCTCGAATGGATCTATGTCCGGAGCGTTGAAAGCAGCGCCTTGGGCTTTTCGGGCGAGCTCCTCGTCGCGATGGAGCAATGGACTGGGCGCGAGAAGAGGGAAAAGAACAAAGGTGGCCCCGATCGTGGAGAGATCGGGGCTCGAGAAGCGAACGTGGCCGATCGGGATGTTGTCGTGCGCCTTCATGAGGATCGCGTCACGACCCCCGCGCTCGAGCCGCACCCCATGTTCCAAGATGAGGGCCATCCGGCCGGGCAAGGATGGAGGTGGCCGAGTTGGCGCGCCCAGAGTGGAGGCCCGGTGGCGGCGATTATCGGAGGAAGCGCCACGGTGGCGCGAGCGGCCACCGGGGCTTTCTCGTCGGCTCATCCCCAAATCTGGTGAGTTTGTGGGATTTTTCTTTCGCTTCTTTCTTCTTCGCTCTTAGCGTCGACTGATCGGTCGTTTTGTATCCTCTAAGGGCTCGTAGGCATGTCCTCCGGGCACCGCTCCCGGGAGAAAGAAAGCGAGGCGGCCTCTGGCGAAGACCGCCGAGGCCGATTCATAAAGGCGAGAAGGAGGAGAGGAGGAAGAAGAAGCGAAAAGGAGCGCGCGGCAAGGCATGCGCGGGCGAGGACGTGTCGGAGTCCACCGCGGTGGGGCGACTTCTGCGATAGTGGGGGAGCTTCCCGGCTACGGCGCATTCCTTCCCGACCCTCCGGTGAGTGGTGGCTCAAGAGTTGGTTCGACAAAGGCCCCGCGCCGTGTCCCTCCAGCGGAAGCGATCACTGCGGCGCGCGATTGTCGCGCCTACCGCCCGAGTGGTAGCCGGAAGCGGCGGCCACCGACTGCCCCTTGGTGGGGCCGATGAAGAGCGCGCGTGCAGCGCGCAGCTCGCTCCCTTCGATAAGTATTTCTTCCCTTCCGCCTGGAACATTTTTCGCCTCAAAGCCGCCAGGCGACTTTTAAATATCTTGGCGCACGGCGCCTACGGGCGTGGCGGTGGCGTCGTGCGCGACCACTTCTCAAGTGGCGGTCACGGCGGCTCTGGTGGTACCGTCGGTCGGCGCTATGGAGCACGCTTGACCAGGACGCGCCCTCCTTTGAGGAGGAGAGATCGAGGCCGCGAAGAGCTCCCACGCCCGCCCGGGATCCGCCGACGCGAGGGTCTTCCCTGGAGGAGGGGCGGCGGCGCCCGCCATTGCGCCCGATCGAAGGCGTCAAGCGGAAGAGGGGAGCGACCGCCGACCCATCGGCGGTGCCGGCCGAGATAGTCTTCGGAGGGGTCGTGTGAAGGCCCGGCGATCGGCCGGTCGGCGGCGCCGATGCCCGAGGCGTCGACCCCGCCTGCGGGGCTCGAGGCCGACCATCGCCTTCGCCATGGCGCTCTGGTCGAGCGCCGCTCCCTCGGCGAGAGCGAAGGTGGCACTGCCGGATGTGGCCCCAGGGCCGGGATCCATGGACCCGGCCGAGGAGCGAGAGTGGGCTGCCCTTCGGCAGGGCGCCACGGTTGCGGAGGAGGAGATAGGGCTGATCCATAAGGGTCTGACCCTAGCCTTAGAGTCTTCGGTATTGGAGGTGATGGTCGGGGATTCAACGTAAGTTTGGTAAGCCGAGCGAAGGAGTCGACTTTGTAACTCGATATGCTTACGCCGATTTGAAATATACGTGTGTTGTGCAAGCATTTGCGGGCCTGTTCGGCGCTGCGGCCGTGCTCCTTCGCCGCTCGGATGCTCAACCGGCGCCGCGATGGAAGAAAGTGGTCATTGCGGCTTGAGTTTCGTCTTGCCCAAGAGGCTTTGAACATTGGGCGACGGAGGCGAAAAACTCCGCCTAGAAGTGGAGGAGGCCTCAAAGGCCCTTTACGACGAGCGCCTTGGGGCGAGGCCTTGAGGGCAAGGGTGGTGGAGCTTGAATCCTCCTGGCGAGGTCAAGAGCCAAGGACGCCGCCGTCACTGGCCGAGGGGTGGCAAGCGAGCGACCCATCATCGGGGCGAGCGATCGAGCCGGGAGACGCCGAACAAGCTCGGCCCGGCGGGAGCTGCTCGGAAGGAGGCTTCCTTGAGGACGTCCCACGAGTCTCGGAGGAAGTCGGCACTGATCGACTCTGCGATCGTAAGTATCTCAACTCCTCCATTGATTTCTTTGGTTGGGGTAACCCGTGAGAGGAGACTCATCCGAGGCGCTCAAAACTCGCAGAGGTGCGAGAAAAACTGGCGCCGCCATGGAGGCTCGGAACGCGCGCGGAGACCGCGACGTGGCGATCGCGCCGGGACAAGGCTCGCGGCGCCGAGGGTCTCCGAGGATGGTAGGCCGAGATGGGCGCCGAATCAGCTTCTTCGGAGGGCCGGCCAGAGGTCTCGCGCCAAGTCTTGGGCACGCGTGGGGTGCCCGAGCGCACTTGCGCTGCGCCCGAAAGCCGGGCTTGTGGAGGCGGCTGTGATTGCGCGCAGCGTGTTGGGAGCTTGGTCTGCGTGACTGGTCAACACCGCCTCGCACTATGACAGTGTCGACCTCGCAGTAGCAGGAGTAGCGGCATCGCGAGGAACCTGACCCACGACGAGGTCGGCGAGTTCGAGCCCGTGTCGAGCCGCATGCTCGGAGATCGCCACCACGCCCCGCCCGAGGTCGCCTTCCAAGATGCGAGTCCTCCTCCTCCGTGCTTGTGGTCGCCACCGTGAAGAAGAGGAAGAAAGAAGTTAGCCTTTTTTTTTGCAAAGATATTGTGTAAACGATCGTAAGTAATTGTAAGCTCGGTTTGCCTCTTTGCTCTCCTTTGCGTTTGGGTTTGACCGACCATAGCCTCAAGGACCACGGGTCGCTTATGCGTAGGTCGGGTCAATTTGAGAGGGCCAAGAGGATAGGAGTCTTGTTTATGCGGTAGTTACGACGCACTCATGGGGTTGAGTGTTCCCGATCGCCAAGGGTTTTTCCACTCGGGCACTTCCTTCTTCCGCAAAGTGCTACTTAGCAACCATAGCCGGGGCGAGGGCCGAGCTTTCGGGTCGAGAGGGTTACCGCCGATAGACTCTGTGACTAGTCGGGTCACCGACCCACATGAGTACGTGAGTTAGCCGAGTTCGTGTGGGGAAGATTGTTTCAATCGACTGGAAGGTCATCCCACTCAGTGCTTCTTCTTCTACGAGTGCCATCGGGCAACCATAGCCACCGGGCGTAGGCGTAGCACTCGGTCGAGAGGGTTCTGCGCTCGGGATAGACTCGTGGCCTACCGGGTCACCGACCAGCACTGGACACCATCCGGAGCGTTCTGAACAGGGGCGCCACGGGGCACTCCGAGTCGCCACGCATGCGACGTGTGCTCGGCTGGGAGAAAGGCAAAGACTTATACCAGAAAAAGAAAAGAGCTTAGGATAGAATCGCCTTAACTTTTCAATGTTCGGGCATTAGGAGGATGCGACCACCTGGCGCCCTGAGTCGAAGGTGCCAGCCGGAGAACTTCCACGACGGTGAAAGGACCTCCGTGGGGCGTCACCTGTGCTTATCTTTGGTTGTCCGACCAGACGCGAGAACCAAGTCGCCGTGGCCAAGGATCGATCCTCGAACTTGGCGGTACGTGGTAGCGCAAGCAGGCTTGTTGATATCCGGCGATCGCAGGGGCACGCCACGCCGCCGCTCGCCGGTGGTCGATGGCGTCTTGTTGCGGCGAGCCCCGAGCCTCATCGGCTTGCAATCTCTGGGAGCCGATTCCGTGTCGATGGGCAAAACGGCTTGGTGGCCAACACCATAAAGAAGGGTGTGAACCCGCCGCCCGGTCGGCGTGGTCCGCAGACTCAGAGGACGAGGGCAGCTCTGGCTACCAAATACCTGCGAAATGCTTGAGCCGATCAAGATCCGCGGCTTGAGTCCTTGAAGGATCATGCCGTTAGTGCGCTCGACCGCCGTTAGTCCGCGGATGGGCTCACGCTGCAATCGACGCGGATGTTGAAGTCGCCGCGAACTCGAGAAATTCCTTCCCGTGAACGTGTTCGTTGTTTCGCGATGATGGAGTTTGGGACTCCAAACCTAAAACGATGTCGCGGAAGAAGATGG